>CM045760.1:208993866-209485310 GCA_025200525.1 Camellia lanceoleosa
CTTTATTGAGCCATAAATCATGTCTAGAATGCTTGGGAAGAGATGAGAATAAAAATATGAGCTAAATGCAATTTTTCAAAATATGCTGAAAATCATTGTTTGCTCGAGTGAACCTTTAGTCGCTCGAGCGGTCAGTAAAAAACTGCAAAAGTACTGGAAGCTTTTAATGTGCACTCGAGCGGTAGCTAGTCCGCTCTAGCGGTCTGTAAAATTCCAGAATTCTAAACTTCTCAAAAATAGCTTCCCAGTGCATTTTCAATTTTTAAATCCATACTAATCTTGATCAAAACTTTGAAAATACTTTAGAAAACATAAACACTTATTTATTTATAAATTATTTGCTCAAAATCTTGAAACACAATATTTAAATCAAAACCCATGAACTCATGATTCTAAAAGCCCTTTTCAAAATCAAATGCACAATAAAATTGTATATAATTTATGGAGCTTGATTTAATTACAACTTCCAAAATCATATCCAAAATAATTAATTTCTAATTAAACTTCATAAATTTGATCTTAGCTCCAATTCTTCATTTTCTTGTCAACTTTATTAGCAAACATTGCACATATGTAATTCAAATAAAACTAACTAATTAAATATATTCCATACCATGTTTACATTAAATAAAACTCTTAAATTACATTACATGCATGGATTCAAATTTAAGATTAAACTAATTCCTATATTTGATAATAAAAATCCAAAACCTTGTCTAACTTTAGGATTAACCCCAAATTTCCATAAACTTGATTTTTATAAAATTCTTCCTTCTCTTCAAAATATGAAATTGCATGGCTCAATTCTTAAAACCTTCATTGTGCATGTAATTATCTCCATATTGATTAACCTTAACTATGTTCATGAATTAGTTCTTTAATTTCTCTAAATTACATGCATGTAACAATAAGATTCAAATTCATATAAGATATTCAAAGTCAAACCAAAAATAATTAATTTCTAAGTTAATTTCCATAATCATGAATCTAACTCATTTTCTTGCTAATTTATTTTTGTTTACATAAAATTGACTTCAAACTCTTTTCTATCTTCCTTTAAGACATGAAATTAAAATTAGAAACTTCTTAGATAATCATTTGCATGTATGAAATTAAGATCAAAACTAACTATTTTATATTTTCAAATCTTAATTTTACTTCTTGAATTGTTCTAATTTAGATTTTTATTACTTTTCTTCATATCAAACATAATTTAAACTCATAAACCTTTAAAACATGAATTAAAGTCTAAAACCTTGAAATTCCAACATGCATGTAAGGATGAGTTTTAACTCTATGAAGAATAACAAAAATCACACTCAACTAATTAATTTCCAAATTTATTTCCATAATCTTACGCATAACTCAATTTTTCTTCATCTTCTTGCTAATTCTTTTTAATTACATGATATTGATTCCAATTATTGTTGGAAAAAATGTTTTTTGGTGACTTTAATTTAATATTAAAGTGTAGTGACTTTAATTTAATATTAAAGTGGGTCCCAACCTTTTATTGTGTTGGGTCCAAGTGAGCCAAAAACCATTGGGTTTTGAATAAGAAATTGCCAAGAAATTGTTTCATGATGTTAGATTCATGAATAGGATTTTAAAGAATATTTAAATCCTTTTTCTTGGCTAAAGGGTGTGGATCCTTTGGGCATCCAACCTTTCATATTTTAGAAAGGGGCTATGGATGCTTGGTGTTTTAATGACCAGCCTTAAAGGCTGGAGGCTCTTCTTCTCTCCCCTTTACATGTATAAATTGAGACCCTCCTATCAAGTTTCAAATAGAAATTTTTTGCTTCCATTTTACAAGTTAGTTTGCCAGAAAGTTCCTACATTGAGAGAGTGCTGCCACTGTTTTTGTTTGCTAAGCTAGACAGAAAGTGCTTCTGCCGTAGCTGGTTTTGACCGTCTGCACTGGGAGGCAGACGGATTCCTCAAGCACTCGACCCGTGAGGTGACGAAATCTGTTTTAAAAGCTGCTTCTGACATCGGTTTGCTTCTCTTTACCCTTTTATTATTTTGTGTATTTCTGTTGAAATTTAATTGTAATTATTAGCATATGTTCTTGGTATATAATTTAATTTCTTCATAAATCTATTTATTTAATTTCACAATTTGAACAACAAGCTTAAAACATATTAATGTATATATTTTCTATGAAATTGATCAAATAGATTTATATAGACTATTAGGTTAGCTTTGTATAATGTTACTAGGAGTTGTTGCGGAATTACTCACTATTTCAATAATTTTAAATTATGCTATGGTACTCTCTATTTGCTTAGTTTAGTTAGAATTCTCTATCATAATTTGCATGAATTTTAAGGTTATAAAATATAATTTATGGATGTTGCAATTTTGACATGCTAATTCTATTCTAGTTTTAATTTGTTACATGCTTATTATTTTCTAGACTAGATTACCTAATTTAATGTATTTTGGAGTTATAGAGTTTTTTATGAATTATTTAATTAGGTGCATTAATGTGAATTATTTAATTGGGTGCATTAATCTAAATTATCTAATTGGGTGCATTAATGTGAATTATTTAATTAGATGCATTAATCTAAATTATCTAATTGGGAGCATTAATCTGAATTATTTAATTGGGTGCATTAACTTTGAATTTAACTTATTTATTTAGAGTTAATAGTTTAAATGTTTATTATGAATTAATTTCATTCATAACCCATGAGTATAGAACTTTATTTTAAAGTTTTAATTTAATTGGCATTTTAATGCATTGGTTACTTATATAATTAAAAGTTGGCTAGATGGTTTTATTTAATTTATTAAATTTTTTAGATTATTTGTTTGTATTTTGTTGTGGTTTGCTACTAACTTTCTTTGTAGGGATACCAATGCGAAAAACAAATATAAAACCAAATGAATAGTATTTGGGATTAGGGATGGCAATCTGAAACCGGCCCGATGGGGACCCGACCCCCCGACCCCGAATATAACGGTGATTCCCCGAAAAATGCCCCCGACGGGCCGGGGATGGTGATTAAAAAAAAATCCCCGACGATATTCGGTAGGGGCGAGGATACAAGTTTCGATCTACCCCGCCCAGCCGAACCCCGCCCGATTTCCCCGAATGATATATATTATATATATATATATTATATATTATATTTCATTCCTATATTATATTATATATATATTATATTATATATCCCTATGTATATGCTTTTTTGATCTCCATCTACTCTCTCTCATTGAGTTCATCTCCACCGTCTCTGGTCTCTCTCTTCTTCACCATCACTCACGGCGGCTCCAAACCAAACCAAACCCTCATCCAGTTGTCTTCCGTCTCTCTCTCTACCCCCTCTACTCTCTCTCTCTGGCCCTGTTCACGACGTCAATCATCGCCACTGTCGGCATCGCGGCTTCGCGATGGGCCTCCTCCGTCGTTCACAGCCACAGATCGGCCTCCTCCATCGTTCACAACCACAGATCGGCCTCCTCCACCGATCGGCCTCGGTTGCCCTCTTTCTCTCTCTGTCTCTCTCTATATATATATATTTGTTGAAGAACAAATTTTTTTTTTTTAAGTTATATATATATTTGTTGAAGAACAAATTTTTTTTTTTAAGTTATATATATTTGCTGTTGTTGTTGATGATTGTTGTGTGTTGAAGAACAGATCATGAACCATGAACCCTCCATTCTACAGATTTTTTTTTTTTTTTTTGGTTGTGTGTTGAACAGATCTGCCGGGGATGTTTCGGGGTCGGGGAAACCCGATCCCCGTTAGGGGACGGGGGTGGGGCAGGTGAGGGGTTCCCCGTCGGGGATCGGGGGCGGGGACGGGGAGTTTTCTACCTTCGGGGATCGGGGACGGGGAGTGTCATCCCCGGCCCCGCCCCGGCCCGTTGCCATTCCTATTTGGGATGTAAAAACAAAAATGTTTGGACTACTAACTTTTGTGTTGAATAGGAATACCTAAGCGTGGAAAGGCTTGTGGACTAAATAGAATCCTTATGGATTGGCTATTTCATTTAAATGTTTGAAGCATGTTTGCTTGAGATATAGTTGGTTTGTTTACTAATTTGTAGTAGCAAGTTTTATTTGCTTATATTGTTGTAGCAATTGTTTTACATTTCTTGTAAAAGTTTTGGACCCTGGTTTGCTTTAACCTTATTCATCCCTAAGAAAATTGAATTCTTAAAATTGTTTATCACGGACTAGGAGTCAACATGCTCTTAAAAGTTTTGTCAAAAGGTTAACTGGGTTTTAAGTGGGACCGATGTGACCCCTCCAGTCTTCCTGGAAACTTTCTTAACCATGTTCGATTCTAGATTTTGTGGTGAGACTAATTTTTTAATTAATTTTTCTTCTAACGGATTTTCTAAGGGTTAAGTTTAATTTTTGGAAACACAGAAGTGATATTTTGGTGTAATTTTCAGAAAATGGCAACTATCACTGATACTGCTGCTACTGCTAATGTTGGTGGGGATTTGAACCCCGGGGCAACTGGATTACCAACCCCTACTGCTGTGACCTCTGTAGTCAACCCTAGTGTTACTCCGGCTATTTCGGGAGGACCGCTTAGTCACCATGAGCGCCCAGAAAAATTTGCTAGGGAAAATTTTAAGAGATGGCAACAAAAGATGCTGTTTTACTTGACCACGCTTAACCTTGCCAAGGTTCTGAGAGAGGATCCTCCAGTCGTGGCAGAGAATGAACCTGACAGGCAGAAAGTCATGGCGCTTGACACATGGAAGCAGACAGACTATCTTTGCTGGAACTATGTGTTCAACAGCTTGGCAAACTCACTCTATAGTGTGTTTTGTTCCAAGAGCTCAGCAAAAGCATTATGGGAATCTCTGGACAAAAAGAACAGGACTGAGGATACCGGGGCAAAGAAATTTGTGGTTGGCCGGTTCCTTGATTTTAAAATGGTAGATTCTAAAACTGTGATAAGCCAAGTCCAGGAGTTCCAAGTGATCTTGCATGATATTCATGCTGAGGGGATGCCTTTGAACGAGTCATTTCAAGTTGCTGTGATCATTGAGAAACTTCCCAATGGTTGGAAGAATTTCAAGAATTACTTGAAGCACAAGCGCAAGGAAATGTCAGTTGAAGAGCTGGTTGTCCGACTCCGGATTGAGGATGATAATAGAAAGGAATGAGGGAGTACCTCCTCAGTAAAAGCCAATGTCGTTGAGCATGGCAAATCTTCTGGGATAAAGAAAAAGCCCCCTGTGAACAAGAGCTCTAAGCTGGGGCTAAGGGGTGGTGTTGCAAAGAAGTCGGCTTACAAGCCGTAGGAACCAGGTTATCGGTTCTTTGGGAAGTGTTATAACTGTGGTAACGAGGGGCATCGGGCTAGTGACTGCCGCAAGCAGAAGAAGCCATACAAGACCAAACCTCGTGCTCATATAGCAGACTTACAAGAGCACTCCCATGAGGAGGATGATATGCACTTGTCTGCCGTTGTCTCTAAGGTGAATCTGGTGGGTTCAAACCCAAGAGAATTGTGGATTGATACTAGGGCTACACGCCACATCTGCTCCGAGCAGAAGCTATTTACAACTTTCGAACCGGTTACAACCGGTGAGAAGTTGTTTATGGGAAACTCTGTTACCTCGATTGTTGAGGGGAAAGGAAAGGTGGTCCTGAAGTTGACGTCAGGAAAGGAGCTGACCTTGAACGAAGTCCTGTATGTTCCGGACATTCGTAAGAATATTTTCTCAGGGTCTCTTCTCAGTAAACATGGTTTTCACATGGTTTTTGAGTCCGACAAGGTCGTTCTTACCAAAAGCGGAATGTATGTGGGTAAGGGTTATACTGTTATCCCAAAGATGAATAAAGGTGCATCTTCTTCTGTTTACATGGTTGAGTCTTCCAATTTGTGGCATGGTAGACTAGGACATGTGAACTTTGAATCTTTATGTAGATTAATCAAGTTAGATCACATACCATCTTTTAAGATTAATCCGAAACACAAGTGTGAAACTTGTGTTGAAGCAAAGTTGATAAGATCTTCGTTTCATTCTATTGAAAAAAGTTCAGAACCGTTGGATTTAGTGTATAGTGATGTGTGTGACTTAAAATTTATACAATCACATGGTGGCAATAAATACTTCATCACTTTTGTTGATGATTGCACTAAGTATTGTTATGTCTTTTTGCTCAAAAGCAAAGATGAGGCGATTGACAAGTTTGTTCTTTATAAGAATGAAGTTGAGAATCAAGTAGGTCGCAAGATTAAGGCTTTAGGAAGTGATCGTGGTGATGAGTATGAATCTCCATTTATTGAGATTTGTGCTCAATCTGGGATTATCCACCAAACCACGGCGCCTTATTCTCCTCAGTCTAATGGGATTGCTGAGCGAAAGAATAGAACGCTAAAGGAAATGATGAATGCAATGTTGATAAGTTCTGGATTGCCACAGAACTTGTGGGGGGAAGCAATTCTCTCTACAAATTACATTCTAAATAAAGAACCCCGGAAGAAGGTGGACAAGACGACGTATGAGTTATGGAAAGGCGTTAAGCCTTCGTATAAATTCTTACGAATGTAGGGGTGTCTTGCAAAAGTGGCGATTCCTACACCCAAACGAGTTAGGATAGGCCCGAAATCCGTGGATTGTATATTCATTGGTTATGCACATAATAGTAGTGCATATCGATTTCTTGTACATAAGTCTGAAATTCCAGACATACACAGGAATACCATCATGGAGTCAAGGAATACATGTTTCTTTGAAGATATTTTTCTTTGCCGAACCCATGAAGGGGTTCCAAGGTCTTTGGAGCAATTTGATGAGCTTGCTAGTGAGGATGATCATGTTGATGATTCAGGTGATGATCAAATTGAGGTTTTAGATGAGCCCAGAAGGAGTAAAAGGGCTAGGATATCCAAATCTTTTGGTCCAGACTTCTTAACTTATATGGTTGAAAACGAACCTCAAACTTTCCACGAAGCTGTGACTTCTCCTGAGAGTCCTTTATGGAAAGAAGCGATCAAAAGTGAGATTGACTCCATCTTACAGAACCACACCTGGGAGTTGGTAGATTTACCTCCAGGTTGCAAGCCTTTAGGCTACAAATGGATTTTTAAAAGAAAGATGAAGGCCGATGGGTCAATTGACAAATATAAGGCGAGGCTCATTATCAAAGGGTACAGGCAACGAGAAGGCCTGGATTACTTTGATACGTACTCACCTGTAACTAGGATAACATCCATTCGCATAGTGATTGCGTTAGCAGCTTTGCGCAATCTTGAAATATACCAGATGGATGTAAAGACAGCTTTCTTAAATGGGGATTTGAATGAAGAAATCTACATGGAGCAACCTGAGGGGTTTTCAGCTCCAAGACAAAGCAAGAAAGTCTGTAAACTTGTCAAATCTTTGTATGGTTTGAAGCAAGCGCCTAAACAATGGTATGAAAAGTTTGACAATGTAATGTTGTCAAATGAGTTTAGAATCAACGAATGTAACAAGTGTATTTATGTCAAAAACACTGATAGAGGTTATGTCATTTTGTGTCTATATGTTGATGATATGCTCATTATAGGTAGTAATGATGAAATGATCAAAACTACGAAGAAGTTGTTAAACTCTAAGTTTGACATGAAGGATATGGGCATTACAGATATTATTCTGGGAATTAAGATTAGCAGAATCTCTGGCGGAATTGTACTATCTCAGTCTCATTATGTTGATAAGATACTTGAGAAGTTTAGTGGATCAGATACGAGTGTGTCATCGACACCTGTAGACTTAAGTCTACATTTTACCAAGAATAATAATGAAAGTGTCTCACAGTTAGAATATTCTCGGATAATTGGAAGTTTAATGTATCTGATGAGTTGTAATAGGCCGGATATAGCTTACTCAGTTAGCAGGCTTAGTAGATACACAAGTAATCCCGATGCTTCTCATTAGAAGGGCATTGTGCGGGTGTTAAGGTATTTACGCTACACTCGGGATTATGGGCTGCATTATACTCGATATCCAACGGTGCTTGAAGGATATAGTGACGCGAATTGGACATCAGATATAAAGGACTCAAAGTCCACTAGTGGATATGTGTTCACTCTTGGTAGGGTAGCCGTGTCTTGGAAATCTTCCAAGCAAACGTGTATATCTAGATCAACGATGGAATCAGAGTTTATTGCTTTGGATAAAGCAACGGAAGAAGCAGAATGGCTTCGCCATTTCATTGAAGATATTCCACGTTGGTCTAAACATGTGCCAGCTATTTGTATTCATTGTGATTGTCAATCTGCAATTGGTAGGGCACAGAGTAATATGTCTAATGGAAAGTCTAGACATATCTGTCGTAGACATAATTCCATACGACAACTACTCTCGAATGGAGTTGTCTCTTTAGACTATGTAAAGTCTAAGGACAACATTGCGGATCCACTAACCAAAGGGTTAAGTCGAGTGTTAGTCGAAATGTCGTCAAAAGGAATGGGGTTGAGGCCTTTGGAAGTTACTGGAATGGAAACCCAACCTAGTTGACTGGAGATCCCAAGATCTAGGTTCAATAAAACAACCTAATTGCGTGTAACGGTGGTATGTCACTAAGGAGGTTAAACCTCCAGCCATTCCTTCTATCAGTGATACCTGCAAGTGTAGAGGATAAGCTGAGCTTTTAATGACTCTTGTGTGTTAAGCTGTTGAGCTAAGTATTGCAGGATACTAAAGTAGAGTCACCTATGTGAGTTTGAAGTGGGGCCGCTTCTAGAAGAATTGGATAGGCCAAGATTCTTTGAAACCACTCGCTGAACCAGGCTAGTGTTCAGGGCCACACAGGGCACACCAGTGAGAACAAAATGGTGGTAGGAGTAATTCCCGTGTGAGATCTATTGTTTCAGTTTACATAAACGGCAGAGCAGTTCAAGATGTCTTATTCACTGATTAGCGAGTAAACTCGATAAGTTTTCACTGGAAGAGGTTCAAAGCCAAAAGCTACCTTCTCTGATGTCGGGGTTAGTTCGTTGTACTCTCTTTTCGAGTCATTATTGTTTAACAATGTCCGTTTGTTGAGTCTTTCGGTCAATTTTTATTCATGTGGGGGATTGTTGGAAAAAAATGTTTTTTGGTGACTTTAATTTAATATTAAAGTGTGGTGACTTTAATTTAATATTAAAGTGGGTCCCAACCTTTTATTGTGTTGGGTCCAAGTGAGCTAAAAACCATTGTGTTTTGAATAAGAAATTTCCAAGAAATTACTTCATGATGTTAGATTCATGAATAGGATTTTAAAGAGCATTTAAATCCTTTTTCTTGGCTAAAAGTGTGAATCCTTTGGGCATCCAACCTTTCATATTTTGGAAAGGGGCTATGGATGCTTGGTGTTTTAATTACTAACCTTAAAGGCTGGAGGCTCTTCTTCTCTTCCCTTTACATGTATAAATTGAGACCCTCATATCAAGTTTCAAATAGAAATTTTTTGCTTCCATTTTACAAGTCAGTTTGCCAAAAAGTTCCTACATTGAGAGAGTGCTGCCACTGTTTTTATTCACTAAGCTAGACAAAAGTGCTTACCAGAATCGGTTTTGACCGTCAGTATCTCAGGGAGATGACGGATTCCTCAAGCACTCGACCCGTGAGGCAGCGAAATCTGTTTTAAGGAAACTGTTTCCGTGCAGGCTTCGGTTTCGTCTCTTTACCCTTTTATTGTTTTGTGTGTTTTTGTTGAAATTTAATTGTAATTATTAGCATATGTTCTTGGTATATAATTTGATTTCTTCATAAATCTATTTATTTAATTTCACAATTTGAACAGCAATTATCTCTTGATTTTAGCTTCTAGATGGTTTATCTACAAGATTTGAGTTTTAGTTTCTTACCTAAAATCTTCAATTAATGAATCCTTGACAAATCCTTCACTTTCCCAAGCTTTTTCCTTAGCCTTTCTTTACTATTTCCAGCACATGGGTTCTAAGCTTTGAACTCTCTCTCTCTTTCTCTACAATGTCTTAACTCTTAAACCCATTCTTTTTTGGAAATGCTCTCGGCAGAAAGATGATGAGCCATATACACGCCCACTTCTCTCTCTTTGTACTTGAATTCTCCAATATGCACATGCAAGATGGACCCCCTCCTTTTTGACTTTGAAAAGTTTCTCACCAAGCGATATACACTCTCAGCACAATGCACAATACACATACCTCATTCTTCCATTACACACCACGTGTGCACATAGACACTAGCACATTTCATTGAGGCTCCAGCACATCACTCACATGCACATACACACACACACACACTAGATTTCTCAATACACCCACACCCATAAACACTCTCAATTCTAGAGTCTTCCATAATTCAATTTATGTTTTTGCTTAATTTAATTGAGCAACACTTAATTTTAATAAATTTTGATTAAACACATAATTAAATTAATCATACTTAATCACAAATCCCACATAATTTAATTGGTCTAATTTGACTTCTATTAAAGCCCAATTAATTTTGTTTAGTTTATCATTCTGAATCAGATTTTAAATCAAACCCCTAAAAGGCTCCCAATATCAAATTAAACTTGCTGAGCTCATTAATTTTGGTTTCTCAAACCTTTAAAACCTTCAATTTTAGATCAAACTCAAAATCTCCATCTACATATTACATATTCAATTGAGCACCTCATAAATAAATTTAATTCATAATAATCTAAATTCTCAATCCTCACAACTTAATTAACTCCAATTTGGACCCAATTGATCAAACCTTAGTTTTACTAAACTGAATCAAATATTTAATTACACTCTCATACGGTCCAATACTTAAAATTAAACTGATTTAACTTATCAATTTCACCTTCTTAGGTTATTTGGACGTTCAATTTCTAATTTTAAAATAAATCCTTAATAAAATCATTTACGAATCAGACTCAATAATTACAGTTCACAAAATAGGACAGTCATTCATCTAGTAAACACATTTCAAAATGTAGTATATTTCATTGATCAAAAAATAATTCCAATTGAACATAGTTTTATAACATTATTACTCACAATGGGCTCCCTGAATTTCATGCTAAGCTGCGCTAAAGATGCAGCTTCTGACCTGAACAAACAAATTCAAGCACAACAACTCAATACACAGTTCATTCATTCAAACAGTTCTATTCAGTTCATTGTTTACTTGATCGGTTTCCATTCGATGTTCACTCGTTCGGTTCGTACTTTCGTTCTATATTATATTTGTGTTCATGATATGCAAAAGCACACGAAAAACACTTTAAAACTATGCAAACGGAGGCCCAAAAGGTAGAAAAATTGAGTGAAAACAAATCGGGTTTGCCCTGTTGGCCGCACGGGCAGTGGCCTTGGCCACTCGTGCGGTGGCTTGACCGCTCGAGCGTACAAAATGCATGTTGCAAGGGAGGGTTGGCCACTCGAGTGGTGGCCTAGGCCGTTCGAGCGATCTGGGAATGTGCCAAAAATTGCTCTTGTTTATGGACTTTCTTTTCTTCAAAATCTACTTGCATAACCATATATTTCAAAGCCCAAAATTCATAAAAACATGTTGAATTCACAACTTATAATTTCAAACAAAATTTATAAGTTCAAAACAAAGCTCAATTCCATGCAATGATCAAGTTCTTTGAGTTGACATATAAATTCTTTAAACTTGCATTCTTGTGCTTTAAATCCTCAAATCCCATGGAATTTCCCTTCAATTTTGAAAACTCATGCAAGAATGATGTGTATGATCAAGAATAAAATCATGCATGTCTATAATTTGAGCTAATTCTTCCAATTTAGTTGATCAAAGACTCCAAGACATTATAAAAGCATGAACCATGTGTTTCAAACTTCCAATTCCAAAATTAATGAGAAAAGCTCTTTGAAACTTGTAGAATTCATGAAGATCATGCAAGAAAATATGTGTATAAACAAAATATCATGAATTCATGTCATGCATGTTGATCTTGAGCTAAATTCCTACAATTCTTTCTTTATTTGCTCATATGAGTTCCCATCATCAATTTACACCACTAAACTCATAATTATGCATGATCTCCTCCATAATTCAACTCAATTTCCAAAGGATGATAACTATGACATCTCAATTTCATGCAATTTAAAGTAAAATTCTCACCTTAAGTTGGTGAATCTATGAAGAATTCAAGTTCCCTTTCAGTTCCTCTTCTTCCTATCTTCTTTCTCCTTCTTGAGCTCTATTTCTCAAAGTCTCTCCCTTCCTCTCTACGTCGATGACTCAATTCAACACAAGACCCACTATCTCTCTCTCTAGTCCTCTCTTCTATATTCAATTGATGTTAGGCTTAAAATCATATTAGCTAATTTAAATCAAATTCACTCAAATTAAATTAATTCTCATCATTTATGACTTAAGTCAAACTAAATTTAATTATATTTAATTGCCTATCCAAATATTTAATTCTAACTTGTTAAAATTACTGAATCAGACAAGTTTATTTCATCCATATACATATCTGTTACAATAACAATATAATACATATAGCACATGGCACATAATTCATGTTTAACACATAAGTACATGATAAATGCAAATCACATAATTAACTTACTTAATTAAGGAAATGGTTGTCAGAACACACCATTCATTAGTCAACAGCAACAGCTCTAGCTTCTTTGAACATACCTATAATATAACAACGTATAATGTTTTGCCATGTGTTCCAAATTTTATGAGTTTGCCGTCCTAGGATATGGTCCTCCAAATGGGAGGAGATAATAGAGAAGACAAAGAAGGCTCTCTAAAAGCTTGTGTTATGTTTCTTAGGTCAAGTTTGACGAGTCTTAAAAAAATTAAAAAATTAGAATGTTAAAAAATTAAAAAGTTATTTAAAAAGTTAAAAAGTTATTATTATTCATCAAAATTAAAAATTATGATTACATAACTTTCAATTTTAATTTTTCTCTATATACTAATTTATATAATTTTTTAATACATATTTTTCTATAAAAAGTTAAAAAGTTAACCCAAACAACCATATTTTTTTCCTCAACTTTTTAGTTCAAAAGGTAAAAAAATACACTTATTTAGGATATCCCAAACAACTCCTTAGTAACCATGGATCATTAGAGAGGCCCGTTTGATAGAGTTGTGGAAAAAAGATTATACATTATAATTTAACAGATTATGATTTATAGCTGTGAACATAAGTTGTGAACTTGTTTGGTGCAGTTGTGGGATTATAGATTTAAGCAGCAGAGTAGTGTTTTGTTAATAAGTTGTAAAATAACTTTTTATTGTATAATTGTCCATTTTAATCTTATATGATATAAAAATGATTATTTTGTCAGTTTTTCAGTTTTAATTTTAAAAAAATTATTTCATTAATAAAAGTTAATATAATTAGCATCAATTAATACTAAAAATTAATAATAGTATCAATTAGTATAAATTTTTTTATTTTTTCATTACAAATTAATTAGTGTCAATTAATGGCTTAATTACCATCAATTAATACTAAAATTAATAATAGTATCAATTAGTTTAATTTTTTTTCATTTTTTCATTATGAATGAATTAGGTGTCAATTAATGGCTTGATTACCATCAATTAAAACTAAAATTAATAATAGTATCAATTAGTATAATTTTTTTCATTACAAATGAATTAGATGTCAATACTAATTAATATAAAAATACTGAAATTAGTGTCATTATAAAATTATTGTCATTTATTTTGTCAATTATATTTTTTCATTTAATAGAAGTTATTTCATTTTTTTATTAGTTTGTTTTGTTTTCATTAATATCAATTAGAGCAATTGTTTTTTTTTATATATTATTATTACAATACCAAAGAAAATACCAAAGAAGTTATTTAATTGAAACAAATTTATATTGATATTAACTTGGGGTGAGCATGGTCCGGATTGAACCGGATTGGAGTAAAACCAGAACCAATCCGTTATCTACGGATCTTGAAAAATTGGAACCAATCCAATCCGTTTAAATCGTGGAACCAATCCGAACCAATCCATTTAAACACTGATTGGATCGGTTTAGGACCACGGATTTACGTAATTAAATAACAAAAAAATATATATCACTTTAATTTCATAAAAATATAAATATAGCACCATATTAGTTTCACAATAGCAACATGTCTTTTTAGAATAGCAACAAACTGTTCTAGAATTTAAACAACCATAAGAAAACTAGTTCCACTATAAGTATTTAGACCATTGCAAATTAACACTAAAAACTAGCAAACAAAAGTAATAAAAGAAGATACTATGCAAGTTTTGGTTTGGATTTAAGTTTTATATGAAATAAGAGAAGATATTATGCAGGAGGGTGTATAATAAAAATATAGACTATTTGTATACGGTCCGGATCGGTTCCAATCCGGAACCATGGCGTTCAATCCGGAACCAATCCATGAATTACGGATTTTTAATTTTTCAATCCGAAACCGAACCACGGATTCAAAAAACCAATCCAAACCTACTGGATTGGACTGGACTGAATAGGATTACGGATTTCATAGATTTCTTGCTCTGCCCTAATATTAACTAAAATAAAATTGTGCAATTTATTTAATTTTATTTAATTTATTATTTAATTGTGCAATTTAATCATTATTATTGTTTTTATTATTTAATTTTTATTTTTGTTTTTAATTATTATTTTTATTATTTTGTTTTTAATTATTAATTTTGTTTAATTTATTTAATTTTTTTTTCTTCTCTTCCTTCCTAAAACCCTAGCCACCGCCGCGATCTGGAACAGTAGAGAGGGAGTGTCGTCGCTCGTCACCGTTCACTTGCCTGAACAATGCCGGAAATGGGAACTAGTTTGTGAGAAACAAAGAGAGAGAGAGAGAGGACGACGACGACGACGGCAGGACGACAACGATCTGGCTCAGATCGCGATGCATAGGGTTTCGCCTTGAGATCGCGATGACAGCGACTCTAGAAACACAGATCTTCTTCATCAACGATCAACCCAGATCTTCATCTTCGTCAACGAGCTTCCAAACCCTATCGACCCAACCACAGATAGTCATCTTCATCAACAATCTTCATCTCGTCGTATCGATTGCAGATCTTCATCTTCATCGATGACCAACCCAGATCTTCATCTTCATCGAGATCTTCATCTTCATCGAGAGAGAGAGAGAGAGAGACAAAGAGAGGAAGAGAGCAAGAGAGAGAGAGAGCACCGCCGGAAATCACCTCCACCGTCGAAAATCGCCAATCACTCTCTAAGAGGAGTAAATAGTGTTTTGTATTGTAGTTTATATAGTGGCCATTTGGTAATATTTGAGATTGATGAGGGGCATTTTAGTCATTTTGTCCTTTAATTTTAGCTTCCCACTTAAGCTGTTTGAGAAAAGCATCTCCGGAGCCACTCAAAGAATAATTACTTTTTTGACTTAATTTAAGCTAAAAGTTGATCACTTAATCTAGACCAAACACTCAAAAACTACTTAATTTAAGCCAAAAGCTTAAATAAGCTGATTTTAAGCTGTACCAAAGAGGGCCAGAATCTTCTAGATGGGAACACCATAGGATTTTTTGATTTTTTAAAATTGGCTGTTAATGTCTAGTGATGTTTCCAATGTTTAAAGCTCATTCCATTGGTAGGCTTTATATATAACATTTTTTCTTCCTTGTCAGTAAAGTTCAATTATAAGCAACAACTTCAATATCCATCTCAAGCTGCTAATCTCAAAGAGAACATGGCGCTAATCATTTCTTGTGTATGCCATTTTGCACTGACAATATTGATATTGCTAGCTGCCATGTGCAGTTTTTCAGGCATCATACTTTTCCTTTGTTGCTTGTTTTGATTTCACTTTTTTGGGAGAAAAAAAAAATTTGTTCCTTGCTAAATCAGATGCCTTTCTCTGATTTGCAGATTGCTATGACCCCTTGGATCCAAACGGAAACATTACAGTTACCTTCGACATACTTCAATGGGCAAGTGATGGCTATGTGGTTAGTATAGTAATTGACTAAATAATCAATTATTTTTTCAATTATGTTACATCTGTTTATTATTAAACATAGATAACTGGGTAACATTGGAGGATAAGTTTTGAGCATCCTATGAAAATTGCAGCTGGATTTGATGAGTCCATTGTTGTTCTGATTTGATTAAGATGAAATTGCAGCTGAATATGAATTATTGTTTCTGATTCCATTTAGCTGACTCTGTTGGTTATACTAAATGTTTGTCAAAACTTATCATAAGTTGATTGCAATGATCAGTTGGTTCCACATGGTCAATTTGTCTGTAGCAATGCCATGAAGATGTGTCTAAGTGAACTGAGCTAGTAGACTTCTGCAATGAATGCAACCTTGATAATTTGCAGCCTTCAAATTTTCAAAATTAATTGAAACAGTTATTATTTTAAAAAAACCACTCATTCTCTAATGCATGTGTTGGTTTTAGGCAAGGGTAACCATCCAAAACTATTATCAATACCGTCATGTGGACAAACCTGGTTGGGAGCTAGGATGGACATGGGCTAAAAACGAGGTCATCTGGTCAATGTCTGGTGCAATTGCCACCCAACAAGGGAATTGTTCATCCTTCAAGTCCCAAATTCCGCACACCTGCAGGAGAGACCCTCTTATAGTCGATCTCATGCCTGATGCTGCACCAGAACACAGGTCAGGCGGGTGCTGCCATGGTGGCCTTATTGGTGCCTATGCTATCAACCCATTGAAGTCTTTCTCGTTCTTTGAGATTACCGTTGGCAATTTGGAAAGTAATACTCCTGGGTACAAGCCTCTAAATCTTACTTTAATGGCTCCAGGACCCGGTTACACTTGTGGCCTATTGGTGGACACTAACCCCACAGTTTGGTCAGTTATTGGGGGTAGAAGAGAAGAACAGACGTTCAGTAAGTATTTCACTGGGAAGTTTATTGTCCTACTGATGAAGATACAATCATAGAAAATTTGAGACCTCGTGTGGTTAGAAGCATTAAAAATAAAAAATAAAAAAGATTTTTCTATGCGATGAAATTGTCTGATTGGAAGGGTTCTTTCTTGCCCATTTACTATTATAGGATTAGCAGATAACTCAAAAAGTTGGTCATTTTTCAAGATGATAGATTGCCTTCTAATACAAGCCATGATCTCATGATTTGATCTTGTGGTTTTCAGGGACGTGGAAATCAACGTGCACATACTCTAGTTACTTGGCTAACAGGACACCAGTTTGTTGTGTTTCGCTCTCAACATTTTACAATCCTACCATTACATCATGCCCTGAGTGCAGCTGTGGATGCAAAAGTGCAGAACAAAATACAACATCATGCATTAGGTGCACTACGTTTTTTCTTTGTGATTTCAAGTTTATGAGATGATGTTAGTTTTTGTATGTTTAATTGACGTTCGTGTGCATTTTTGTGTATGTAACAGAGAAGATTATACCTCAACACAGTCGGGTTTTCTCAGTAATCCTGACATAGTGAAGTGTACAGATCATATGTGCCCACTTCAAGTTCACTGGCACTTTAAGAACAATTACAAGGATCACTGGCGGGTTAAATTGACGATCTCTAACTATAATTACAAGAGGAACTACTCAGACTGGAATGTGTTGGTTCAGCATCCAGGTTTTAGCCAGTCCGTGACAACTTTTAGCTTCAACAGTACAATGCTTCCCACTGTTGGAATCACAGGTATTTACGATTACTGCTTCACTTCCAAACTTAAAAATTTTTACTATTTGATCAAGTTCATACAATTAGCAGCAGTTTCAAAATCAATTAAAACTACTAACTTCTTGATTGATTTCTCTCTGCTTTGTTATTTGTTTCTTTCCAAATACCAAGCTTTTGTATGTAACAGTAGAAGAAGATACGCAATTAAAGAATTGTTTCTCAAAAAACCAAGATTCAAAAAATTACCCACCTAAAACTTGTTTTTCTCAGTAATATTTTATAGTTTTTTTTTGCAGATGAAGTTGCCCTCTTTTGGGGAATAGAATACTACAACGGTGAGCTGTCGAATGCCAATGAGAGGCAACTGGGGTCGGTCACAACAGAGTTACTTTTAAAAAAGGACTCGAAATCGTTCACTTTGAGCAACGGATGGGCATTTCCCAGAAGAATTTATTTCAACGGGGAGAGCTGTCAGATGCCGCTTCCAGACACCTTCCCAATGCTACCAAATGGTGGCTCCAATCGAAAACCTGTTCATCGCTACTTCATTCTTCCTTTTCTGATCTACTTGACTTTCAAAACATTATTTGTTTGGCTTTGATTATCTTTCCACATCACAATATCTCTGGTTGTATTGGCTTGATCTTTGCTAAAATAACCGAGTTCTGTCAAGTGTACATGCTTACATATATAACTAGCGGTAACCCGTGCGATGTGAATTTTTTAAGACTTTCTTTATCCATGTTCAACTTATGAAACCATCTAAGGCAAACAATCTATAGTGTATGATTTAGCAAATTAGTTATAAATTTGGTCACCACCATCATTGAAAGGTCTGAGATTGGTCTCAAATGGTTGATAGAAGATACAAAAGATATCGAATTTTGTTAGTTTTGTTGACATTCACTGTATTTAAAAATTAATTCTATTCGTGTACTAAACAACAAACGAAATATAGAAGAAATAAAGGAAATGAGAGAGATTGTTTGATTACAAAAATCAAACCATTAAATAAAAATAAATAAATTAAAAAACAAATTTTTATTTTGTTACAAAAATAAAATCAAAATCTGATATAAATAAATAATAAAACAGAAAATAAATTAACAACTTACTTTATTAATTTCTCGAACAAAGTTTTGATCAAGTCCAGTGTTTAACATTGTATCTTTAAGACAGATTCGTCTTCTCCACGGTGCTTTCAGATTGTGGACGTCTATTTCCCAAGATAAAATGATTAGCAGTGAATAGTAGCAGCACTACACACTATTCACACAACAAACACACTAAGTGCTTACACTCTTTCTCACAAGAAAAATGATGCAGCAAAATGCAGAGAGAGCAGGCGGAATTTAGGACAAAAATTGGAGTGAAAAAACCAAATGAGGGACTGCCTATTTATATAGGAAAATAGTGGTTGTTTGGTTTGAATCCAACAGGTATGGTACTGTAGACGTCCTCGAACGCCCCGGGAGGGTTAAGTCCCGTTCCGTTCATATTGGGTTTACTACAGTTCGGACTCGATTTGTGTCGGTTCTAAATCTGAACCAAAGAGTCCACATCCGGCAAATCGTTTTGAGAAAACAGATTTTTGAAAAGTAGTGTCAAACATGGACTGCTTTGCCAGATTACAGAGTCGCCACCTAAATATTTTAAAATGGGAAATTTAGAAACCACGACTCGGTCGAAGGCCACATGTCCGCTATCACCAAAGTGGTCTTGGCTCGGAGCCCTGCACGATCGGGAAGGTCACTATGAGCATTCTTTCGCCATTCAAGACCGCCTCTACTAACCGTGATATTCGTTTTTGAAAACATTACGTGCTCTTATTCCAATTGTTTAGCCTAGAGTTACTATGTGATGCGCACAACACAAAAGTATAGACTAGATTGCCTAACTTGGAAATAAACATTGCATATCCGTTTTGTCTCGAAACACGTGTTAGATTTTGCTACTCGCAAGTAGGCTAAAATACGGATTTTAACGAGTTGACCCAACTCAGGCAATCCAACCTCCACCTACAGGCATTCAAACAGTTTATCATGTAAGCACTTAGCCGCATGGCAAGCATACTGTCATGGTAAACATTCACACACATGCGATATGCTAAGGCATAAAAGCTCACCTAGTACTCCAAGCCAAAACAGAAGCTTATTAGAAATCCATGCATGGACCTGAGCATACTGAAATGTCTAATGCAACACATGCAAAGATGTAATCTAGGCAGGCTCGGCTAACCCTAAACATGGCACATGAGATGCAACAACTATCACGTATTCAATTTGGAATTGAAAGTACGATGCAGTTTGCATGATGTGCCGGGCCTGATGCATGTAAACGAATGCATGTATGCACGCATGCATTGCATAAGGTATGCTAATTTAGATGTACCCTAATCTACCATCATAAGCAATTAAATAAAAGGGATAGAAAGAAATAGGGGTTGGAAGACATACACCCACTCACACACACTTATTACAAATTCGCCCTCACTCGGAGGGACCAAATAATTAATACAGTCCAAAAGAATAAATAAATAAATAAATTATTACAAAATTCTAAATATTAAAATTAAAGCAAATAAATAAATAAATGCAATAGGGGGGAGCCTCAGCCCTGCCTTGGGGCGCGCAAATGATGCATGCTCGATCCGACTTGCCCGGAAAACCCAGACTGCCATCTTTGGTTCTGCTTAACCGCCTCGCCTCTCCAAAACATTCTCAAAGTCCCAGCACACCTCATTTGCATACTGCTGGACACTGCCGGCTGGGGGAAAAGCTCATCGGATGCTCCAGTTTACCACCGGTTGCCTTTGTTGTTTATCGGCACAAATACTGGCCGATCGGCATTATATCGCCGCCGCGTAAATTTCTGCAGAGGACGGTTTGACAAAGAAGAAAACAGAAGGTGCAAGGCATGGTTTTTGAGCATATATAAGTATGGTCATGGCCTCCTATCATGCTTGGGGACTCAAGGACGCATGACTCTTGGTTCTAGGGCCATCAATTATGCATTGGATGCATGATATCCTAAGGAACCAAGATTGCTATTTTGATGTAATAATGCATGCAACACAAACATGAGAACTAAGTCCCTATCATGCCATAATCAAGGGCCTTAGTGACATGAGGATTGAGACAAGTTTCACCACTTGAAGTGTGAACTCCTCTCAATCTTCATGCTTGGTTTGACAACCCCAAACCAAGCCATGGAATGCAATTCAAGCAAGTATGCACCAACAATGCAATATGGTAAATCAAGATGCTAGCATAATAGGCATGTAAAATGCTAAAATGTGCAAGGCATAAAAGTCATGCAAAGAGGGACCAATTAAGCATAGAACTAACATGTGCTCAAGGCCTCATTGATCAAACATGCAACAACCATGTAACGAGCATACAATGGTGGACTAACCATAGAGGGCAGTCCTCAAACTCCCCCAAAACAGTGGCAAAACATGCCTCAAAACAAGAGCAAGATGATATACAAGCATGCAAGCTATGAGGCCTAAGGCTAAGGCACAAAATGGGGCATTAAACCACCACTTAACAAGACCAAACATGGCACATGTTAGACAACCAAAACAGGTTTTCAGCGTACAAAATGGCACCCAAACCCCGTACATGGCAACCCCAAAAATGCACCAAACATGGAAGCATGCGCAATGTTCAATCCTAGACATACAAGGGCACACCCTTATGACATGAAATAGGCTACACATGCATGTATACAAGCATGATTTATGGACTGAAAAATGACCTAGATGATGCCAAATCATGGGATCAAGACAAGTAGTGCATGCTACACGCTGACACACCTAAGGTTAGCAAGCCAAAATGCAAGGCAACTAAAAGAAGCATGCCAAAAGAGACTAAAACAGTGGCTCCCAGCCCCTATACACAACAAGGTGATGCTCTTATCTTCATGAAATCATGCTAAAAACATGTGAGAATCAAGGCCCCCAAAACATGGCATATTTCCAAGCATCAAGGAATATTACAAAGCAAGTATGAGACATATGTTAAGGGGTACAAAACCAACTTAAAACAGAGGTGTGATATGACCTAAAACACCCAAAAAGTCTCTGAAATAGAGCTAAATATGAGCATGCACACATGCTACCTCATGAGCCAAAAAACAAAGGCAAACAAAGGACCAAGGGGAGAGGGGTGTCTCTTCCCTATATGAGACTTAAAATCATCTTCACCACTCGAAAACCCACTGGTTTTCAGTAGTGAGGAGGCCAAGAACACCAAGCAAAGGAGGTCTCAAGCAAAGGCACTATAAGTGGCCAAATAAAGCCTAATAGGATGAGGCTTTACTCAAACCATAAAATGACCTTAATGAAGGTTCAAGAACAAGTAAAAACAAGAGTTTTTTATGTTAAACACAAAGTCAAAAACACAAAGTAAAGAGGGTAGAAAGTGGTTGCAAGAATGGAGAATATAAAGTAAAGTATTTACCCTTGAAGATCCCTTGAAGAACAAAGGTTCCAGCCACTCTCTAGTGATCAAAACCAACTCAAAACCACAGCAATCAACCTCCCAAGCCTCTCAATCTCGAGCTAAGGTGTAAAGGTGTGTGTAAAGGAGCAAAAATGAGATAAAACTACACCTTTTGGCCTAAAATCACACACACAAGAGGAGAGAGATGGAGATATAGATATATGGCAGAAATATATGTATATGAGCTCTGGTTTTTGTCTCAAAAAACTCTAACCCTAAACCAAGAGGAAGAGTTCTCCTCTTATAGAACTTGTAAGACTTACAAGCTAAGTCATCCAAGAGCTCATCCCTCCATACACGTGTATGGAGGAGAGCAACAAGCTTTACAGCTGTGAGAAAATATCTCATAAAGCAATCGCACAAAGGTCCGGCAAGAAGAGTGCCAAATGGCAAAATTTAGTGCTTGGCCGGCACAAAATAGTGCCGGTCGGCACAATAAAGTGCTTGGTAACTCTAGCCACCGGTGGCCTCTAGCCCCAAATGGTGGTGTGTAGGGATGCCTCATAAGGCACTCCCTCCCCTTTCATGGCAAAACACAAGTGTTTGGTGCAAAACCAAACACAACGGTCGAGTTCGGAGGTCCTGAGGCAAGGCACGCACAGCCGAGAACTCCGGGAACTCCAAACGAACACAATCATAGATAATCACCGAGCGTTCCAACAAGGACGCCCAAGTCTTGAGGACGTCAAAAATGGGGTGTCTCTGCTTGCCCTCTTTGATGTAACTCCTAAGTCATAAGAATGACGGAGTGAATGTCAAAGCCCGAGACGACCCATTTTTGACAAGGTCAAGACTTAGACAATCATGCAAAACAAGTAAGATATCGCTACCAAGCAAGGCAAAATGCAATCGAAAATGCAAGAAGGCGTAACTTATGATCATACAAAGAAAACTGTAATGAAGCACACATGCAACAGTTATAAGCTAGCATACGCCAATCTACACTACAATGCAGAAAGGATGTAAGAGAATTATGCAATTCTCGAAACGTCTCACGCGGAGGATACAATACCTGTGCGGCTCGTCCGGTTGCACCGGCCTCAAATGAACCGTACATACAATATCGTGCCTGCAAAGAAAGCAAACTTAACAGGTACAATATTGTTAGCAATATGCATGTTGCACAATTGGAGGTGTGTGGCAGATGCAACGCGTATAGGCAGTTATAATTGAACACATGTGAGTAAAGCAGAGCACGCATACAATGCAATGTGTATAGAGAAAATTGAACACATATCAGTAAAGCAAAGCACGCATACAATGCAATGTGTATAGAGAAAATTGAACACATATCAAGAAGCAAAGCACGATACAATGCAATGTGTATAGAGAAAATTGAACACATATCAAGAAAGCAAAGCACGATACAATGCAATGTGTATAGAGAAAATTGAACACATATCAAGAAGCAAAGCACGATACAATGCAATGTGTATAGAGAAAATTGAACACATATCAAGAAGCAAAGCACGCATACAATGCAATGTGTATAGAAAATTGAACACATATCAAGAAAGCAAAGCACGATACAATGCAATGTGTATAGAGAAAATTGAACACATCAAGAAGCAAAGCACGCATACAATGCAATGTGTATAGAGAAAATTGAACACATATCAAGAAGCAAAGCACGATACAATGCAATGTGTATAGAGAAAATTGAACACATATCAAGAAGCAAAGCACGCATACAATGCAATGTGTATAGAGAAAATTGAACACATATCAAGAAGCAAAGCACGATACAATGCAATGTGTATAGAGAAAATTGAACACATATCAAGAAAGCAATGCACGATACAATGCAATGTGTATAGAGAAAATTGAACATGATAAAACATGATGTTGAAATGCAACGTACTGCAACACAGTATAATTGAAACAATTTCTTTTGAAATTTACGAGACATAAAAGGATACGAGAAGGGGCATCCTTCGCATGTTCCGAGCATTGCTTACAAAGGTCATGGCTTGAAATCAACTCGAAGATCCATTAACATTCCAGAAGTGCACTTCCCCGCGCTGTTCTTAAGTGACGAAGGTACGGACCTCGAATCGGCCGGACAAGGGCATGAAAGGTACTCTGATTGCAAGGGGAGGTTTTCGGTATCCAATCCGGTATTCTGTTACCCCGCTGCCTTCTGCTTTACATTCCTTTTTTACTAGGAGTTTGAGCACATTGCACTGCGTCAGGCAGGTTTAAATTCTTTTGAAATTGCGGGTTTTTACAAAAACACATGATGGAAATGAAACAGCTATCTGCTTGAAAAGGTATTGTACTTGTGTGCATCGCATCACAAGGCATCACATAACAATGTGAATGAAATTGAAACTGCTTTTTTGAAAACAAAGCATCGCATCGTAATAATCAGGTAGTGGACCGACTTACAACTCGATAAGCAAATCAAAAATTCGACAGACTAGCCAAGTGCAAGCACAACTTGATAGACACAGCAAAGACTTAAAGTGAGTGACATACAACTCGATAAGCAAATATACAACAACTCGATAAACAAATGCACGACTCGGTGGGAATCAAATCACCGGAGAGTGCTGTAAGTGATGGAATTCCCCAATATTCAAAGAAACAATTTTAGAAAACACAGGAGGAAGACCATCGGCTGGACACAAAGATCATCGGCCGGGGGGAATGGTCATCGGCACATAATTTGGTCGGTCGGCACAAAATTATGGCCGGTCGGCACTATTTACTGCCGGTCGGCTGTAGACTGCCTGCGCCAGCAGAACGTTGACATGTGTCCTCCACTCAACCTTATCCTCTACAAAAGAGTCTCAGCTTCGTGATCTTCTTCATTTCCACACTGATTGGCTCCAAATGGAGGAATTTCTTGCTCAAAATCTCGCAACTTGGATTAACAACTTGGATGGCTCTAAAAGTTGAATTTCCTGACTTTCTAAGATAAACGCACTATTCACTTTGCGCCAAGACCGCTGCATTTTCCGCTCCTCCATGCCGCGCAAGGTTCTCGAACCCAGAACACATGTCTTTAGCTTTAGCGGGCAGGAGGTGTGTCTCACTTTTGAAGATTTCCAAGCTCTAATGGAATCTGGGCGCAATGAGGAAACCTTGCCCCAATTTCGTTTTGGCCATACTCAAGCCTTAGGACAAATGTGTGGGCTCTCCATACCCGATGCTCGTTTCTTCCGATTTGTGACGGGACACTAGATGTTCCGAGTTTGGTTTGTCGCTTTTTCCGAGATCGGTGATCGTGGCGACCATCATCGCAAGGCTTTCTGCACGCCTCGCCTATGCATGCTATCTCATTTTCGTTCGTCTCGGGTTCCGGGAGGATCCAGGTCCGTTGATTGAAGTCGCCAAGGCTTGAAGGAGGGCAAAGTCAGATTGCCATGGTCCCGCCGAGACACTGGTTTAGACGCCTTTTTATCGTCGGGAGACGATCAGATTAGCAGGAGTCCACTATCACTAAGGTAATGTTTCCGCCTAATCTCACTTTTTATGTTTGCTCCCATCACTGCCCTCGTGCTCGGCTTTTTCTCACAAAAACCCTTTTCTCACTTTTTCTCTCATCGTACTTCTCTATTCTTTATTCTCTCATTTTTCATCCCTCCCTGTGTGTGGTTAATGGATAAACCGAAGGTCGTGGACTCTTGCCCAAAGATATTCGGGTGGCTATTTCTTCAGTAACGCCTAGTTGACGCCTCGGATGAGGGTTGGTGGTTTGAATGGATGTGCTTTGTCCGCAGATCGCATTGCTTGGCGGTGCCCTTGGCTCAATCTCCCAATGATGAGTTACAAAGATGACCCGTCACCGGGGATCCAATTGATTGGCTTGACTCATCTGCTTACTTCCCATTCCGTATCCTGCGCCAATTTGGTCATGATCGACTTGTTCATTGGAAGGGATAGAGTACCCTACCGCATTCCTAATCCGAGGCTCACAATGGCCGTATGCCACAAAGATGGAGGACGAGAGAACTCGCCCCGCCTCCCACTTTCGGTTGCACTTTGTCCGATGAGTGCTTGATTGGCTTAATGAAGAGGCACAGAAGGGCCCACTTTGGCATCAGAGGCTTCACCCTACTGGAGGGGGCACAGGGCATTTGACTTTACCATGCCGGATTTATTGCTTTATCAAGATTTTCAAGTTTTCTTTATGAATGTAATAAAAGCAACTTCAATTGTATGCAAGAGCAAGAGAACTCTATTTGAAATCAATGAAATTGAAGGTTGTAATCTTGAAAATTTTCCGCTTTGGTCCGTAAATGGTCTTAGTTGTAAAAGATTTATTTGAACAAAGTCATCTTCATTAAAACTTTTCAAAGCCATTTTCGATATGAATTTAATCGACACGCCTAAAATTTGTCAGAGATGCACAACCCCGATTCTCGCAATTGGAAAATTGCCCCTAGTTTGAATAAGCATGGCACAAGATTGGCAATGGAAAGTTGCCCCTAGTCTCAATAGCATCGACCTGAGATTGCGATGAATCCGATGGACAAAGATGACCAAGATGATCAAACGACAAAGTCGGGAAAATGTTTATGGTCAACTTCAGATGAAGTCGCCACGATCCCAAGGATGGGAATCAAGCCTTCACGAGTTCAGCTTGGGTTCACTCGAGTATTTTCACTCTCCTTTATGGCGCCTAACTTTTGCCAAGGCCGCCTTTATGCGGGTTTTCAACCTTATGAGCTCGGTTTTTATATTTTCTAATTTTTTATGCTCTAAATTTTGTTTAGGTTGCCTTTCGGTTTTCGCCTAGCGAGCCCCTCAGTGGATAATATTTCTTCACTTGTCCATGTTGATCGGTTGGGAGAACTCTAGGCCATCTAGGTCCATCGTAACCACGTACCCACCACCGACCATATAGACTTGATGATATAGGGACCAGTCCAATTGGGTCTGAACTTGCCCCTTGGGTCATGGATGGGAGCTCGGTTGTCCTTGAGCACCAAATCTCCTTCCTTCAGATTCCTAGACTTAACCCGCTTGTTAAAAGCTCGGGCGATTCTGCGCTGATAACCTTGGACATGGTACAGTGCTTTCAATCTCCTCTCGTCGAAGAGCATGAGTTCTCGAATCTACTTCACGCTAATCGCCTCATTTATCCGACACTCACCAAAGACTCAGAATGACGGAACCTTAATCTCGATCGGTAGAACGGCTTCCATTCCATAGACCAGTGAATAAGGAGTTGCTCCAGTTGAAGTTCTAATTGAAGTCCCAGAGTCTCACGAGTTTAACGGCAACTTGTCCGCCAGTCCCGATAGGTTTCTACCATCTTCGCAAAGATGTGTTTGATGTTTTGTTGGCGGCCTCAATCGCCCGCTGGTCTCATGTCGATATATGGATGACTTATGAAAAGCCACATTATACTTTTCCAAAGAAATCAATCACCTCTTTCTTGAAGTGAGAACCATTGTCCGAAATGATCTCGCTCGACTCCATAACGGCAAATAATGTTGTTTCGGATAAACTTCGCGACGCATGAAGCCTTCAATACAAAGATAAGATTGGGCCTCGACCCACTTTGTGAAATAGTCTATTGCTACCAAGATATACTCATGCTCATTCGACTCTTCTGGCAATACTCCGATCACATCGATTCCCCATAATCGAGAACGGCCATGGTGATGTCATGTTGTATAACTTTGATGGCGGATATTCATGCGGTTATGCGAATCGCATTTGTGGCATCGCCGAACAAAACCGATACAATCTTCCTCCATGGTAGACCAAGAGTAGCCTTGTCCGAGAATTTTTCGCCAAAGATCACCCCATTCACATGTGCCCCACATTCTCCTCCATGGATGGCCTCCATCAGCGCCGACTCTCGGCTTCCACACACACTTGTGCATTCCCAGATGACCTCTCTTGTACAATTTACCCCGCAGATGATAAATCAGATATACTATTCTTCCGATGGCCCTCTTGTCTTTGGCGTTTGCCTCGTGGGTACGCTCTTTCTAAGAAGTTCCATATATCGTGATACCAAGGGTTGTTATCTTGTACTTCATCTATGGCAGAGATTGACTCGTAGGCAGGTGCAAATTTCTGGTCGACAATGACTGGACGCATCCGGACCCCAAATGGGATGTCTATCATGGAGGATAGAGTTGCTAATGAGTCTGCAAACCTGTTGTTCTCTCTCACTAGGTGAGTGAAATTTAGCTTTTCAAACCGAGGGATTAACAAATCCAGGGTCTGGTGGTATATTATCATCTTTTCCTCCTTTACTTTCCAATCTCCCTTTGCTTGAGACACAACTAGGTTCGAGTCTCCAATGACATCCAACCGCCTTGCCCCTAGTTCTAGGGCAGCTTCTAGACCGGCAATACACGCCAGACCGCCTCATTGTTCGAGACTTTGAACCGAGCTTAAATGCTAAAGGGATACGGAGTCGCTTCGCGCTTATCAAGAACACCCCTATCCCATATCCGTATTGATTTGACGCCCACCAAAGTACATCGCCCGTGTTTCATCTTCGACGCGAATAGCTTCATCTCGAATAGGTACTCAACCGCTTCATCCCTTCAACCGGTGGTTTAAGGAACTCGCCACCGCTCTCCCTTTTTACGGACTTATGCGTGTCACATACTTGAGGTCAAATTCGAGAGCAACAAAGAACTAACGAGCTAGCCTACCCGTAGTTACCGGTTTCTCGAAAAAGATATTTGATGGGATCAAGTCGTGAAACCAACATTACAGAGTGGGCTAACAGGTAGTGCCGCAGCCTGGTAGCCCATACCAAGGCCAAACAAGCTTTCTCTAACGGAGTATAGCGGGTCTCGTAATCCAACATCTTCTTGCTCAGATAGTAGATGGCCCTTTCCACTTTATCTTCCGACTCTTGCGCGAGCATGCAGCCCATTGTGGTTTCAGTCACTGACAGAAACAACATCAACGGTTTCCCCGGCTTTGGTGGTGACAACACGCGATTCTCAGATACTCTTTAATTTGTTCAAACGCGGCTTGGCATCGGCCGTCCCATTGAACTTCTTTCCTTTCTTCAAGAGACCAAAAGTGGTTCACAAGTCAAGGTTAGTTTTGAGATAAACCGCCTTTATGAATTGCACTTTACCTAGAAAGCCTCGACCTCCTTTTCACCATTGGTGGTGGCATTTCTAAGATGGCCTTGATTTTGAAGGGTCGACTTGATGCCCTTTGTGTAATCGAAATCCCAAAGATTTTTCCCGCCAGAACACCAAACGTGACACTTCGAGGATTCAACCGCAAAAAATTCTCCGATCCTTTGGAAAAACTTTTGTAAGGCTGTAGTGGCTCTCTTTCTTTGGACTTGACAATCATGTCGCCCACGACACCTCAACCTCTTTATGGATCATGTCATGTAATATTGTGGTTGCATACTGCTGATATGTAGCCCCAAAGATTCTTTAGCCCAAACGGCATCACTCAGAGCAATATGTCCCCACGGGTGGTAAAAGGCCTTCTCCGCCTTCGTGCCATTACTATCCGATTATAGCCCGAAAAGCCATCCATGAACGAGAGCAAAGCATGCCCTCATTGCGGAGATCTACCAACTCATCGATATGCGGCAAGGAAAGTCATCCTTCGACCGCTCGCTCAGATCCTCGAAATCCACACATACCCGGATTCTGCCATCCTTCTTCTAAGATCGAACAATGTTGGCTAACCAGCGGATATTCGGATACCAGCAGAAGCCCGCTCAATCGCTGGTGACCTCTTCCTTGATCTTAATGGCCTACCAGTATGATCCTTCGAAGTTTCGCTTGACAAGTCGAGCCTCGTGGTCAAGAGGGATCCGGTGTCAGATAATCTCGTGATCGATTCGTGCATGTCTTCGTGAGGGACCACGCGAAAACATCTTTGAAATCTCTTAATAAAGCGACTAAGCGCTCCTCCGAAGACAACGTGGACCCGATCCGACCAACCGCGGGTCCTTCTCAAGACTAACATTCACGGTAGTGATTTCATCAATTAAGGGTTTAACAAACCTCTTGCTCTTGTTCAATTAGTCGTTGCAAAACCGAGGAATTTCGCCCTCGCTGCTTTCATCAAAATTTTGAAAGTCCCGATGAAGCAATAAACCAAAGGCATGTAAAAGTACTTAAAACCACAGCATTCTCATTCTCATTAGATACTTCCAAACCGTCCGATTCTTCTGTTACAACAGACTCAAAAGAGAAAGAAAAAGACGACCTGGACAGGACTGTGGCATTCGGGTTGTCACTCCCAGGAATACCGGACTCAGACTCGGACGAGCTGGAACCTGATTTCGACTCACAAGACTCGGTGGAATCAGATTCCGGCTCGCTACCTGACCCGATGTTGCTTGATAAAAATCCCTCCTCGTATTGCCAGATGAGGGAGGGTGCGATGGATGCATCCAAAATAGCTGATGGTAGGCCTGCAGCCGTTTCATCTCCGATCATGGACACCAAAGAGTCATCCCCCAAGCACACCTGGTTGATCAAAGGGTCTGAAAGTAGACAGGCCAGTGCTACCCCCATTTCAAACTCTGTGTCCGCAGACTCCAATTCTTTGCTATGTTCAGCCTCAACTGTCGGGTCTGGTCGCTTTCAAAGAACATCATCCCCAGATAATTGCAAGTCAAAGAAAATCTCAAATCCCAATATGCGTTTCTTTATTCACCATGGCTCTAAAACCACGAATCGAGAAGTCTTCCTCCCTGACGTAAACGTCTGCTCAAGGTACCTTTGATGGGCGGTGCATCAATTCAAAAGGTTTTCCCATCTGCTTTGCTTTGGCTCTTCCGCCATCTTTTCCTCTTCTTACCCAATCTTCCTTGGTGGCCGATAACCCAAGCCAAGGTATGAGGGTTGGCGGGCGCTTCGCCAATGTTGACGCCTTTCCGACCGCTTTTCCCAATCCCATCCCGGATGTGTTGGAGCTTGTTCATGAGATATACCGTCACAAGACCGACATATACCCTCACTAGTCGCCATGATGTTCTGTACCACCCGAAGCTTCGCTAAGGTAAACCCGACATAAACACGCCCTCCATCCGTGCTCAATCTCTAGAACGGGGTAGATACTCCTGGTGGATGGATCGATGAATTTCCAAAAACAATGGCTACTCCCTTCCCATAGGGGTATTTCACCATTTGATGCAAGGTGGATGACACCGCTTTTACTCGATGCGTACCACGGCCGCCTAAAAGTAGGTTGAAAGTCGCAGGAACCTCCAAGACATGGAAATCTATTTCATGTTGCCCTGGCCCAACCTTCATTTGAATTTTGACTGTTCCCATCACTTCTCGGCTTGTGTTGTCATATGCCCTAATTACCTGGGCTGTTGGTATAAAGTCCGCGACTTTCAAACCAATCGCAGAAGTCCTTCTTGCCGCGGACATTGATGGCGACCTCAGATCAACAAGGACTATCGATATCCATTTGTTCCTACACTCGACGAAGATGTAGAGTGGCTTGTTGTGATTTGTGCCCTCAGGCGGTAATTCCTTATCAGCGAACGTCAACATCGGGGCAGCTCCTCCCGGAAAGACTAATCCTACTAGCTGTTCTGGCGTTGTTTCTATTGAAAGCTTTGCCTTATCCATGGCTGATAAGACAGCCTCCCTATACACTCGAGAAGCCATAAGCAGTCCCCAGATGGAGATGTCTGCTTGTATCTTTTTCAACTGTCTTAATACGGCCTCATCCTCGAGTTGCTTTTCTTTCTGTCTCTCTGCCTCCCTATCCTTTCCGGACGCTCGGTTGATCCAGTGCGGAGGCTTGAAATACCGCCCACTCCTAGTCATATGGTCGATTTCCCGTGTACTGTGTACCGTCAGTTGATCATTTCCCCGCCTTTGTCTCAGATGGGCAAGACAAAGATCCTCATCTTCCCACCACATGCCATCAAGAATCGACAAACATCCGTCGGGCTTTGCATGGCCGTTCTCGTGACTCACGACTTTCTATTTTCAGACTTTGTAGCATTATCTCGCTCAGGCACACAGGCTTTCACCCCACATGGGCCTTTGCCTTCCGACTCTCTCAGATCCTCAAACCTTCCTGCCTGACAGTGCCAATACATCCGCCGCTCAACAATTCCTCGTGGTCAAGATGCTCCAATCCCGAGCGAATTCTTCGCCGCGCCTCCCGCAATACACTCGCTTTCAACCTCTCGATGTTATCGATGTTCTTGCTCGCCGGCTCCTTCCGCTGAAATTCTTCTATCACATCCGGGTGATCGCCTAACCACCCAATGGCCTCATTGCTTTCTCCATAATCGAACCGCTTGACCGCCGAGTCCTCCGGATCTTGGTTGTAAAAACCGAAGGTTGGCAAGGTCCTTCCCACTTGTTACACTATCCATTTCTGCCCTAGACTATCTCCTTGGATTACACACGCTTCTCCCTGGCCGAAGCTTCACCGCCGACATCCTCGCCTATTGGTAAAATGTAGTCACCTGACTATACGCCTTCTCAATGCAAGTCAGAATTCCGCAGACTTCGGCTCAACAACTCGCTTTTCCGGGATCTCCTCTCCTTTGTTCTCGGCGGTCACCACCACCGCTTAGGTTGGGTGATGGAGGTGCCTATCATGCACAAGTTGGTGCACCGGAAGAGACACCTCCGGTTTGGGCATGGGTAGGTGTGATGTAGATACTAGGGTCGTAAGACACGCCAAAGGTGGATGAAGTTGAGTCTTTGGGTAATGGAGCTTGGTTATATGTAGGAGGGATTTGTAGTAACGCTTGGGTCTCTCAGAGGTAAAATCACCCCATTATCAATGAGATCCGGATTTCATGGCGTAACCGATAACTGTCGGTGTCGTGGACTGCGGTTGCAGGAACGCACAAGATTTGGCCTAAGTTATGGTTAGGGGAAGTTTTTCCGGTAGGGGCATGGCTCCAGGGGCTTCAGTGCTTTTCTAATCAAAACCCCAGAGCTTTGGATAGGGGCATGTATAGTGGAGCGAAGGTTCGTGTTCTTGGGTGGGTATTTGGTTGTTTATGGGTTACTTCCGGACGCTACGGAGAATGGCGAGTGCCAGATTCCTTGGAGGGGGTTGGTGGTGACCATGCTTACTTCGGTAGCTCTTGCAGCCAGACGCCGCCTGCATTGCTACCACGGTTGAAAGTTCGTCGGGGTTGCTCCCGGTCATTATCAATCAAGCCTTGCTTCAAGGCATCGTCAATCTGCACCCCCATTTCATGGAGGTCAGCGAAAGTGGGAAAGGGGAGTACTATCATTCTTTGCATCAATTTGGGTTGAGGTTGCGACAACCATCCGAATCTGGTCTTTGTCAGTCGGCCTAACGGTCATCATCGAGGCCTTGGCCCTCCACCGAGTTACAAAATCGGAGAAACTCTCCTTTGGCTCTTGCCTGGTTGTCTCGAGATCACGGGTTGTAATCTCGATTTGTGTGTTATAGAGTATCACAAGCGAAGGCCTCGCCATCTCTTCCCAATTCTCTTAATGTCGCTTTCCGCTTTGCATACCAGATGGTCCATACACCGACAGGTCCGGCCAAATAAAGAAAGTTTTTGTAATCTGGTGAGGCCCATCGGCCTTAGAATATCCGAGAACAACCGCAGTGCACCATGGGATCACCTGATCCATCAAAACGGTCGATTTGTGGCATCTTGAATTTGTCCGGCGTACACGATCGTCGGTAGATATCCGCCTCAATGTCCTGAATAGTCTTAACTCCTCGGATCTCTTGAATGCCTTCTCAAGCTTGCTCACCAAGGCAGGATCAATCTCGAACTCAAAGGGAGAGTCCCAGAGGTTGGTGTGTCTTTGATTGTCGGGTTGGATTTGGGTGGAGCCGAGGCGGAGGTGGTCTGTGGGAAGTTCTCAGATCGGTCCGAGTATTGGTCGTTTCCCCGGCATTAGGGACTCCTGGTGGGGGAGGAATTTGATGCGAAGCAGATGCTCCAAATACGCTCCAATCTGCAATTGTCTCGCCGTTCTTACAACCGTAGCTCGTTGTCCGCAAAATCGCTGATGGATAGCATCTGTTGCATAACTTTCATGCTTTCTTGAAGGTGCACCATTTCCTCCAAACTAGCCATATTATTTTGTTCTGGTTGAGTTACTGGTATATATCCTCTCTCTGTTGGTGACACAGAATTCTGATCCCTACAGAGCGTAGGTGGGGTAGATGAAGCCCTCTGAATCGATCACAGATCGATGCTTTTTGTTTGATCGATCTCGCTTAGTGACCGGGGTAGTGAGTAGTACACCGGTTGTCCGCTCATCGATCCTCGGATCGAAGGAGTCAACTCCTAACCCGTGGTGCTTGGGGATATCTATCGGTCAGAGCAATCGTGCTCAACTACCTAATAAAAGGTAAATAAAGCGTATAAATAAGGTAAAATCGGACAAAGATAGCAAAGATAAAGTAAATAAACACACAACACACGGTCGGGTATTAAAAATGAACGATCGAATCTTTGTCGATATATCGTCTCTCAACCATCGATCACGACAGAACCATCGCCTAGGCTCGAACTCGATATCCATGCATAACCGATTCTCAAAACATCGACATCGATACCCTTTGCCCGACATTTGAACTTGCAACCGACCAGACGTTTCGCAGAGTTACACTCTAAAGCACATAGCAGATAAATGAGAACCAAAACACCCCTATATTGGGGTAGGGTTTCCCTGTCCTATTTTGTCAGGAGCTAGGGTTTCACTACGCACGCAGCGGTTCCAAACAACCTATATCGGGTGAGCAACCTGTCCTAGTTTGGAATGGTCACTATGGATTTCGAATATGCACTAGGTCGAATGGTCCAAAAAGGGTGCCCCGGTAAAACCGGGGTTTGTGTTCCCATACTGGCAGAGCCCGCAACCGGTCAGCCTTATGGACATGCCTTGACAAGACAAGCCTCCGGCGAACCGTTCAGGAATAGCAGATGGCCAACACGGTGTCCTAGGCGCACCAATGCACATGCAATGCAAAGAAACACATAAGTGTAATCAAAACAGGATATCACGAGTTCGAGTCAAGCTCTCTAAGCTCTCAATGAGTCGCCAAATCAGACGCCCCGAACGCCCGGGAGGGTTAAGTCCTGCCTGCTCATATTGGGTTTACTACGATTCGACTCGATTTGTGTCGGTTCTAAATCAACCAAAGAGTCCACATCCGCAAATCGCTTTTGAGAAAACAGATTTTTGAAAAGTAGTGCCAAACATGGATCGCTGCTGACACAGAGTCGCCACCTAAATATTTTAAAATGGGAAATTTAGGAAACCCCGACTCGGTCAAGGCCACATGTCCGCTATCACCAAAGTGGTCTTGGCTCGAGCTCTGCACGATCGGGAAGGTCACTATGAGCACTTTCGCCGTCCAAGACCGGCCTCTACTAACCGTGATATTCGTTTTTGAAAACATTACGTGCTCTTATTCCAATTGTTTAGCCTAGAGTTACTATGTGATGCGCACAACACAAAAGTATAGACTAGATTGCCTAACTTGGAAATAAACATTGCATATCCGTTTTGTCTCGAAACACGTGTTAGATTTTGCTACTCGCAAGTAGGCTAAAATACGGATTTTAACGAGTTGACCCAACTCAGGCAATCCAACCTCCACCTACAGGCATTCAAACAGTTTATCATGTAAGCACTTAGCCGCATGGCAAGCATACTGTCATGGTAAACATTCACACACATGCGATATGCTAAGGCATAAAAGCTCACCTAGTACTCCAAGCCAAAACAGAAGCTTATTAGAAATCCATGCATGGACCTGAGCATACTGAAATGTCTAATGCAACACATGCAAAGATGTAATCTAGGCAGGCTCGGCTAACCCTAAACATGGCACATGAGATGCAACAACTATCACGCATTCAATTTGGAATTGAAAGTACGATGCAGTTTGCATGATGTGCCGGGCCTGATGCATGTAAACGAATGCATGTATGCACGCATGCATTGCATAAGGTATGCTAATTTAGATGTGCCCTAATCTACCATCATAAGCAATTAAATAAAAGGGATAGAAAGAAATAGGGGTTGGAAGACATACACCCACTCACACACACTTATTACAAATTCGCCCTCACTCGGAGGGACCAAATAATTAATACAGTCCAAAAGAATAAATAAATAAATTATTACAAAATTCTAAATATTAAAATTAAAGCAAATAAATAAATAAATGCAATGGGGGGAGCCTCAGCCTTGCCTTGGGGCGCGCGAATGATGCATGCTCGATCCGACTTGCGAAAACCAGATCGTACATCGCTGGTTCTGCTTTTCACCGCTCGCCTCTCCAAAACATTCTCAAAGTCCCAGAACACCTCATTTGCATACTGCTGAACACTGCCGGCTGGGGGAAAAGCTCATCGGATGCTCCGCTTACCACCCGCTGCCTTTGATGTTTATCGGCAAATACAAAGGCCGATCGGCACATTATATCGCCGCCGCGTAAATTTCGCAGAGGACAGCTTTGACAAAGAGCAAAACAAGAAGAGGTAAGGCATGGTTTTTGAGCATATATAAGCATGGTCATGGCCTCCTATCATGCTTGGGGACTCAAGGAGGCATGACTCTTGGTTCTAGGGCCATCAATTATGCATTGGATGCATGATATCCTAAGGAACCAAGATTGCTATTTTGATGTAATAATGCATGCAACACAAACATGAGAACTAAGTCCCTATCATGCCATAATCAAGGGCCTTAGTGACATGAGGATTGAGACAAGTTTCACCACTTGAAGTGTGAACTCCTCTCAATCTTCATGCTTGGTTTGACAACCCCAAACCAAGCCATGGAATGCAATTCAAGCAAGTATGCACCAACAATGCAATATGGTAAATCAAGATGCTAGCATAATAGGCATGTAAAATGCTAAAATGTGCAAGGCATAAAAGTCATGCAAAGAGGGACCAATTAAGCATAGAACTAACATGTGCTCAAGGCCTCATTGATCAAACATGCAACAACCATGTAACGAGCATACAATGGTGGACTAACCATAGAGGGCGATCCTCAAACTCCCCAAAACAAAGGGCAAAACATGCCTCAAAACAAGAGCAAGATGATATACAAGCATGCAAGCTATGAGGCCTAAGGCTAAGGCACAAATGGGGCATTAAACCACCACTTAACAAGACCAAACATGGCACATGTTAGACAACCAAAACAGGTTTTTGGCATACAAAATGGCACCCAAACCCCAGACATGGCAACCCCAAAATGCACCAAACATGGAAGCATGCAATGTTCAATCCTAGACATACAAGGGCACACCCTTATGACATGAAATAGGCTACACATGCATGTATACAAGCATGATTTATGGACTGAAAAATGACCTAGATGATGCCAAATCATGGGATCAAGACAAGTAGTGCATGCTACACGCTGACACACCTAAGGCTAGCAAGCCAAAATGCAAGGCAACTAAAAGAAGCATGCCAAAAGAGACTAAAACAGTGGCTCCCAGCCCCTATACACAACAAGGTGATGCTCTTATCTTCATGAAATCATGCTAAAAACATGTGAGAATCAAGGCCCCCAAAACATGGCATATTTCCAAGCATCAAGGAATATTACAAAGCAAGTATGAGACATATGTTAAGGGGTACAAAACCAACTTAAAACAGAGGTGTGATATGACCTAAAACACCCAAAAAGTCTCTGAAATAGAGCTAAATATGAGCATGCACACATGCTACCTCATGAGCCAAAAAACAAAGGCAAACAAAGGACCAAGGGGAGAGGGGTGTCTCTTGCCTATATGAGACTTAAATCATCTTTCACCACTGAAAACCCACTGGTTTTCAGTAGTGAGGAGGCCAAGAACACCAAGCAAAGGAGGTCTCAAGCAAAGGCACTATAAGTGGCCAAATAAAGCCTAATAGGATGAGGCTTTACTCAAACCATAAAATGACCTTAATGAAGGTTCAAGAACAAGTAAAAACAAGAGTTTTTTATGTTAAACACAAAGTCAAAAACACAAAGTAAAGAGGGTAGAAAGTAGTTGCAAGAATGGAGAATATAAAGTAAAGTATTTACCCTTGAAGATCCCTTGAAGAACAAAGGTTCCAGCCACTCTCTAGTGATCAAAACCAACTCAAAACCACAGCAATCAACCTCCCAAGCCTCTCAATCTCGAGCTAAGGTGTAAAGGTGTGTGTAAAGGAGCAAAAATGAGATAAAACTACACCTTTTGGCCTAAAATCACACACACAAGAGGAGAGAGATGGAGATATAGATATATGGCAGAAATATATGTATATGAGCTCTGGTTTTTGTCTCAAAAAACTCTAACCCTAAACCAAGAGGAAGAGTTCTCCTCTTATAGAACTTGTAAGACTTACAAGCTAAGTCATCCAAGAGCTCATCCCTCCATACACGTGTATGGAGGAGAGCAACAAGCTTTACAGCTGTGAGAAAATATCTCATAAAGCAACTGCACAGTGTCCGGCCGGCAAAGAGTGCCAAATGGCAAAATTTAGTGCCGGTCGGCACAAAATAGTGCCGGTCGGCACAATAAAGTGCCGGTGGCAACTCTAGCCAGCCGGTGGCCTCTAGCCCCAGCCGGTGGTGTGTAGGGATGCCTCATAAGGCACTCCCTCCCCTTTCATGGCAAAACACAAGTGTTTGGTGCAAAACCAAACACAACGGTCGAGTTCGGAGGTCCTGAGGCAGGGCACGCACAGCCGAGAACTCCGGGAACTCCAAACGAACACAATCATAGATAATCACCGAGCGTTCCAACGGTGACGTCCAAGTCTTGAGGACGGTCAAAAATGGGGTGTCTACAGGTACCTGTTCGGTTTAAATTAAATAGATACAAATTTGTTTGAATTTAAATTAAAACAAGTAAGGTTTTTTGAACTGGAACTGTTATTGTTCAGAAAGATTTGAAATCTGTACAGAAATGTGCAAATTTTCCAACCAAAATTTGAATTTAAACAGTCAAATTTTATTTTATAAAAAAAATTAAATTAAATTCAAATGTTTTTAACCCAAAGAGATAAGTATTGGGCCAGACAAGCCCAACCCAACCTCACACCATGCACTCGCGCCCAAGCCCAGCCTGACCAGACGGTGGCAGCGGCGCGTGTGTTTATTTTTTGGTCCAATAGGTCTAGCCCAATTTGCCCATAACCTCTCTCTTCTACAAACTTGGGGCGCCCCTTAGGGCCCTCTCCAAGTTACAAACCCATGCCTTATAAACTCACAAAAAATTGCCCACCAAACCAATGTGGGACAAGCCTTTATTCAAACATTTACGAAAGTTCCACCAAAAACTCCATTTCCATAGAGCTTACTTTGGTTTCAATTTTCCATTCACCCGATAATGGTTTTGAGCAACCAAATATACTACGTGAATCATAATGCGGCATAGAACGCGTTACCACTTAACTCACCAACTTTGGCGCATGGGTCCTACCTAAAAATTAAACCAAAGTTGAGGAAAAAATTCTATTTTTCCTAGTTTTTTTTTTCCCAAAACCATTTCTGAATGGAATTTGATGACAACGTGTAATAACCCTCACCACTGATTACTGATAACCCTATTGATTACTACTAAACTGAGACTGGTCATAAATAGTCATTGAATTGATTGAAATACTGAACTGATTGATTAAGTGTATCTGTTTAAGTGTATACCTATCTGTTGACTGTTAAAATTATCTGTTCATGTTGTATGCTTTAAACTGCAAATTGAAGGCCTTATCGGCAGCCGAATCTGAAATTGATTGATGATTTATGATAATTAGAATTAATGTGATTTTATGGTGTATTTATTCGAAATGTGATTTGATATGATTAAATTAGATTAAATATTGATAAATTGCACTAATTGGCCTTATTCACCCTTTTGCCACTCAGTGGACTTTCATGAGCTTTTATTTGATCTCTATGTGTTAGCATTTCAACATTTCCTCAACCATTTTTCTTAGACTAAACCGACTAAGAGTGAGAGTGAGAGAGGAATTGAGTTCCATCTTGTGAATTGCTTGGTGAATTAAAGAAATTGAAGGTTGATTTCATAGTTGAGTTTTCTACACTTAATATTCAAGGTCTAAGGTAGAGAATCCACCTTCTTAAACTTTTCTTTAAGTTAGTTCTTGTTTGATTCCTGGTATATTGAAGATTGGAGTCAAAATTAGCTTAATGTATTGAATTATAGCATAAATCATGCATGCATGTTGCCATTCTTGAGTTTTAAGGATTTTTGTCCATGGAATTCCACATGTATGCTCATATTATAGTTCTAGTCCATGAATTCCTCATGTTTTTGAAAAGATTGGCTCATTTAAGCAAGTGACTGAAGCTTTGAATTGGTTTAAATTCATGCGTGTTACAAGTTCATCATGTTCTTGAACTTTGGTTTGAAATTGGATTTAATTGAATTACCTTTGGGCTTTGATTTCTCAAATTGATCTTTGAAACATGTTATATTATGAGTTTTGAAGTGTTTTCTAGAAAATTAGCCCAAAAGGATCGAATTTGGTACATTGAAACTTGTTTTTGAGCTTGAGGTTCAAATATGGAAATTCCAGATTTTGGACTCACGCTCGAGCGGAGTGACTGGCGCTCGAGCATGAAATTCGTGCTCCCAGCACTTTGCATTGTTTTACAGTCCGCTCAAGCGGAGGAATGTACGCTCGAGCGGCAGCTTGTGTCACACGCTCGAGCGGGTATCAAGAGCCCATCGAGCGTGATTTTCACATATCCAGTACTTTTGGTATGTTTTACAGTCCGCTCGAGCGGGGTAACTCGCGCTCGAGCGGAGTATTTTGTTTACCTGTACGCTCGAGCAAGGAAACCCACGCTCGAGCCGAACCTCTGTTTTATGAAAATTCTGATAATGTTTTTAAAGTGCATCTTTGCATCCTCATTTCATTCCTAGGCATTCTTAGACCTAGTTTATAGCATCTTGATGAGGATAGTGATGTAGAACCACACCGAGTCTAAGTAGGGACTAAGTCATTGATTCCCGAATGTGTATCTTAGTGTGTGTTCATCCTGTAAACTGTGTAGGGTTGGCATCTGGAGACGCGCTCTAGCTTATCTGTAGCCCAGAACTCTGTGAGTAACAATGTTGTAAAGATATGTTCAAAGATGAATATTTCCTGAATGTTTAACTGAACTGCTTTCTGAATTGATACTATTAACTGAATAAATGTATGTCTTCTATTCTAAACTGTATTGTGGCATCCATAGCAATTACTATTATCATATCGCTATCATATAGAGATCTCTGGCCTTCTATCTTGGAACTTCACATCGTTATGATGGCTATCATTGATCGCTCGGTCTTTTAAGACCTATCACATCAGATCGCTATGCTAATGGATGTACCACATATATGACCATGATCAATAATCGATATACCTTGATTTAATGAACTGTTTTCATTATTGTAAGGACATTCATTCTTAATCTCTTTACGCATTATGTTATTCACTGAGTTTTAGCTCACTGTTGATATATATATGTAGGTGTCCAGACACCAGACTAGAGCTAGGAGCGTGGGTTAGACTCCCTCTTTGTCAAGCCAACCACTGTGCCTCACTGCGAGGTTCCGAGTCCTTCAAGCTAGGGCTTTTTGGGGTGTTTAATTTTCCTCCATCTGTCTCTATATCTGTTTTGTAATACTGTATAAACTGTTAGCACTGTATTGTCCTGTTATCATAAGGGTTAGATCCCTGTCCTCAATGATTGTACATATATGTATATACTGGTTTGTTATGAATGTGCACACGAATGAAAAGTCTTTTTGCATACAGAGTGTCACAGCTCATTGGACATTGGCCCTGTTTGGTAGAGCTGTGGGAAAGTGCTTATAGCTTATGCCTAAACAGCTTATAGCTTATAACTATGAACATAAACTGATTTCTAACTTATAAATTAAGCATCTCCTGCCCCACTCAAAGAATAAGCTGATTTTTGACTTCCAAAAAGCTATAAGCTAAACCAAACACATCAAAATAGCTTAAATTAAGTTGAAAGCTGAAATAAGCAACTTTTAAGCTGCACCAAACAGGCACATTATCTATTTACTGTTTTGGCTTCCGCTATGCCCCTGCATCAGACATCGTTTTATCATATGTGCCTTTGGTAATCACGGATTCATCGTAAGTTACAGTGTTAAACCCATAGGGACGGGTTTGGGTCGTGACCCAACGGAAATGCAACAATATGCAGAATTTGTCGAAAGAGTATAAATCGAAAATATCTTGCATCAGGATAGGTAGCTTTTGGCTTTGAACCTTCTCTAGTGATAACCTATCAAACTTACTAGCTAACCAATGGACGCAATGCCTTGAATTGTTCAGCCGTTTGTGTAAGCCAAGACAGTAGATTTCACACAAAACATCTTCTGACACATTGTGGTTTTCACGGTTATGTTCATTTTGGCCTTGAACGCTCATGGTTGTTTGTTGTTCGTGAGTGCTTCTAAAAAATTTAACCTCTTCATTCTCATGGAACCGACCCCAGTTCGACACTCATATACGTGATTCTTATTGTGAGTATCTCCTTATATTTTTATGCCTAAATCAAGATATAAGTAATCATTAAAAACAAAGCTTATCCTTAAACGTTTGCATACAACACATGTTGTAGATATCACTCTCACCATAGAAATGGGTAGGGAATTTTAATCCCTTGGTGATTTCTTGACAAGCCACACATAACTTAGTTGTCCCTTTGAACTTATTTCTTGGGATCTCCAGTCATTTAAGTAGGGTTACCATTATGATAACTTTTATATAATAGGCTTTAATCCCATCTCCTTTGATGACCTATACACTTGCTCTTTAGTCAAACCTTTTGTAAACGGATCCGCAATATTATCTTTAGATTTTATATAATTTATTAAGATTATTCTATTTGATAGCAATTGCCTTACGGTATTATGTCGACAGTAGATATGTCGTGATGTACTGACAAGGAGATTAATGATCTGGTACTGGGCCGGACAGATTTGGGCCGGACAGAGTTTTGCCGGACAGATTTGGGCCGAGCAGGTGTTAGGCCAAGGATGTGTGGCCCTGTCTGGAAAGAAGCTGCTCGGTTAAGGCAACGCTTGGTTGGACCGAGCTACGTGTTTTGGCGGAGGCGAAGCCAGTCGAGTTAAGAGTCCGGCGCCCGGAAAGGCGCGGAGTGACCGAGATACCTGTTTGCTCGGCAGGAAGGCCGACTACAGACAAGCACGAGCTGTCACGGGCTCAGCTTTGCCGAGGTGCCGCCGAGCCCGGCCCTCATTGAGCTTAGCTAGTGGAGTGCTTGGGCATGAAGCACAGCACGACCGTTGACAGACCAGATGGTACAGCTCGGCTGCCGAGCTCCTAGTAGAGTGAGGGGGCAGTTGGGTTAGGTGATGTTCAGCAAGATTTGTGCTGACAGTTAGGATAGCAGAGCCACGTGTTGAGTGACCACTGGGAGTAGGTTTGGGACGTAGAAAGGTATATAGGCATGTTTGCGCCCCCCATACTGGACAGACGAACACTTTGTAAGACATTCTTACACACAAACACTCTCCTCCCTCTCTCTCTATCCCAAGGTGTGTGCTAACTTGATCGTCGGAGGGGTTTTCCGGCCACATACCACCGGGTAGCTCACCGCCGTTGTGCTTCCAGGTGATCAGACAGAAACGGAGCTTAGAAGAAATGAGTACGGGCTCGCCGGAATATCTGCTCCCCGTACAATTGGCGCCGTCTGTGGGAAGTTTGCAGACAAAACCTTGTCTTCCACGCTCGTCTGATCGCCGTCCATGGCGAACAACGATGAGTTTCCGTTGTCCGCCATCGACGGGGTTACTTCGGAGTCAGGCAGACGGAGAGAGAGGCATCTTGACATCCTTCCGATGGCGAACCTGGAAACATTCCTAGGAGGACAGTCGGGAGACGCGCGAGATAAGCTCAGTAGGAGTCATGGTCATTCACGGAGTCCCGACGGTCATCGGCGACGGAGAGAATCGCACGCCAGACGTCTGGAACACAAGCTAAGAGACCAGGATGTCGTCATCCGGCGAATGGCGGCGGAGACGGAGGAGCTGAAATGGCATGTCAAAGGGAAGGGTGTAGCTGGAGTGGGAGACCACAATGAGCGCACCCAACCCCGCCGTTCAGGCAGTCAGAGTCAGCGACACACTCCGTCCATTTCTATTACCAGAAGTTACAAGGTTGGTGATTCCGACGTGCATGCAAAGAAGTCTAGCGCGCAAGATAGCACTTACCAGCCCTCACGTCCGGTGACGACGTCGAGGTACTCTTATTCCGCTCATTCAGAGGATTTGCCGGCAGTCTTAAAGGAGCGGGCTCGCCGGCGGGAGGCTCAGAGGATACCGGCGTTCCAGCGGTTATCCTACGGGGTTCATGCCAGCGAAGAGGTCGAAATGCCTCCACCCCGCCAAGCAACGCCACTCCTGGTGGATTCTGACTTGGCAAGGTTGAGCGCCACCCCTTTCTCCCTGGAAATAGAAACAACACCTCTTCCGTCGGGCTTCCACCAGCCAAAGTTCACATTGTACGACGGGAAGACCGATCCTTACATGCACGTAAGTCATTTCCGACAGGTTATGGCCGGACATAGGCGGAATGATGCTCTTATGTGCCTCATCTTTCCGTCAAGTTTGGGCGAACTGGGCTTGAAGTGGTTTGAAAGGCTACCGGAGGGAAGTATAGAGAGGTAGCATCAGTTGGCCGAAGCCTTTGTAACACGCTTCAAAACCAACACCAAAACACCAAAAGAAGTTGATCACCTATTGAGTGTCAAGATGGAACCGAGCGACACATTGAAGGCATACAACTCCAGATATTGGGAGACCTTCAACGAGATCTTGGATTGCCCGATCAACCTTGCAATCACTCAATACAAGCGTGGTCTCCCAGTCGGACATAGACTGCGGGACTCGCTTACTATGCACCAACCGACGTCCATGGGCCAGCTCATGCAGTGCATCAATGAGCACATCCGAGTTAAAGATGTGTCAGCATCTACCGTGAAGATAACTCTGGTAGCAACAGACAAGAAGACAGTAGGCAAAGTGCACGCAGTTGGGCAAGAGTCCAGCCGTTCAAGTGACCGAGCAGAGGAATCGGACCGTGGCTCGAATTGCAAAAACCGGGGTAGAGGACGTCGGAATGACCGGGATGACTACCCCTGAGATGACGTAGCGGATGCAAACAGAAGGTTGAAGGCAAGGACTGGCATAACCACGGTCTTCAAGATTCCAATCTATCGCATACTTAGTGAAATCCAAGACGAGGAGTATGTCCGGTTTCTTGCTAAGTTGGGCGATGGACAGAAGGGCTACAATCCGCGGTATCGTTGCACATTTCACCGGGAGCGGGGCCACCGGACTGAGGATTGTTTGCCTTTGAGGCAACACCTGGAAGAGCTAGTCGCGGCCGGACACCTAGACCTTCACATTGATTGGGGCGTAAAGGCGAATCAGGCACCGGTTGATCCCAGGGGACAGGATGACCGAGATGGGCCACCACAACGAGTTATTAATGTCATCCACGGCATAGTGGAACCGAAGCGTGTTTGCGAATTCTGGGGTATGATCAAAAAGACAGAACATATGAGGGAGGTTTTGTCGGTACAGCCTGCCATCAAGAGGGGGAAGACCGAAGAAAAAGATGTGATTAGTTTCACTTCAAGGGATCTAGAGCGTATTCAGACTCCGCACAACAATGCCTTAGTAGTAACACTCTGCGTCAAGGAATACGATGTCAAATGGATCTTGATCGATCAGGGAAGCTCGGTCGAGATCATGTATTATGACGCGTTCAAGCAGCTCAAGCTCCGAGAGACAGACTTGGCTCCGACAACTTCGCCACTGGTCGGTTTCAACTCGCAATCGGAGTGGCCTTTGGGAAAGATTATCCTGCCGGTCAAAGCGGGATCCGTAGTCAAGCAAATGGAGTTTTGGATGTTACAAGTGCCCTCGACTTACAACCTGATCCTTGGAAGGGGATGGCTTCACGCTATGCAAGCTGTAACGTCGACCTACCATCAGGTGATGAGATTTCCCACGGCTATGGGGGCAATCGAGGAGATTTAGGGAGATCAAGTCATGTCCAAATAGTGCTTCGTGGCAGTGAATGGGAGCCGGGCTGCTAAAGGCTTCGTTCAAATGATAGAGGGACCTGAAGACCGGGGAGTTCTTGACGATGTGGGCACCAAGGCAGAGGACAAAGCTGTTGAGGAATTGGTGGAGGTGCGAATTGATATGGAGTGGCCGGATAAGTTCTTTCTGCTCGATTCCAGCCTCACGGCCCAAGAAAGGACCGAGATGGTTGAGTTTTTTATGGCCAACATCGAAGTCTTCGCATGGTCGCCTTACGACATGCCCGACCTCGATCCAAGTTTTATCTGCCATCACCTCAATGTCTTCCCTGGAGCAAAGCCAGTCATTCAGCGAACAAGGAGATCGGCGCTGCATCACGCCGAGGTAGTTGCAGAGGAAGTGAAAAACTTGCTTGAGGCACGAGCAATTCAGGAAGTACACTACCCTCGGTGGATTTTCAACACAGTAGTGGTGCCCAAGAAGAATGGGAAGTGGCGAGTTTGTGTCGATTACAAGACAGTCAACCGAGCTTGTCCGAAAGATAGCTTCCCTTTGCCCCGTATTGACCAGCTTGTGGACTTGACAGCTGGACATAATCGGCTCAGCTTCTTGGATGCCTATCGCGGCTACCACTAGATTGCCATGCATGGGCCCGACCGAGAGATTACTTCCTTCACGACTCCAAGGGGACTCTTCTGCTACCGAGTCATGACTTTTGGTTTGAAGAACGCCGGGGCAACTTTTCAAAGGATGGTGACCAAAATGTTTGCTCCTTTGCTTGGGCGGACAATGGAGGCCTACATTGATGATATGGTGGTTAAAAGCCGGCATGCAGGAGACCACTTATCCGACTTGGCCGAAATGTTCGCCATTCTCAAAAAACACAAGCTGCGCCTGAATGCGTCTAAGTGTGCCTTTGGCGTGGGATCCGGAAAATTTTTGGGATTCCTAGTCACGAACCGAGGCATCGAAGCAGACCCCACTCAGATCAGTGCCGTGCAAGATTTGAAGCAGCCCAGCTCGGCTAAGGATGTGCAGCATCTGGCCGGGATGGCCGCCGCGCTTAATCGATTTATAAGCTATCATCAGATCGCTGCCGCCCTTTCTTTCAGGCATTGAAATCAAAGTTCTCGTGGGACGAGGATTGTGACCGGGCTTTGGCCAAGCTGAAGGAGTATCTGTCTTCTCCGCCACTGTTGGTTACACCAAAGCCAGGCAAGGAACTCTATATTTACCTTGCCGTCTCATAGCATGCAGTCAGTGCGGTGCTTGTCCGAGCTGAAGGAATTAAGCACCTCCCAATCTTCTACGTCAATAAGACCTTGCTACCGGCAGAGTTGAGATATTTGCCGTTGGAAAAGCTTGCGTTAGCGTTGATGATGGTTTCAAGAAAGTTGGCGCACTATTTTCACGCCCATACCATCATCGTTCTGACCGAATTCCCCCTTAAGGCCTTGTTTGAGCAGGTGGACTTTTCTGGTCGAATTCTCAAGTGGGCGGTCGAATTGGGACAATTTGATGTGAAGTTCCAGCCGCGCATAGCTATAAAAGACCAGACCCTAGCTGATTTCGTTGCTGAATTCTCACCTGAAACTCATCCGGTGAGCCTGGTTGACATTGCCGCGACAGATGAAGAGGTGAATACGAGCCTAACTGAGATACCACAGCTTGGTAGAGTTTGCGACGCGGACTTTGCGCGCCCCACCGAAGCACCCTCAGTTTGTACAACTCCACCGACCGGTGATGCGATGACGGAGTCGGGTCCCACCGATCAACCTGCTCCGTCTGGAGCCACATCACTACGGGGGGAAGAAATGGACCCACCTGAAGACAGCCTGCGGCGGCAATCAAGAACACGGTGATTCGCCTACGGACTTGGGCATCGCGGATCAACTTGCTGAGTCCGATGCCGAATCACCAAGGGGGACTGAAGTGGAACCAATCAGCGTAGAACTAGAAAGCGGACAGCCGAACAACCGAGATCCCATCACCCTTCGAAACTCTCAAGACCCTTCAGAGTGTTGGAAACTCTTTGTGGGGGAGATGTGGAAACTTTTCGTTGATGGGGTGTCGAACCGCCACGGTGCTGGCCTAGGTATCGTTCTTATCTCGCCAGATGGCCTAACTATTGAACATTCTATCACCCTTGGCTTCCCAGCATCCAATAACGAGGCCGAGTACGAGGCGCTTCTGGCCGGACTCAAGAGCGCTCTTCAGATGAAGGCTTCCGAGCTAATGGTGTACAGTGATTCCCAACTTGTGGTTAACCAAGTCGCTGGGATTTATGAAGCAAAGGATGACAGAATGGCAAAGTACCAAGCTTTGGTCAGGGAACACATCAAGCAATTTCAAGCAATTAGAGTTCAACAGATTGGCTGTGAAGAAAATAGCCAAGCAGATGAGCTGGTCGGCCTTGCTTCAATGGTTGATAGTACCTCTCTGTAGACACCCCATTTTTGACCGACCTTAAGACTCAGACGTCACCGATTGGGCGCTCGGTGATGTTGCATACTGTGCTCGTTCAGAAGTCTCAGAGTCGCGAGCGCTCGGCTTCCTCCGGAACTTCTCTTCATGCCTTGTCTCGGTTTGCGAACGACTCGGTTTCTCTATTTTTCTTTCGAGGAAGGGAGTGGTCTGAGACTATCTCCCGGTGGCCGTGAGCTACTTTTTGTGGCCGTAGGCCATTTTGCCCTTTTCGGGGCCCGGTTCCCGGTTTTCAGGATCGTCAGGCCGTGTGCCTCGGCTCGGGACCGCCCAACCATCTCCGAGTTCTCCGGTTTTTGGCTTGCACCTCTGTTTTATAGTTCCGAGGAACACTGGGGCCTCTGATGCCCACTTCGTGGCCGTATGCCACTGTAAATTCGGTTTCGGGACCGGAATTGCGGTTTTGGGCCCCGAGCATTCATTTTGCGTCGATTTTCTCGATTTTGGCAGAACCTCTGTTTTGTCATTCCGAGGACACCGAGTCGCAGATACCCACTTATTGCCGTACACCATTTCCGGCACCCAGCCCATTTTTGGGATCCCAATTGCTCGGTTTGGCAGAACATTCATTTCTCATTAGTTTTTGTTTAAACTTGGCAGGTACCTCTGTCTCAACACTAGGAAGATCACTGGGGGGTGAGAGGCCAGCAATTATCCCAGATAACCAGTTTCGCTCCTCCGGAGCCCGTTTTTCTCACTTCCGGGCCAATGTTGAACACCTTGGGGGTATTTTCTTCCAACCAAAGTTACATATTTGTGATGAGGGAACATGGGAGGACCCCAAAAGCTCTTGGTCGGCCGAAGCTGTGGGTTTCATTTTGGGCCTCTCCTTCAAGCTCTATGTTGTGGCTCGCCTTCGGTGTTGCCAAATTTCAACCTTGGATCCTTGTTCTACACATCTGGGAGGACACAAAATGTTGGTGGTCGGCCAGAAATTGTGAAGTTCATTTTTGGGCCTCTTCTTCATGCTCTATGTTGTGACTCCTGCTTCAGAGTTGCCAGATTTCGACCATGAGGCCTTATTCTACACACTTGGGAGGACACCTTTCTATACTGGTCGGCCAGAAAATCTTTTGTTCATTTTTTGATGGTGGCCGGCCGGCCATGGTGAGTGGCTGGCCGACCAGGTGGGGTGGCTGGCCGGCCACCTCCCAGAAAACTACCTGGCCGGCTAGATTCTTGCTTTCCAAATTGCTCCAATTTGTCAGGATATTTTGTCAAAATATCTCCCCATCCGGGGGATATTTTGGGAGGGAAAGCTTGGGTGCTTTTCCCTCCCCTTTTACACCCTTGTTGTGCCTATTTAAAGGGACCATCAGCTCCTTCCTCAAGGTTACAAAATTTGTCTTCAAGAACACTTAAGCAAAAACCCTAATCTCCATAGCCAAAACCTTCAAAAAAAGCTTCAAGTCTTGCTTGATTTCTTCACCAACACCTAGCTTCATCATTCCAACTTCGATTCCAGCAGCAAGGAAGTGTTCTTCAGAGGTCAAGAGGCTACAAATCCAAGCCAAGAAGCAAAGAAAGACAAGTCTTCAAGGGTAAGTCTTCAAAACCAACTTTTAGGGCTTTTTCTTGATTCATTTCTCTACTCCAATTGGTTGAGAATTGGGGCTCCGACCCCTACTGGTTTTGTGCTCATATTAAGCCCCTCTACAACTTTGTAGAAGGGCTCAACTTCATTTGGTACCTCCATGATACACTTGTCTCAATATCTAGCTTGTATGTCACAATCTTGTATGCTATTTTTAACCTATTTGCATTTGTTTTTGGGGCTCCGACCCCTACTGGTTTTGTGCTTGTATTGAGCCCCTCTACAACATTGTAGAAGGGCTCAACCTCATTTGGCCATCCCATATACCACCTCCCTTTGAAATCCGCTTTGGGCCCTAATTCTTGCATGTTTTGTATCCTTTTGTGCTTTTAGTTTTAGTCCTTGTTCAGAACTGAAATGGGCCTTATTTTGACCCCCTCTACATGTTTCATGAATAAAGTTTTGTTGTTTGGTGTATTCTTTGCATATCTCTTGTTATAACCTCTTTTGGGCTCCATTTTGCATAGAATTTATAGCATGTTTATATTCTGTTTTTGGGGCTTCCATCTTCTGTAAATGTGCTTATTTTTATGCCCTCTTCAATGTTGTAGAAGCATGTTTATTCATTTGGGGTTTGTATATACTACTTGCTTCAATACCCCTCTTTTGGCCCTTATTCTTGCATGCTAATGTTGACCTATCTATGCTTACAATTTGGCCTTATTTTGTACTGAAAAAATGCCATATTTGGGACTGCCTTGCTTCTGTTTTTGCTTTCGTGTATCAATTTTGCATGTTTAGTATGGCTATAGGCCATTTCGGGTGTCTAATTTCACATTTCGGGATGATTGCATGCTTCGGTTGTTATTTCGTATCATTTCGGGGCTGTTTTCCCCTTCATTTAGTGGTTTGCATGCTTGCATATCATTTCCCATGTCATTTTATGCCTTAATACATCGCCTCGGTTTGCGTGCCTGTGGGCACGCACTTCGAGACACCTCCGTTTTATCCGACGACCTCCTACGTGAGTGAGCTGAGGCTCTCCCATGTTGGTGTAAGCCCATCGCGGCATTCCGTGTGCCATTTCATTGCATTTCATCATCGCCTCGGTTTGCATGCCTGTGGGCACACACTTCGAGGCACTTCGGTTTTATCCGATTTTCATCTTTCATCATTGCCTCGATTTGCGGCGCTGTGAGGCACGCGTTTGCTGCCGGTTTATCCGACTTTTCATCTTTCATCATCGCCTCGATTTGCGCTCGGGCACGCTGTGAGGCACGCGTTTTATCTGACTTTTCATCTTTCATCATCGCCTCGGTTTGCGCGCCTGTGGGCACGCACTTCGAGGCACCTTCGGTTTTATCTGATTTTCTCTTTCATCATCGCCTCGGTTTGCGTGCCTGTGGGTGCGTGTTTCGAGGCACTTCGGTTGTGTCCGATTTCCACTTCATATCATCGCCTCGGTTTCCGTGCCCGTGTGCACGCATTTCGAGGCATTCTGTTTTATCCGCTTTGCATTTCATGTCATCGCCTCGGTTTGCGTGCCCGCGCGCACGCTTTTCGAGGCATCTTATTTTCATCTCATTTTCATCCGAATTGTGCATACTAGATTGCATCTTAGATTGCATTCATGTATTTTCTCGGTTTGCGTGCCTGCGGGCACGCATTTCGAGACATCTCATTTTCATGGCATTGTGCATGCTATATTACATGTTAGGTGCATTCCATGCATATCGTGCATATTGCACGGGAAACGAGACACGTTTCGTACTCCGAGTGACGGAACGGGTCTCAATTCCCAAGTCACCGACACTCCGGATTACCCATGATGGAGTTAGGTTTTGTTGTAGCATTCATCTGCATTCATCCTATATTGAGTTGTGCAATCCGATTCCTCGGCCATCATGCATCGGTATGCGTGATTGGTGGCACGAGGATCGAGGCATGCATATATTTGTGAAATACACTGCTGTGCCCTTTTCCTGCTCTCTGTTGCAGCAAAATTCAGAGTTTAGCAACTTTCGGAGTCGGACGCGCATTTCAAGAAATATTGCCAACAGAGGCTAATCGGGGCATCCCAGTAGATTTCCGCGCCAGGCAGCCCAACAGGCGGCATCTATCAGAAGCAAGGCATCCCCTGGCTTGCATGCCAGTTTTTACCGCTTTCCAAGTTTAACTTGTTAATCTGTAATATTCTTTTATTTCGGACTGTATTATTATTTTATTCGGACCCTCTACGCGAGGGCATAACTGTAATAAGGGTGTGTGAGTGTGATGTATGTCTTCCAACCCCCATTTCTTTCTCCCTTTTATTTATCCGCTTACGATGGTTAGATATAAGGCATATTTCAATTAGCATACAGTATGATAGCATGTTTGCATCATTCATCTGTTTTGCACGCACCGGGCTCGGCGCATCATACAAACTGCATCTGTATTTCAATTCCAAGTTGAATATATGATAGCTGTTGCATCTCACATGCCATCTTTAGAATAGCCGAGCCTGCTATAGTTGCATTTTGCATGTGTTGCATTAGGCATTTCAGTATACTTAGGATCATGCATGATTTCTAATCGATTTTCTGTTTTGGCTTGGAGTACTCGGTGAGTTTTATGCTTTAGCATCCTTGCATGCGTGTGAATGTTGCCATGATAGCATGCTTGCCATGAGGCTATGTGCTTATGTGATATAACTGCCTTGAATGCCTGTGGGTGGAGGTTGAGTTATTTGAATTGGGACAATGCGTTGACTGTTTGTTTTAAGCCCACTAGATAGTGGCAAAATCATGTTTTCTAAGCCCACCTGAGGGTGGCAAATCCGCATTTTAGCCTACCTGCGGGTAGCACCTTCACACAATTTTCAAACAAACAAACACGAAATGTTTTGTTCCAATTCAGACGGCTCAGTCTATACTTGTTTGCTGCGAGCATCACATAGTAATCTAGGCTAATAACCAGAATAAGAACTCACAAAGTTTTCAAAAACAGATATCATGGTTAGTAGAGGCCGGTCTTTGACCGGGCGAGAGGGGGTGCTCACGATGTGACCTTCCCTAATCGTACCCAAGTTCCCGAGCCGACTTTGGTGATGACGGACATGTGGCCTTTCGGCACCGAGTCAGGGTTTTCTAAATTTCCCATTTTAAAATATTTAGGTGGCGACTCTGTTATCTGGCAAAGCAGTCCATGTTTGGCACTTCTTTTCAAAAAAATCTGTTTTCCTTCAAAATGATTTGCCGGATTTGGACTCTTTGGTTCAAGATTGAGAACCGTAACAAAATCGAGTCCGAACTGTAGCGAGGTCCCCCGTGGGCGTTGTTACACTCTCCTAACCCCCTGTTGATTGAATTCCTTCCGCGGCCCAGCATTGAGGAAGCCGGGCAGACGGATGTACTCTGCGCCGCACTAGGTCCTTCCTGGATGGACCCCTTAATCCTGTTTCTCAGAGACCAGACTCTGCCAGCCGACAAGAAAGAAGCGCACAAAGTCCGGGTGAAGTCAGAGCGGTTTTGGGTCTCTCCATCTGGAGCGTTGTATAAAAAGTCCTTCACCGGTCCTTATCTGAAGTGCGTGCACCCGAATAGCGTGGAGGCCTTCTTATACGAACTTCAAGAAGGCATCTATGGCAGTCATATAGGGGGCAAGTCCCTGGCCTACCGAGCTATGTCGCAGGGCTACTGGTGGCCGTGCATGCAAGCCGACGCACAAAAGTATGTCCGCAAGTGCGAGAAATGCTAGAAATTCACCCATCAGATCCATCAGCCTGCCAGGGAACTTCTTCCCCTCACCAGTCCTTGGCCCTTTGCCATGTGGGGGCTAGATATAGTCGGGCAGCTACCAACAACACCAGGCAACCAGAAGTTCTTCATCGCGGCCACAGATTACTTCACCAAATGGGTTGAAGCTGAGCCCTTGGCAACAATCAAGGAGAAAGACGTGAAGCGGTTTGTCTGGCAGAATGTGGTCACGCGGTTTGGCGTCCCCAAGATTTTGATCTCTGATAACGGCACCCAGTTTGACGGTCGCCTGTTTAGAGGATTTTGTGAAGATCTAAAGATTGAATTCTACAACTCCACTCCGGCTTACCCGCAGTCCAACGGTCAAGCCGAGGCATCAAACAAGACTATCCTAGATAGGTTGAAGAAACGACTGGAGAAGGCAAAGGGAAAATGGGCTGAGGAACTACCCAGCATCCTTTGGGCATACCGAACAACCCCGCGGCGATCTACCAGAGAAACTCCATTTGCTTTGGCTTATGACATGGAGGCGGTCATACCCTTGGAAGTTGGCATGCCCACCCTAAGAAGTGAAAGTTTTGAGCCCGAGCTGAACGCCGAGGCTATTGCCCTGGAATTAGACCTAGTGGAGGAGCGTCGGGAGAAGGCCCTCATCCACGTGGCCGCCTACCAACAAGAGCTCTCAAGGAAGTACAACAAGACGGTGCACCCCAGACCGTTTAAAGTAGGTGATTGGGTTTTGAGGAAAGTTATGGGAAACACCCTAGTGCCAGGTGAAGGCAAACTAGGGGCAAATTGGGAAGGACCCTACAAGATAACCGGTCTGGCGGGCAAGGGGGCATACCACTTAGAGGACCTGGATGGTAGAGCAATACTCCGGCCATGGAATGTGGCCAACCTCAAACTGTATTTTTTCTAGCTTTAGCTTTCTTTTTGTGCAAAGGAATTTTTTGCCTTACACTTCATAATGTAATTCTTTTTGTCAATATATAGAAGTGACTTTGCTTTCACATTCAGATTGTTGTTTTAATGTAAAGACCGAGATGATTTACTCCAGTTGAAAGAGTTGATATTTTGTTCAACTTAGGTATTCTCAACCGAGATGATTTATTCCGGTTGAAAGAGTTGATGTTTTGTTCAACTTAGGTATTCTCAACCGAGATGATTTATTCCGGTTGAAAGAGTTGATGTTTTGTCCAACTCAGGTACTCTCAACTGAGACGATTTACTCCGGTTGAAAGAGTTAATGTTTTGTTCAACTTAGGTATTCTCAACCGCGATGGTTTACTCCGGTTGAAAGAGTTGGTGATTTGTTCAACTTTGTTGTTCCAACTGAGATCGATATTCCGGTTGAAGAAGTTGATGTTTTGTGCAGCTTAGGGATTCCCAACCGAGATGATTTACTCCGGTTAGAAGAGCTGATGTTTGGTTCAACTTAGTTATTTCCAATCGAGATGATTTACTCCGGCTGAAGGCGTTGATGATTTGTTCAACTTAGGATTTCCAACCGAGATGGATATTCCGGTTGAAGAAGCTGATGTTTTGTTCGGCTTAGGTATTCTCAACCGAGATGGTTTACTCCGGTTGAAAGGCTTGGTGATTTGTTCAACTTTGTTGTTCCAACCGAGATGATTATTCCGGTTGAAGAAGTGGCTGTTTTGATCAACTTTATAGTTTAGACCGAGATGTTTTGCTGTAAATAGAGTTGGAAGAACCGTGCAAACACTTGATGAAATTAAAGCTTTTCATTGATAAAAAGTTAATACAAAAGGTGGGGAACTTAGCCCGGTTACATTTGCAGACAAAAAGAAAAAAGAAACCTAAGCTAAGGGGGAGAGGTCAGGGAATTCCTCATCGCCTTCGAGTTGATCGTTCTTGTCTAGTCTCGACACCGGTCCCCGATCTGGTCTACTCCTGCATAGTTTGGTCATCCCCCTCAGCGTCTGCCTCAACCTCTTCAAGTCCTTCCTCGGCCTCAGCCTGCAGCGCGCTAAAGACGTCATTGGCATATGGAATGAGGTAGGTCGGTAAGAAGACAGCCGGTGGAGAGGCAAACACGTCAGTGTCAGGACCTTGACCGAACTGTTGACAAGCAGCCTTCCATCCAGCTTTGAAATAGATGTCCTGGGTGGCGAAGACTTGTTTCTTGTAGTTGTCTTCCGCCTCTTTAAAGCCGGCGTTATTGGCGTCTTCACAATCTTTCTCCCTGGACTTCTTGAGCGCGTCCAGCTCGGCTTGGAGCTTGTCCCTCTTTTTCTCGACTTTGTCGAGTTGGTCGAGCAACCGGTTATTGTCAGTGTTGGCTATTTCAAGCGAGGACTTTGCTCGGCCAAGCTCAGTTTGAAGGCTTTGTACTTGGCTGGCTGTGTCGGCCGCCTTCTGCCGAAGTCGGTGGATGCGCTCCATGACCAGGTGTTGTTTTTGGATGGCTTGCAAAAAACAAGTTAAATCAGATGAGAAACCGTGCAAACACTTGTGCAAATTTCAGAGGCAAATAGAAACTTACCTTGGCCATGGACTTGACAGACGACTTCACCAACCGGGTGTCAGGGACGTGGTCGCTGCCGACCACGTCACTTAGTAGGAGAAGGGCCTTGGAAAGATCGTAGGCGACAAGGTGCTCTTCGTCGCCCTTGATCGAAGGCGTCGCCGGGATGTCTTTACCCCGGTTCTTGAGTTGTGGACGCCAGATTGGTGTTGGGTCAGCTGTGGCGGCTGGTTGCTCGGTGATCAGCTCGGCAACCAGCTCGGCGGAAGGGTCTGCGCGTGCTCTTTTGCCAACTCGGCGTGTCTCTCGGCTGGACTGCCCGGCGGCTGGAGAAGCTAGGGCGACCATAGCGGCACTTGATTGATCGGCAGCAGGGGAGCGGGTGACGACGCTCGATATCTCGGCCGAAGTTGCGGTGAGCAGGTTTTTTATTCGGTTTCGCTTGGCCATCTCTTGTTCGTCTGTCAACCGAATCAAGGGAACGTCAGGCAGAGTTGGGTCTGGAGGAGGTGATGGAGCACGAAGAAAGTCTGTTACTTTACTCCGGCGCGGAGCAGAGTATCTGTAGGTTGGAGTGTAACCGAGCAGCTCGTTGCAATCTCGGTGGCAGTAGCGGAGCGCGGTCCTGATGGCCTCTACGTTGGGATATTGGTAGTTGGCTTGCAAGGCTTGAATTGCTGCAAAAGAAACAAGAAAAATGGTTAAGTACAGAATTATGAAGATAAAAAGCTAACCGAGCAAGTTTGCGCGGCTTACATGTGGAACCGAAGTTCTTGCTTACGAACCAGCCCGGTACCTCAGCTATTTCATAATTGCCAGACACCCAGAAGAAATCGTCATCGTGCAAGTCCTTGTCTGGTGTGCTGGTTACAATTTTTTCTTTGCCCGGCCTAATCTTAAGGTAGTAGGCGAGGCCATCGCCGGTGTGCCCAAGAGTGTACTGCCGCAGTATCTCGGCTAACCCAAGGTTTATGCCTAGCCGGTTGTTCAGTTCGTGCACACCGTTTATTATTCGGTAGGTGTTGGTGGACACTTGTGTAGGTGCTAGCCCGGTTCGGCGCAGGAATTCGGTGATTAGTGGATTGAGCGGGAAGCGGAGGCCTCCTTCGATGATAGACAGCACGGTGAAGGGGCATTGTTATGATCTGCCCCAAGGCGTTGTTTTTTCTGCTGCAAGTTCAAGGTGGACGTCGGCCGGGATGCCGTACTCCTCCCTGAACGCAGCTAGCGCAGCCGGAGTATCTACAAGGAAGCGGAATTTCCCCATTTATGGCCGGCCTGAGTTAGATCAGCTGAGGGGTTTGGCACTGTGGTAATTGGTGGTAGCTCGGTCTTTAAGAGCCTCAGAAGTGGTCAGTGGTCCTCTTGGACTCTGTAGGAAAAGAATGACAGGTGTAAGTGTGAGCGCGGTCGCGCGAAGCGAGCTTGACTTTAGCTCGGTCATTAAGAGTGCCAAACCACCTCGGGTGTAAAGCCTAACCAAGGAGCTCGGTCGCCCAAGCGGACCAGATGTTAGCCCGGTTGAGCGATCAAGTCCTTTTGTTATCTCGGTTTTTACTTGGGTTGGGACAAACAGGTTGATTGCTCGGTCAGATTGATTTTTTGGATCAAATAAAGACCTGGAGCCCGGTCCGCCCTAGATCTTCAATGTTCTTCAGGAAATATGAAGAACACCATGAACAGTTGAAGGTTTAGGAAGGATTTTAATGCCTATGTCTTAAAAACTATGTCCGAGTGCCCTAATGTGTGTAACAACGAAGGAAATGACAACAAAAGGGGAGCTGGAGGGCATGCCTGTGAAGAGTAGTGGGGGCAGAGGCTTCTTCTTCTTCCTCTTCGACCACGAGTTCAACAATGGCAAGGAAGAGAAGGCGCTAGAGCTCTAGGTCACTTGGAATGCAGGGGTGACAGTAGGAATGAATCGAAGAGGGAGGGGGGCATGTATATAGAGAAAGAAAAACTGCCCAAATTCAAATTTCATGCGACAGCTGGTTGGCTGCTCGAGGTCCAATAGGAGAATGCCAAGTGTCCCCATTAATGGCAGCGTCAGAATTGAAGAGACAGGAAGGTCAGGTGAGGCGTCGACCGAGCAAGCCGAAGAGACAGGAATGTAAGACCGGGCAAGTTTGAATTCATGCATGTCAACTAGCCCGGTTGCCGATTAGTAAATTGAGGACCGAGGGGGTACTACCCCAGTTGGAATAGGTAATCCCGGTCACGCTTCAGCGGACGAAATTAAGGGGCAATTGAGAGGGAGATTAATGATATGGTACTGGGCCGGACAGAGTTTTGCTGGACAGATTTGGGCCGAGCAGGTGTTAGGCCAAGGATGTGTGGCCCTGTCTAGAAAGAAGCTGCTCGGTTAAGGCAACGCTTGGTTGGACCGAGCTACGTGTTTTGGCGGAGGCGGCTGGCCGAGTTAAGAGTCGGCGCCGGAAAAGTGAGTGACCGAGATACTGCTTGCTTTCGCAGAAGGCCGACTACAGACAAGTTGTGTCCCGGGCTCGGCTTTGCGGAGGTGCCGCCGAGCCCGACCCTCATTGAGCTTAGCTAGTGGAGTGCTTGGGCATGAAGCACAGCACGGCCGTTGACAGACCAGATGGTACAGCTCAGGCCGAGCTCCCAAAGAGTAATGGCGATTGGGTTAGGTGATGTTCAGCAAGATTTGTGCTGACAGATGGGATAGCAGAGCCACGTGTTGAGAGACCACTGGGAGTAGGTTTGGGACGCAGAAGGGTATATAGGCATGTTTGTGCCCCCCATACTGGACAGACAAACACTTTGTAAGACATTCTTACACACAAACACTCTCCTCTCTCTCTCTATCCCAAGGTGTGTGCTAACTTGATCGTCGGAGGGGTTTTTCGGCCACACACCGCCGGGTAGCTCACCGTCGTTGTACTTTCAGGTGATCGGACAGAAACGAAGCTTGGAAGAAAGGAGTACGGGCTCGCCGGAATATCTGCACCCCGTACACATACCATTATACATATGATTTTGTACCCTGCCTATTGCAGATTAACTATTACAATGAATGCAAATAGATAGTACAGGTTTTAGCAACATTGGAATGTCTTCTAAGAAGTGGCGAAGTCATTTTTCTTCTTCTCCTGCTTTGTTTAAAGCAATGAACTCAGATTCCATTGTGAATCGTGCGAAACATGTTTATTTTGTGGATTTCCAAGAAACAACAGTGCCTCCCAAAGTAAAGACATATCCACTAGTGGATTTTGAATTTTTAGTATCTAATATCCAATTGGCATCACAATAACTTTCGAGTCCTGCTAGATATCGAGTAAAGTTCAAACCATGATCACGGGTAAACCTTATATATCTAAGAACTCGAATGATTAGTTTCCAATGGTCTTCTCCGAGGTTACTAGTGTATCTACTCAATTTACTGACTGCATAAGTTATATCAGGACAAGTACAATTCATTAGGTACATTAGACTTCTAATGATTTGGGAGTATTTTAACTGAAACACCGCATCACCTTTATTTTTCGATAAATAAAGACTAATGTCTACAGGTGTTCTAGCTACATTCATATCATCCAACATTTGCTTAGTTGATTTGATCATGTTTTGACTACTTCCAATGATTAGCATGTCATTCACATAAAGACAAACCATGACATATCCTTAATTAGTGTTTTTAACATAGACGCACTTGTCACATTCGTTTATCTTAAACCCATTAGTAAGCATAGCATGATCAAATTTTTTATGCTATTACTTAGGAGCTTGTTTTATTTCATAACGAGATTTTACAAACCGACAAGCTTTATTTTCTTGCCCTGGCACTACAACCCTTTTTGGTTGCTCCATATAGATCTCTTCATTTAGATCAGCGTTTAAGAAACCTGTCTTAACATCCATTTGATGTATTTCTAAATTATATAACGCTGCTATAGCAATGAGCATGCGAATGAATGTTATTCTTGTCACAGGGGAATATGTGTCAAAATAGTCCAGCCCTTCCTTTTATCTATAACCTTTTACTACAAGTCTTGCTTTATACTTGTCTATTGAACCATCTGTTTTCATTTTTCTCTTGAATATCCATTTATATCCAAGATGTTTAGAACCAGGTGGAAGATCCACCAATTCCCAAGTATGATTTTGCATAATGGATTCAATTTCATTATTAACAGCCTCTTTCCACAAAGGTGCTTCAGGACTTGTCATTGCTTCCTTAAAGCTTTGAGATTCATTTTCTAACAAGTATGTCAAAAAATCTGGACCAAAGGATTTTGATGTCCTTGCTCTCTTACTTCGTCTTGGTTCATCATCAGTTAAATCATGTTGGTCGAGACCATTACTAGTCTCTTATGTTTGATTGCCATTAGTCTCTTGACTTTGTGTACAATCATAAGTTCTTTTATGTGAACTTAATTCCTGCCATTTCTTATAAGGAAAGACATGTTCAAAAACACAGCATTCCTTGACTTTATAATAGTGTTCACATTTATATCAGGTATTTCTTATTTATAAGTTAGAAACCGATATGTACTATTATTCTGAGTATAACCAATAAACACACAATACATTGTTTTTGGTCCAATCTTAGTCTTTTTAGGAATAGAAACTTCTACCTTTGCCAAACACCCCCACACTAATAAGTATTTGTAAGAAGGTGGTCGACCTTTCCACAATTCATAAAGAGTGTTATTAGATTTCTTATGGGATATTCTGTTAAGAACATAATTAGCAGACAATATTACTTTCCCCCACAAGTTCTGTGGTATGCTTGAACTTAGTAACATGGCATTCATCATTTCTTTTAGGGTTCTATTCTTTCTTTTAGCAATTCTATTTTACTGTGGAGAATAGGGTGCTATAATTTGGTGACTAATGCCATGTTGTGCACAAAATTCATTTAATGGTGCATCATATTCACCACCCCTATCACTCCTAATTATTTTAATGGTTTTACCAAGTTGATTTTCAATTTCAGTTTTGTAGAATTTAAACATTTCTACGGCTTCATCTTTACTTCTAAATAAGTATACATAACAATATCTTGTGCAATCATCGATAAATGTTATGAAATATTTCTTACCTCCTCTTCTTTGAACAAATTTAAGATCACTCATATCAATATGAATTAATTCTAGAGGTTCGATTTTTCTTTTAACCGATTTAAATGGAGCCTTAGTTAGTTTCGCTTCTACACAAATCTCATATTTGTGATTAGGATTAATTTCAAAATTTGGTATATAATCCAAACCAATTAATTTATACAAAGCATCAAAATTTACATGTCCTAATCTACCATGCCATAAATTCGACTCAAGTATATAAACAAAAAATGTATTATTCTTATTAATAGCAAGCTTTGGTACAACAGTCATTACATTCAATTTAAAGAGACCATCACTCATGTATCCTTTACCAACATATATACCACTCTTTGTTAATACAAATTTATCAGACTCAAACACAAGCCTAAAACCATTTTTACTTAACAATGAACCAGAAACTAAATTCTTCTGGATGTCTAGTACATTCAGTACATTGTTGAGGGTAAGATCTTTCCCTGATGTCATCTTCAAGATCAACCTTTTTTGTCCAGCCATAGTAGAAGTAGAAGAATTTTTCATGAAAAGTTGTTCACCATTTGCAGCCTCATTGTAAGTAGTGAACATCTTCTTGTCCGCACAAATGTAACAAGTTACCCCAGTGTCAACCCACCATTCTTTGGGATTTCCAATCAAATTAGCCTCAGACATCACAGTAGAGAGATTGATGTCATTTACCCTGTCAGAGATATAATCAAGTTCTATCACATTAGCCTGATTGGTAGTCTTCTTGCTTGTAATTCCGCGATCCTTCTTAGGGTGGCGACAATCAGAGGCTCGATTTCCGATCTTGCCACAATTATAGCATTTACCTTTGAACTTCTTATTGTCATTGTTGTCGCCTTATTTAGTATTATCTCTGGCAAAATTTCTCTTTTTGTTATATGATTTATACACTTGTTCAACCATATTAGCCTTGGACTCAATGGGATTTTTACCATTTTTTTTTTTAGCCTTCCAGTTATCTTCCTCAATTCTCAGTCTTGCAATAAGTTTATCCATGGTCATCTCTTTACGTTTATGTTTTCAATAATTTTTGAAATATTTCCAAGTCGGTGATAACTTTTCCACTAAAGCAATGACTTGGAAAGACTCTCTAAGAAGCATACCTTCAGAATAAATATCATGCAAAATTAATTGAAAACTTTGAACTAGAGAAATTACTGTCTGGGAGTCTACCATAACGAAGTGTAGAAATTTACCGACAACAAATTTCTTTGTGTCGGCATCCTCTGTCTTGTATTTTTTTCTCCAAAGAATCCCACAATTCTTTTGATATTTTCAGAGGGTTGTAAACATTATACAATATATTGTCAAGGCCATTGAGGATGTAGTTTCTGTACAGAAAATCAGAGTGTTTCCAAGCTTCTATAGCGGCAACAACTTTCTGATCACTTTCATCCTCTTTCAATACTAGAGCCTCTTCACGGATAAACTAAGCCAAATTTAGAGTTGTAAGATAGAACAGCATTTTCTGCTACCATCTCTTAAACTCAATATCATTAAATTTTTCTCTTTTTTCTCCATAATTAATTAGAACTTGAACATGGTTCTGGATAGGGACCGGAGTCGTTGTAACGATCCGATTTGGAGTACTACTTTCAGCAGCCATAATATCTGATTATAAAAATCAGAAAAACCAAAACACAAATTAATTTTCTAGTTATTAAAACTAGAAAATAAATTATAACACAAAATAATTTTACTTTTATTATTACTAAAATTAGAAAAATAAAATACCACAATAATTTTCTGTAATACAAATTAATATTTTGCAATTGTTAATGACACCAGTATATTACTATTAGTTGTCAAAGAAAATAAACAGTATATTACTACTATTTGTCAAACAGTGTATTAGTATTATTTGTATTTTCTAACTAGAATATCACTTTGTGAAAGCACAGAAAAATAAATACAATGAAGACACCAAAAAATACTATGTCTTAAGATTGTTGGACAATCTTCAATGTATTTAAAAATTAATTATGTTTGTGTACTTAACAACAAACGAAATATAGAAGAAATAAAGGAAATGAGAGAGATTGTTTGATTACAAAAATTAAACCATTAAATAAAAATAAATAAATTAAAAAACAAATTTTTATTTTGTTACAAAAACAAAATCAAAATCTGATATAAATAAATAATAAAACAGAAAATAAATTAACAACTTACTTTATTAATTTCTCGAACAAAATTTTGATCAAGTCCAGTGCTTAACACTGTGTCCTTAAGACAGATTCGTCCTCTCCACGGTGTTTTCAGATTGTGGATATCTATCTCCCAGGATAAAATGATCAACAGTGAATGGTAACAACACTACACACTATTCACACATCGAATACACTAAGTGTTTACACTCTTTCTCACAAGAAAAATAATGCAGCAAAATGCAGAGAGAGCAGAATTTAGGACGAAAATTGGAGTGAAAAAACCAAATGAGAGACTGCCTATTTATATGGAAAAATGGTGGTTGTTTGGTTTGAATCCAATAGGTATGGTACCTATTCGGTTTAAATTAAATAGATACAAAACTATTTGAATTTAAATTAAAACAGGTAAGGGTTTTTTGAATTGAAATTGTTACTGTTTAGACAGATTTGAAATCTGTACAGAAATGTGCAAATTGTCCAACCAAAATTTGAATTTAAACGGTTAGATTTTATTTTACAAAAAAATAAAATTAAATTCAAACGTTTTTTGCCCAAAAAGATAAGCATTGGGCTGGACAAGCCCAACCCAACCTCACACTATGCACCCGTGCCCAAGCCTAGCCCGATTGGACGGCGGCGACGCATGTTTATTTTTTGGTTCAATGGGTCTAACCTAATTTGCCCATAACCTCTCCCTTTTACAAACTTGGAGTGCCCCTTGGGGCCCTCCCCAAGTTACAAACCTATGCCTTATAAACCCACAAAAATTTGCTCATCAAATCAATATGGGACAAGCCTTTATTCAAACCTCTAAGAAATTTCCACCAAAAACTCCATTTCTATGGAGCTCGCTTTGGTTTCAATTTTCCATTCATCCGATAATGGTTTTGAGCAACCAAATATATTATGTGAATCACAATGCGGTATAAAACGCGTTACCACTTAAACCCACCAACTTTGGCGCATGGGTCCCACCTAAAAATTAGGTCAAAGTTAAGAAAAAAATTTTATTTTTTCCAAAACCAATTCTAACGAGTTTATCTTTGGAGTCTCGTATTCTAGAGTAAGTTCATAGGATTTTTCAATTATTTTTTTGTGGGAAAAGAAATTGGGTTCCTTTGGGCTCTAATTTGTGTGTATGGCAATGAAAGAGACAAACACAAAAATTTTGCTGTATCCATTGAAAGAGGTTGGGCTCTTTGATTTTGTACTCTCTTTTGGATTTTGAGTTGGATAATTTTGATCTTCTCTCACATTCTCCATCAATCATTATTTATCATCACATGCATTGTTATGCAAGGATTTGATTTCAATCACACAACAAATAATAACGAGAAGAACAATCATACACACAAACACAAGACATACGTCATTTGGATAGATACCTATGTTCACGAGAAATGATCAAAATCCACTATATGCAATCAAGGACGGAACTACCTTTAGACCTACAAGGGCCCTGGCTCCCCTGCTTTGCATAAGATGTTCTGTTGTTATATATAGATTTAGTTTAACACACCAACAACTCCTTCTGTGGGCTCCTCCCATCTTATAATTTTAACTATTTTCTTTACCAGCTCTTTATAATACAATAATAATATAATATATAAAAAAATGTTATTATAAGAAATATATGATTTCTTTTTTATGAAAGTTTAAAATATTTGTAATGTTATGTGTAGTAAATGTTACTAGTAGTTAATTCATGGTATGCATCTTTAAAGTAAAAGTAAAAGTTACGAATTATTGTAGTTATGTTATGAACGGTGTAGTGTAAATCTTACGAATTATTTGTGATGCAAAATATTACAAACTATTTTGGTGAAAAAAGTTACAATTTGTTATGGTTATGCTACATACATATATTGTGATAATGTGTATACAATATGTACCTTTTAAAAAGTGCACACCATAATAACTCCTTAACATATTATGTTCTAAAATATATTTTTAATTATATTATTCACTTTATAAATGAAATTAAGTTCACAATTTTTGTATCTCATTAGCCTAATCATTATTTATCGCTATTGCAATATAAAAACTTTCATTGATTAGTAATGCTATAACGTAATATTAATGTTACATCAAATATTTAATAAAAATAAGACTTTATCTATTTTCAATTAATAGCATGAAAAATCACAATTATTTATTGCATGAAAATTCATTGCTTTAAATTTAACCTCACTTATTTTCCTATGTTTGTTTTTGGCCCCCCAATGATCGAATTCTGGTTCCATCCTTGTTAAGGATTAGAAATCACTCCACAGCTCTCTCTCTATTTCGCTCTAAACCTAAAATGTACAACTAATTATATGATAAAGATTAATGGCCCGAAATTAACATTACAAAATCATAAAATATAGCGTATACAAGACATCGCACAACATGCGTGACCACTAAAATATGACAATTTTTGTAATCAAATTTAATAAATAAAAAAGAACAAAGAATAAAGATGAAAGATGAAAGAATTAGAGATAGTCGTAGCAAGCCTCAAGAAAATTAAATACTGACAAGATGATGTGTCTGTGACTAAGAATGTGGTGTAGATTACGGCAGAGCACATGGCCACAGAACCAGGACACAGACCCGTTGTGTCCAATGTTTGATTCTGTCGAAACTATCTTTAGAAGAAACAGTGTGAATTTTATGCATTCTTGTGAAAAATATACAAGATTTGTTGATAAGATTTGAAACTAACTTTAGATTCTTATGCTTTTGTTGATAAGATTTGAAACTATTACCTTCTTATCTGGATAGAAGTCGACGTCTCAAGGAAAGGTCTTGTCTAGTACGTAACTATTAAGTGGTGTTTTATCTTTTGTGCTTCTTTCAAATGAGTTTTAATCAAAATGATCACAGTATGTATATGTGAAAGAAACCAAAACCAAAAAATAAGGTATTTACGTTCTAATAAATGGATTTATTATCTAATAGATCTTATAGGAAAAATTTGTAATAAAAAGAGTTATTAATTATAAATTTTAGTGACAATTTATAAAAATTATGACAAAAAAAAAGTCACTAATTATCAATTTTTAGCGACATATGTAAAAAATTGTCAAAAAAAATTATTTTTAGCGACAATTTTATCAAGACTTATTTTCAATAGGACTTGATGAGAATTAAATCTAACTATTAAGACCTATTGATAGTTTACCGGAAAAAAAAAAAGAGTCGCATATTACATGGAATTAGCTGTATCAGTTTGAGATTGATTGAATTGGTCGAATGATCCAAAGTGAACATGTGTTTCTGTCAAAGATAAGTCCCCATTCGACCAAAATATGTCACAATTATTCAAACGCATGCAAACAAAAATCAAAACATACTTGCAAACCTAACACACATCCTCAAGTTAATGAAGAAGATAAATGGAAAATGAAAAGAAAAAAACAAAAAACATGCTTGAGATCATGATAATGTATGCTTATTAAAACATTTACTACATTTGAAACATTTCTGACTTTTCTTTGGATAAGTCCAAAAATGCTTTTTCTTGCAAACTTAAGCTTATCTTCAGAATTACATGATAAGTTAACAACGCTATCAAACTATTCGTGATGAAGGGTGACCTCTCACTTTCAGTGCCCATTTGATTTTCATGTCCCCTGTTTTTTCTCTTTCATTTTAATAACAAAAAAAAGGGGAATTGGGGTCACTGCACTATTTGTCTCGATTCCATGAGAGCGCTAATTCCATTTATCTTCTTCATCTACTTGGTTTTTTCTTTTCTTTTTTTTATATATCCTTTACTTGATGGTAAAAAATAATATTAATAAATTTTATCTTATTATTATTTCACCCGAACATAATATAATAATTTTATAATATATATACATATATATATATATTTATTAAACATTGCAATAAATGCAAAATTAATCCCTTTTCATCCTATTATTAATCCCTATCAATTAGTGCCCTAGTTAAACCGAGGTTGGTTGATACTTTTTAGGAAAATTTACTCGTAAATCCTGTGGAAGGGAAAGTTGAACCATTTGGTCCTAGAAGTTTTCTTTTGATCCAATTAGTCCTATTTTTTTGGTAAATTTTATTAGTTGATTTTTGGATATCTTTTAGTTTACGTTAATACCCCTGATGTGATTCATTTTTCTTTTGGAGTGATTCGTGTTTATCTGGAAATGGAAATGATAACGTGGGGTAAGGATTTTGAATTGAATGCAGGTGGGGGTTAACGTCGGCAAGGGTTGTAATTGTTTAACATTGGTGGGGTGGGTGAGTGTCGTGGTGTTCATTGTGTTCTGGTTCATTTTTTGTGGAGCTGATCTGCTGGGCGTTTTGGTGTTGGGTTTGTTGTGCAGTGTGTTTGTTATTATGGCCATGTTTGATTCACAAGCTTAATAGTGAGGTATTAATAATTCTATTAAATTAGTGTAGTATTTACTATCCAATTGGATTAATAGAATAAATTATTCATTGTGCTTGATTGGGTGAATTAGAGTATGAGATTGGGATTATTAATCTGTGGGCCCAATTATTCCATGTTTGTTTTAACATTTTGGTTTAGGATTATTAATCCAATGGATAATTAATCCAACAAATTTGTAGGATTATTAGTAATGGGGTTGGGGTGGGATTATTAATCCAATAGATATTAATCCAATTGGATAGTGAATACTACACTATTAGTCTTTTGAATCAAACATGACCTGAATTATTAGTATTAATAAGATTATTAATACTTCACTATTAGTCTTTTGAATCAAACATGACCTATGTGTATTGTATTGGTCGTTGATGTTATTGTTGTTATGTGGCTGATTGTATAAGATTATTTGGCACATCAAAAATGTTGATGCATCAGAGGCCACACTGGAATGCATTTGCCCAAAATTGTAATTTTCATTTGCGTAAAACACCAATTACGCTCATTAAATTGTAATTCACACGCACCTTATAATACCCTCACAGGCAAAATTGGATATAATAGGACCTATCTGTCACACGCGCCTTAAATTGTAATTCACTTGGTTTTTTTTTTTTCTTTTTTTTTATACCCTTTACTTGATGGTAAAAAATAATATTAAACCCAAGGGGTTGTGGTATTGTGGTAAAGCCTTGGGGTTTAAGCCCCAAGGTCACAAGTTCAATTCCCCTCCCCCTTGGGCCAATCTCCTGGGCGAAAGCATTGTTGGTTAGGAGGTTAGACCTCAAGTTGTCTAATCAGCACTTGGTGTGGGTTCAATCTTTCATTGTCTGAGTCGACTCTTGGAGCTTGCCTTGTGAGGTCGGAACAAGCTTCCAGGTTATAGTCTCTTGCTCGGAACGGCCAACAGGACACCCTAGTAATCTCCTCAAGGGGCGCTGCCTTGGACCTGCGGGAGAGTGGGAGGATTTTCCTGTAACCAAAAAATAAATAAATAAATAAAATAATAATAATAATAATAATAATATTAATAAATTTTATCTTATTATTATTTCACCCGAACATAATATAATAATTTTATAATATATATATATATATTTATTAAACATCGCAATAAATGCAAAATTAATCCCTTTTCAACCTATTATTAATCCCTATCAATTAGTGCCCTAGCTAAACCGAGGTTGGTTGATATTTTTTATAAACAAATTATCATGTTACTATATACAAATTGGCAGATTTTACAAAAAAATAAATAAATAAATAAAAATTTCTTACTTAGTTTGGGAAGACTAAATAAGTGTACTTTTTAACTTTTCTTGTATTATGTGTAGAAAAAATAGAGAGGAGATGTTGATTGATGTGACCCAAAAAAGATAAAAAGATGAAATAAGTACATTTTTTTAGTTTAGCCAAACTTGGAATTTATAAAATTTCATTTTTATTACTGCATAATTTGTAATTATTATTTTTATATAAAATCTAATAAATTCAAGGGAGATTGATCAATAAGTTCTATATTTTGGACTTGTAATTCATATAGTTCCATATTTTTTCTTGTGATCCATTTAATCCTTTTGGATGTGTAATAACTCATTTACCCGCTACATTGAAGTGTTACATTTTTAAAAAAAAAAAAGTGCACTAAAGAGTTTTTTAATGTCACATCATACTCTTCACATTAAAATGTCACATTTAGAAAAAAATACACTAAAGAATTTTTAATTTTTTTAAAGTGTCACATCATACCCGCCATATTAGAGTGTCACGTGTCACATTTGGGAAAAGTACACTAAGGAATTTTTAATTTTTGTTAAAGTGTCACATCATACATGTCACGTTGTCACGTTTAAGAAAAGTACACTAAAGAGTTATTATTTTTTTTGAAATGTCACATCATACATGTCACGTTATCACATTTGATAAAAGTACACTAAAGAGTTTTTTATTTTTTTTGATGAAAAAATTTTGCAATGTTACATCTTACTCGTCACGTTGTCACATTTTGAAAAAATACACTAAGAAATTTTTAATTTTTTTGGAGTGTCATATAATTGGATTGTCTTATTAATACCTATAATATTAGAGTATCACATTATATTTGTCATATTAATAAAATGGTATAACTGTCTAACAAAACACTATCAAAATCAAAAATATAATAACAGGGAAAGAAACTTTCCACTAATAGAACTTAATATAAAAAAAAATTAAGACTAATTAAAGTACTTGTTTATGAGATGGGATTTATTAGTAAATATCTCTAAATTGAATGAAATTAAAAATCAACTTATTGATTAAAAAAATCTGACCTTAATATTTTGCATTAAAAAAAAAAACCACTTTAGTCGGTTTAATTTTTTTTTTTTTATAACAATATTTCTAATTTATTTTTGTCACAATATTTATAAATTATCACTAAAATTTATAATTAATAATATTTTTCTCTGACAAAATTTGAAATTGATGCTGAAAGTTAAAAATTAATGATATTTTTTATAATAATTTTTTTAATTATCATTAAAATTTATAATTAGTGACATTTTTTATAATAAAATTTTTAAATTATTATTACAATTAACAATTAATAACATTAATAACATTTTTAATAATATTTAATAAAAATATCATTAATTATTATAAAAATAATAAATTCACCTATTAAGGTCAAGTTTGACATCTACTAAATAATACAAAAAGTCAAAAAGTCACTATCCTATTTAAGTCACATCATCTTATTTAAATCACATCACCTCTCTAACACATCACATCAAACCCAACCTAAACCAAACTCATATAAACCAATAAATCAAAAAATACACTTTTTTAGAATATCCCAAACCAACCCTAAAACTTACCACTAACCCCCTTTTTAGAGCATTTCCAAGGGGATAGTTAAACAAGGCTTGTTAGGTATTTTAGCTAATGTAAGTCTAATTTTGAGCTCCAATGGGCTAACTATTGGACTAGTTACTTTACCATCCTATTTTTTTGGTGGCTACAATTGAAGAGCCCTAGAGGCTCTCCAAATAATTATGTATGTATATATTTTAGATTTTTGTATATTTTTGTCTTGAATTTTGGATTTTATATTATATATATATATATATATGTGTGTGTGTGTATGTAGTAATTTTATATGTTCTTTCAATTTTGTTTGATAAATTACGGAATAACTTATTTTGTATTTTGTATTTTTTTTTTCTCATTCTATAGGTTTTTTATATTTGTATGAGCAAATTTATTATTATTGCAAATTTATATTAGTAAAATATTAATAATTAGTATTTTTTTATTTTAAAAATTAATTAAGTTAGTTTAAATGATTAGGTAAAATAAAGAGCGTGGTTGGAGAACACAATAACTAAAGTAATTAGGTAAAATAAAGAGTGTACTTTTTTTGTACTTTAGCTAGTAAAAAATAGAGAGTGTGGTTGGAGTTGCTCTTATATTAACCAATAACAAGAGTTTTAGGCTAAATTGATACCTCCTTATCCCTAATCAGAAAGCATCAGTTGAGATTGAAATCGCGGGGTCGTGATTGGAAGGCTTGGGCCGTGTTTGTTTGTGGGGACGGTCATGGTGGTCCCTACTCCATGGTGATGGTCGTCGTCTTCATTGCATTGCAGAGCCATTCTATTCGCTGATTATTTTCCCAACCTCTCCTCTCTCTCTCTCTCTCTCTCTCTCTCTCTAGATTTTCATACAATTTGATTGAGAAATCAAGCGCACCACCAGCTCTGGTTCACAACACACAAGAAGGGTGTTTCTCTCCTGCGCTGCGTGCGAGCTCAACCCTACCTTCGCTATGGCTCCTCCTGAAGAGAAATCAATAGTTTTAGAGGAGTCCGTGGCTTGCGAACCCCAAAATCGACCCATTTCTTCCATCGTCATCATCATCGGTACTTATTCTCTCTCTACCTCTCTCTCTCTCTCTGTGTTTTTGGGATGTTGATTGATTTTGGTTTTGAATCATTCAGCTATGCAGTCTGAAGCGCTTCCTCTTGTCAACAAGTTCCAGCTAAAGGAGGACCTCGATCCCGTGTAAGTTTCTTCTTTTACTCCTCTCTTTTTATTTACTTATTATTTATTTATTTAAGTCAGGGCTTAAATTGTAATCTTTATTCCAGTTTGAATGTTATGAACTGTTCATCCCTCTTCTTAAGGCATGTCTTTGCTGATGCAAAGTTTCATTTTTTATCTTTACAAAGTGCAATATGTCTCTTACTTGGTGGTTTGGGATTTGATTTGTTTAACTCAAAACTATGCAGGTTCCCAAAAGGGGTTCCTTGGGTTCGGTACCGTGGTACTTACAAAGGCTTGAATATTAATATTATCTGGCCTGGAAAAGATACAGTTTTGGGTGGGTATTGGCTTTATAATGTGTTTTCTTTAATTTTATTGAAATGATTGATTATGTGTTTTCACAATTGTCTGAACATTTTTTCATCCATTATTAGCGATCTTTCTGGATTGTTGCTTCTAAGTCATGTGAGTGAAATGAGTTTCAAACAATTTAACTTGTAATTCCTAATTAATGCCTTCTTGCTGGTTGGTCTTTATGCTTAATTATATTCAAGGTACTACCTTTGCCATTTTTTGAAGAATGCTCAGCCGTGGGCAAGTATGAGTGCTTGATGCAAGCCATGTTTAATTAAAACTTATCTAGCCTATGATAAGCCCAACAAAAATGAAGACTCAAGTAATTTTGCTGAAACCTTTTAATTTTCAGTTAATTTTGGTCCATTTAATATATATTTTTGGCCACCATCTTGTCAAAGGTGTCTTTTCAGCTAATCAAATGTTCTATAGTTAGAAAAGAAATTATGATGGGCCTTTTGATTAATATGAGGAGTATGTGCTTCAATTTTTTATGTTAGTTAATCTTTTATCTGGTCGGGGATTTGAGAGTTTATCCTTTGCTAGAAATATAGAAATATCAGAGATTTTGAAATAATAAAGAACCTCATTTAAAATGCATTTCTTTGACAGGATCTTTTTTAATCTAATAGTTCCAACAGATAGTCTTTGCAAATTATAAAGGATAGAAGTATGGTGCAGCTTGAAGCAGCAGTAGGGTGGTTAGATTGGTGAATTGGTGAATTTGATTGAGTGTTCAAGAGCCAAAGATGGTTACAAAGATTTCAAAGGGTCGCTATTAGTTTCAATGGATACTCATTCATTCACAGTTATTATATGTATGGATCAAAATGCAATATTGAATTCTTGACCATGAATTAAGAGATGTGTTTGGTAGTTATTGGAATTTTATTGTTATTGTTGATGCATGTGTATTTCGTGTGGTTAGTTCATCTTGGACTGCATGGTGCTGATTCCTTGAACCTTTTCAGGAGTTGATAGTGTAGGCACAATTGTTGCATCTCTTGTAACCTATGCTTCCATCCAAGCATTGCAGCCAGACCTTATCATAAATGCTGGAACTGCTGGTGGCTTTAAGGTATAATCTGTGTGCCCAGGATTGTTTTCTTACTGTTTTCATTTTGTTTTGAATTGAAATCATCTTGGAGCTTTTTTATTTTGTATTATTGCTGTGGTCCCTTCTGCTGTGAAATGGTTTGATCTTGTATTTAGTTTCTGAAGATTACTAGTAGTAGTAACAACCAGTTCTCTCTCTCTCTCTCTCTCTCTCTCTCTCTCTCTCTCTCTCTCTCTCTCTCTACGTAATTTCTGAAAACGTGCTTCAGATATTATATATTTGTTTACATAATTTCTGAAACCATGCTTCAGAGAACGCTTATTTGTTTACCAGAATCACACCACAAACACACGGATTGTGTATGATTCAGTGCTTTAATGTATAATTCCATATTGATGTTTAGATGTTTTCAGGCCAAAGGAGCTAATGTAGGTGATATTTTTCTTGCGTCGGGAGTTGCCTTCCATGATAGAAGGATACCTATCCCTGTAAGTTTTTCTTGGTTTTCAGTTTTGTGCTCCTCAAATTATTAATTAAATATTATATGTGGTCTGCAATAGGTCTAGAATGGGTCACAGGTCACACTATGGGTCAACTAACATTTTTGGGTGTTATTTGTGGTCTGCAATGGGTCTGGTATCTTCTCAACAATTTAAGTCTATTGGTTTCCTAATTTTAAGTCAGACCTTTTAGAATTAATAGTAGTAGTAACCTATACACTAAGAAGCATGGATACAGATACGTGACACGACACGAGTACGACACGGACACAATGACACGTTAATTTTCAAAAAATGCAGGACACGACACGTGGGGGACATGCATGAAATATATAATTTTATATATTTATTATATGTTATATATATGAATATATCATTCAAAGATAATAAAAAATGCAATATGACACTAATTCTTATAAATTTATATGGTTTTTGTTTTATTATTGTATTTTAAGTTATTTTATTCAAACTTATAATTAATTTTACACATGTCTAATTGTTAGACACGTATGTTTAAACGATTGACAGGTGTATCCTCCAAGTATCCAACGAGGGTCCAGGTTTTTAAAAAAACAGGATACGTTTTGAAGAGTGTCGGACAACACTTGTCCTGAGAGTGTCCAAAGAGTGTCTGTGTCCGACACGACACGACGCGGATACGTCACTTTCTTAGAAGTGTCCGTGCTTCTTAGCCTATACACATGTCCATGTCACCTTTCTTGTCAATGAAGAGTTGAGTTTTAGAGAATTTTGATTGTGTTTGTGCAATTTTGTTTAGCTCGCAAGCCCAACCAATACACTGTTATTGAGTTACTGTTCACAGGCCATAACAACCTTGATTTCAGCCCCAAAACTCACTCAGTTGAGCTTTATATCCAAAGCCCAAACCTTCCCCCCAACTATTTGTTCTTCAATTTTAGAAATAAGCTCACAAAATAGCCATTGTTTGGGCCCTTAATTGCTTGAATTGCTTGAATTTTAAGAATCCAAGAATCTGCAAGTTTTAAAATTGTACCAATTTAAGCCTTCTTCTAGAAACCAGAAATCGTCTTCTACCTTATAGAACCCTAACCCTGGTACCTTACCTACCTTAAACCCATCAGAATTTCTATCATAGGCAGCCATAGGCCCTATTTTCTTAGTATATCTTACATTATTATATGTCTTACATTATTCATCCTTCAAACCTGATGGAGTAACCAATGATGTTCAATTAATACTAATTTCTAAAACTTTTTATGCCAGACTTTTATCATCATGTGCTCAATCATTTTCTCCCTCTTTTCTTTTTTGCAGGTTTTTGATCTGTATGGAGTTGGTTTGCGGCAGGCTTTCTCAACACCCAATCTCTTAAAGGCACTTAACATAAAGGTCATTACTGTGCATTCAAATGCTTGGATAACGATTACTCACATTTCAACCCATGTTTGTGTCCTTTTAAAATAACATGTTGATGTTTTGATAACTTTGACCAGTTGTGGAACTATAGAATCTGATAACTTCATTGCCATTCTGTTACTTTGAACTAGTCCCATGGCTGTCTATATGGTCAAAATCTTCCTTGCAAGCGAAGTACTGAAACCCGGACACATTTAATAATCCTAGCCAACATAACCAGAAAGTTGTGATGTTGTATTATGTCATGAATATTGCTGTTGATATACCAATTAAAATAAGTTTAATAAATTGTGAAGGAACTAAAAGAAACCTGTAACATAAGGATAGATAGTTACAGATAGTGGTAACTACTTGTTTCTTCGCTCTTGAGTGGTCATCTGTGACTCGTTAGGTTCTCTGCAGACAGTGACAATGGAGCTTAATGGGTTATGTACTGATATATTTAATTATTTTCTTCACGACACCAATGATTTCTCATAATTTCATATATATGGGCCATTGTTCAGGTTGGTAAATTGTCTACTGGAGACTCTTTAGATATGTCCCCACAGGATGAGGCATCAATCATTGCAAATGATGCAACAATTAAAGACATGGAGGTCAGATATAAATGACAGTTGTAATTTTTTTTATTATTATTATTATTATTTTGGCATTCATGCAACAGTAAAGCCGTTTCTTGTATAATTTTTTGGGTTGCAGGGAGCAGCTGTTGGGTACGTAGCAGATCTGTTGAAAGTCCCTGCAATATTTGTTAAAGCTGTGACTGATATTGTGGATGGTGAGAAACCAACTGCTGAAGAATTTATGCAGAATTTGGCAGCAGTGACTGCTGCACTTGACCAAGCAGTCACTGAAGTTGTTGATTTCCTAAACGGGAAGTGCCTCTCCGAGCTTTGATCTATTTTATATGCTACTCCTGTTCGTGTGAAGGATATATGTGTGACAACAGTGTTTGATGAACATTTTTCTGTTAAATGTCATCTGATTGGAAGTGCAATTTAGAAGTAAAAAAACTTTAGTTAACATGAGCAGCCTGAAAGTTATTATATGACAGCTGCTAATTTCTCTATGCAATGATATTCCTTGTAACCGACAGTAAATGATTTGAGGTATTTGTTTGAAGGAAAGTTGGTTTGGTTCTTCATGGTATGGGTGCTAATGACTGGAACAGAGATGTGCGGTTCGTGGTTGGCAATATTGAATTAGTATGTTGTCTTTGTTTTGACAAAGATCAACAGAAACTGAGAAAGCATGTAATAGCATTGTTGAATGATATTTGTACGTTTGATAGTATGATGGTAGTGATTTTTTTTTGGGCTACTTCGGAAATTCCAGAAATTTAACATGCCCATAATGTAGTCTTAATCTTCTTCGATTTGTTGTCCAATTACATCATATCTAACGGTTGTTTGGAATGATTTAAATAAATATTTTTTGATATTTTACGAAAAGATATGTAGAAAAATAGAAAAGTAATATGACTCAAAAAATAAATAGATTAAAAAAAATGTGCTAATATTTAACATGCCAAACAAGCTCTTAATGAGATGCATCATTATCTTTTTAAATATAATGGATGCTCTATGTATATATGACATTTGTTCTATAAATTCATATGAGAGATGAAAAAATGGTGAAATTTATCAGGTGACATGCATAAATCTTTTATAAATTTTCAGCAATATTATGCATTCAGAAAAAAGTATATCCAAAATTAAAATATATGGATTATATTTATTCTGGTTTATTTTGTAGGTGAATGATTTTCCACAAACAGACCCCAAAACAAACCAAACCTCTACCAGAACATCAAACCAGAATCATGAACTTCATGCTTTTGAACAAACCCAATACAACTCCGATCGCAATCTGTTTCTCATATGAAATGATAAAACCATAACTCCCTTTGAGCTTTATTTTGTTTTAGTACATTAAAAAATGCAAAGCAGTTGTGTATATATTGAGCACATCCTATGCTTGTCTTCATTGCAAGGAAACAGAGCCTCTGTTCTTCAACTTCCTTTGCAGTAAGAGAGAGACGTTTGAGAAGTCCAGAGAGATACCATGCAAGGAAGTTTGAAGAAGGCCAGCCCGGGCAAGGCTACAATTTTAGGTCTTGGAAAGGCCTTCCCTCACCAGCTTGTTATGCAAGAGTTTCTGGTTGATGGGTACTTCAAAAACACCAACTGTGATGATCCAGACCTCAAGCAGAAACTCACTCGACTCTGTAACTCTCTTTTCTTTCTTCCCATCGCATTTATGTCCAAAAGTTCTCTTTCCTTTCATGAGTCGCTACTGTATTGGTTTTTAATGGGTTCTACCGCTTATATCTATTACCAATACAGTGGTGATACATAATATGATAAACAAAATATGGTAAGAAAATGTGATTATTATTGTTTTTCTTTTAGTTTCTCCATTATTTATTTCTCTTATTTTCCTTTTCCTCGACAAATCGTTTTACAAATTGTAAAATCCAAACATAGTCGCATATAAAAAAATGTGATGCGTGCATGAATTCCTCACGAAAAGAGGGAAGGGAATAATGTGAAACCCTAGAAATAGGTAGTCAGTTGGCTCGGGATTATAAAGATTAGAGTAATGCTATACAAACAGAATTTTGGTAACAGGTAAAATATACCACAGTGAATTTAAGTCTAAACACATCCACTTTAGCAGAACATTCTGCTTTCTTGGATCCAAATACTGCTTTCTAAACTCATCAGGTTTTTATACTTCATAATCTATTTATGCTTTGTCTGAGACTTAACATTGTACATATATATATCCACATGAAAACCACTGTAAAAATCATAGTAAAACAACAATGATATGGCTCTTCTATGGCACTTTACAGGCAAGACAACAACAGTGAAAACAAGGTATGTGGTCATGTCAGAAGAGATCCTAAAAAAGTACCCGGAGCTCGCCACCGAAGGCCTCCCCACAGTAACACAAAGGTTAGACATTTGCAACAAAGCTGTCACACAAATGGCCATTGAAGCTTCCCAATCTTGCATCAAGAAATGGGGCAGGCCTATTTCGGGTATTACCCACCTGGTTTATGTTTCCTCAAGCGAAGCACGCCTCCCTGGTGGTGACCTTTACCTGGCAAGAGGCCTTGGGCTCAGCCCAGAAACTCACCGAGTCATGCTCTACTTCATGGGCTGCTCTGGAGGCGTGGCAGGCTTACGCGTTGCCAAAGACATTGCTGAGAACAACCCTGGAAGCCGAGTCCTCCTTGCAACTTCAGAAACTACTATAATTGGGTTCAGACCACCAAATCCTGATAGGCCTTATGATCTAGTTGGGGCTGCACTTTTTGGGGATGGGGCTGGAGCTATAGTAATTGGTTCAGACCCAATTCCTAGCATTGAAAGGCCTCTCTTTGAGCTACATACTTCTATCCAGCATTTCTTGCCAGATACTGAGAAGATCATTGATGGACGCCTCACAGAAGAGGGGATAAACTTTAAACTGTCAAGGGAGCTGCCTCAGATAATTGAGGATAACATTGAAGAGTTTTGTGGGAAATTAATGGAGATTGTTGGGTACAGTGAAAAAGATTATAATAAGATGTTTTGGGCAGTACATCCGGGTGGGCCTGCGATTCTGAACCGCCTGGAAAAGAGGTTGGATTTGGAGCCTGAGAAGCTTGGAGCTAGTAGGCGTGCTCTGGCAGATTATGGAAATGCTAGCAGTAATACTATTGTGTATGTGTTGGAGTATATGGTGGAAGAGAACTTGAAAATGAAGAAAGAAAATCAAGAAAACAGCGACGAGTGGGGTTTGATACTGGCTTTTGGACCCGGGATCACCTTTGAGGGCATTCTTGCACGAAACCTAGCTGTCTGAGAATTATGTCGCGTCTTACATGTCACTGTCATTTCTTCTCTAATATCATCCATTCTCATATTCGCTTTATTTAAATTGATGTGTTTGTAATTTGAATGTTCAATCTTTTTATCATTCCCCAATAGAGACTATAATTGAATCTCCAAATGTTAAGTTTATAATTTGACTATGTATGCATCTCCGGATTCATAAAGTCAGTTCTTTGAAGTTGTGTTGACTCTCTGGGTTGTGTCTTGAGCATCATTTTTTTATAATAGGGTATTGGGGTATTGGCGGCCACAAAAATCAGACTATATTCTCAGAAGAAAAAAAAAAAAACTAATTTCAACTACAGATGAATAACTTGCATTCGAAGACTATGAAAATTTGAAAGACCAAGTGAACAACATTTATACAATTTCATGAAATAATACACAAAACAAAGGGCTTTATTCTAGTTTTTCCCTTCATCACAAGTTTTTATTCCAAAGTTGTTCATATATTAACACGCATAGCAAAAATTAAAAATAAAAATAAGCAAACTAGTTTTTCAAGGGCATTTGTGCTGGTTGTTGCGAGTGGTCATGGTGGCGTAGCAAGGACAGGAATCGAGGTTGCCTGAGGTGCCGGGAGGAACACATTGGCACCTACCACAGCAAGTCCCACATGCCCTCTTGCATAGCCTTGGCCTTGATGACAATCGGCACCTAGCTGCACAAGCTGCCCCACAATCTACACAAACAAGCCCAATATAATTACAAAAATAGATCATGTGATTAATCAAAAACAAGGGTACTACAGTAGAGCTTTGACATACCCATGGGCTTGCCAATAGTGCTGCCTGCGAGAGTGTTGCTAGTCTGTATTGTGACACGAAGTACATATAAAATGGTTAGTTAAAATGTTAGGAAGTTGTAAAAAGAATGAAATGTGTTTTTTTTTTTTTTTTGTGTTTGAAGGGATTGAGAAATTTACCTCTTGATTGGTATGCACTGCCTGAACAAGATCAAGAACAAGTAGAGAAAGAACCATTAATGCAATGAGGGCTTTAGAGATGGCCATTGATGAATTGGTTGCAGAAGAGAGAAGAGAAAGGGGTGATGCTGATCAATTGAGCTTGGTGTAATGTTGGGTATACACAATGAAGATAAGAAGTGTATTTATAGAGAGAGTAGAGAAGGTGGCAGTTGGACAGGCTCATGCAAGGGAGAAGGGATAGCAAACTCAAAAAAAAAAGGCAAGCAAGTGGAAGGTGGCAGCATTGCATGCATAGCTATGCCAGGCAGGCAGAAAGCAAAAGCAGGGGTAAAGCATAGGCTGGCAATATGGCCTATCTACCCACCTAAAACGTGAACAAAAAATAATAATAAATAAATAAATAAATAAAGTGATGTGTATGGAATTAATGAACACAAAGAAAACAAAACTAATATGAATTAGAGAAAAATCTCGCTTAATTTTTGTTAAACTCAATTAATGATTGACCAGTCTCTATGATTTACAATCCTATTTCTATGAAAAATGGTTGCTAGTCAAGCTAATTATAAGTAAATGTGTTACACTCAAATTTAGACTTTAGAATCAAAAATAATTTTTTTTGAAAAGTCATTATTCAAAATAGATTTGCCTGCAGCTCTGAATTAAGTGGTCAAATCTTTTCAAAAATAATAATTTCTCAAATTTGAAAGCATGAATGAAATACATTGTAACAGTGAGTTGTGTTAGTTGGGTTGTTTTGGTTCAAATGTGGATTTTTCGGGACTGATCTGATAATCTTGAAAAAAATTTAAATTACCATTTTATCAATAAACAGTCGAGTACTCTACACACTGCATCAAAAAGTCCACCATGGTGTAGATAAAATTTGGCAATTGTAAATTCATAGTCACAGAAGTCAACCATGCAAGTGAACAATTATGTCAAGAAATGTTTGATTAATCATCTTACAAGCTCATGTAATTCAATGAAGTCATTGACGTGTCTAATAAAAAAGTTATTCTATACTAATATCATAAACACATATGGGTCATTCATTCCATATAAATGGACAGTCCAGATTTATTCGTAACATGACTATATTATTGTCACATATGATAGTTAATAATTGAAAAGTAATGCATATATTAAACAATCGAACTCGTGATTGGTGATACTTATCCCATATCATAAAGCAGAGTGAACAATGATTAACATAGATGATTATATAAATAACATATGTATATGTATGTGGATAGCCATGGAATGTTTAGATAGAGTCAAAAGATGAGGGGGGTTCACACCAAATTAATATGCAACTTGTTTGGTGTGCAAACTAGGGAGGGGTTTTCCAACACCAGTTCAGAGTATGTGTGTTTCCCAGCTGTGATATTCTAGAAAACTCTTGTACCTCGTGAGCAAAGCCATCTAGGGTAGGAAAAGTGTACCAACGTCGAAAAAAATCGCTTACTGAAATCATCGATTTCAATACAATCAATGAACCTTTGTTATTCTTTTGTTTCAATTATCTTATTATGGTAGACATGTCAACAAAAAATATAATCCAATGATATGAATTTAAACTAAAAGCAAAATAATATCTATTACACATTCCAAAATTAGATCATTTTGTTTCAACTTTAAATTTGAATCATTCTATTATCACAAAAGACCATTGCAGACGACAGAGGATCCTAATCCTAATAAAACAAATACTTGAGCCTTAAAAAATGTTGGCTAAAGACCCAACAAACTTGTAGTAAGGACAACACCAACTGATTAGTTTAAGGCTTCTTTTGGGAATTGAAGTGGCAAAATGAGCTGTTCAAAAATTCGGTGTCAAGACTCTCGAAAAGAAAAAAGCCAATTCAGCTTTGATGTATAACTACTGATATAGGGCAGATAGTACTCAGAACATATATATATATATATCAATTATTAAGGCTCTGTTTGTAAGGTATATCAATTGATTGAGCTGCTTCTGGGAAACCTACCCACTGTTTTCAAAGAGAAATCAACTTCCCCTTTGACAACTCAATTGCAAAAGTCATTTCTGACTTGGATTCTTCATTTTTCAATGGTGGACTTAAGCTACCTATATCAAATGTGAAATTCTAAATTATTATTTTCAACTCATTGGTTTATTTAGCTTTAAAAAAGGGAAGAAGAAGAAAAAAAAAGAAAAAAAAAAAAGCCCCATGTCTCATTTGACAAATCCAATTCCAACCGGAAAGTCCAAATTAGCCAGTTACTGGCTTATTTCTTGCTCAAAAGCCCAATGGGAGAGGGCATCCCACTAGTTTTTAGTAGCTTCCCATTTTGCCCTTACTCTTCTTCCATATTCTATTTTTGGCCTTGTATTGAAGGGTAAATTGATCATTTTGCATTATAAGTCAAATAGTAAAACTAAAAAACTAAGAACCTGCCAAATAAGAAGAAATTCTTAGCATTCTTTTTTATCAGCTTATTTTTACCCAATAAGTTGACTTCTTAGCTTACTCTAAAAAAAAAACCGACTTCGAGCATTGCCAATTTAGCTAGAAATCAAGTTACCATCTCAACCAACAAAATTGCGTGAAAGAAAAAGCTAAAAGACAAGAAAACCCGGGAAATTCAAGCCCTTCAAAACCGTTCAACATATTCTCGCCACTAGTTAGGTAAACATCATAAAGCTAAAAAAACATCATAAAGCTAAAAAAAACTCCATTATATAAAGCCCAGTATTTGTGCTGAACACAACAAAGTTAACCTAATCTTCAGTCAACCAAGTTTTTTTTTTTTTTTCCCACGATTACCCCCATTGATATTGCCTGTATCCCCCAGATATACAGTCTGCTTCATTTCCAGTCATGGATGAACCACCGAGTAACATAAGCAGAGCGAAAATAACTAAATGCTCATAAAATTCACTGTTACACAACCCCAGAAGGAAGACGTAGCACAAGCTGACCTCCAAAAACACTGCAAACCAAAAAGGACTTGTTAAAAATGAATAAATAAATTGCATTCAACGAATGCTTGATTGTCTGAAGAACATGAATATGTTGTCATGAAAAGTTTATTCGACCTTTTTATGTAATAGTAACAGAAGTCTGCTAGTATGAAAGTTTGAACAATTTCAGATATAAGAACCATCGAAGGCCATAATCCATAACCTAGTGCTGTCAGAAGATGCCCACGACTGTCCAAAACCTGTTGAAGGCAATAGAAAATGAAGAAATAATGGCAAATCATACATCCAATTGTGTAGAAGATTAAGTAAAGCAAACTTACACCGCTGCAAGAAAGGTCAAATTCACAAGGATAGAGTTGACAACCATAATGGCACAAGTTATTAGATCATAATTTTGGTAGAACACATCTATTGTCCATAAAGCCAATAAATGTATTAACTCTTCAATTACAATAAGGCAATGCCTTTCAGCTCAGTAAATGAAATTTAATTTCGTTGGTGGTCTTTGTGATGGAAAATAACTTCTTAAATCGAGAGGCGGGGATTGAAGTAGTGGAGGAATATAGAAGTTCAGGGAAGGAGGGACTTATCTTTAAGGTAGATTTTGAGAAGGCATATGACCATGTGGATTGGCAATTTTTGGATTTTGTAATGGACAAGAAGAGATATGGTGGGCGGTGGAGATCTTGAATTAGGAGATGTTTGTCGACTTGCAATATGTCAGTCATAGTTAATGGTAAACCAGAGGATTGTCTTAGGGCTACGACAAGGGGACTGATGGAAAATAGCTTCTTAAATGTATTAACTCAACTTTATTCGAAGGAAGAGGTGAATAGACCGGGTATTGAAGGACTTGAGTAGGGAACCATTGATCAGGCAATTGCAACATGGCGGCCTTTTGATGAAACGGAAATTCGAGAGGCGGTCTTTGATTGTGAGAGAGACAAAGTTCCAAATCCGGATGGTTTTTCCATGGCTGTCTTTCAGAATTGGTGGGAGGTGGTGAAAGGAGATTTGTTGAGAGAGTTTTTGAAATTTTATGAATCGGGGGTTGTTAATTTGAGCTCAAATGCCACATTCATCTGTTTAATTCCTAAGAAAGTGAATGTTATAAGAATTGGAGATTTTAGACCTATCAGTTTGGTAACATCACTCTAAGATTTTGGAGAAAGTTTTATCAAAACGACTAAGGATGTCTTTGGGGAATACTGCGTCTAGGGTGCAAGGGGCTTTTGTGAAAGGAAGACAAATCTTAGATGTAGTTTTAGTGGCAAATGAAGTAGTGGAGGAATATAAAAGTTCAGGGTGGGAGAGACTTATTTTTAAGGTGGATTTTGAGAAGGCATATGACTATGTTGATTGGCAGTTTTTGGACTTTGTAATGGACAAGAAGGGATATGATGGGCAGTGGAGATCTTGAATTAGGAGATGTTTGTCGACTTGCAATATGTTAGTCATAGTTAATGGTAAACCAGGGGATTAATTTAGGGCTTCGCGGGGGCTATGACAAGGGGACCCACTATCTCCTTTTCTTTTTATTTTGGTGGTCGATAGAACTAAAGAAGCAGGTCTTTTTGCAGGGTTGGAGATGGGGAGGGATAGAGTTTTAGTGTGACACATGTACAATATGCGGATGATACCATATTTTTCTCTTCAAGGCATGAAAGTCAAATAGTTAATCTTTATTCGATTCTGAGACTTTTTGGGGTTATCTCAAGGCTTGAGGTTAATTTGGGGAAAAGTAGTGTGGTGGGAATTAATATGCAGCAAGATCAGCTCCAAAACAGGGCAACACTTTTAGGATGTGGTATATTCCGTTTAAGTATTTGGATCTTCCATTGGGAGGTAATCCTAGGAATAAAGCTTTTTGGAATCTAGTTGTGGAAAAGATTGGCAAGAAATTAGAAGGATGGAGTAAGGCTTTATTATTGCGTGGGGGTACATACACTTTGGTTAAGATTGTTTGGAGTGATATTCCTATTTATTATTTATCTTTGTTCAAGGTTCCAGTTAAGATGGCAAGATCACTAGAAAAGCTTATGAGAGATTTTCTTTGGGAAGGCAAGAATGAGGGGGGGGGGGGGGGGGAAATGATCACTTGGTGAATTGGGAGTTAGTGTCGCTATCTAAGGAGAAGGGGGGTTTGGCTATCGGTAATATTTTGGCTAAGAACAAAACCCTTCTTGGCAAGTGGTTATGGAGATTTTCACTTGAGACTAATTCACTATGGCATTTGGTTATAAGAAGCAAATATAGGATTCATGACAATGGTAGGGATTCAAGGGTGGTTTTGAATGGTAATTGTTGTACTCCTTGGAAGTCAATTTCTCAAATTTTCACATGTTGGTCTCATCATTTTTCTATAAGGGTGGGCAATGGGGAACTTGTTCAATTTTGGAAGGATGTTTGGATGGGTCAATCTTCTTTTGTTGTTGATTTCCCACATCTATATAGAGTGGCTTGATCTCATAATTCTTCAATTGCTTCCATGGCTTGTTCACTTTTGGCTCCAATTTCTTGAAATTTTGATTTTTTTAGGAATCTTAAAGATAGAGAGGCTTCACAATTGACTTCTTTATTATCCAGAATTGATAGAGATTAGTTGGCGGTGTGTGATATGTAGCTTTTGCTCGTGATTAGCTTGTTAGGGGTTTCATTTTTTGTATTCTCATTGTCCTTTTGTAAGAGGATGCCTCATCCTCACTTCCTTTTTTTGATTTATCAATAAAGTTTTGTTGTTGATCAATAAATAAATAACTTCTTAAATCATGCACTCTAAATTGTGTCTAAACAATTTGCATTCTCCATGAAATAAGCAACCAATTCAAAAAACATACCTTCGAACATACTCCATTGATGAAACAATTTAAATAGTGCCACATGTTTTATAAACACTTTTTCATAATCTGGGCATATTTTTACAAGAGGCAGAGCTGTCCAAGGTATACATGAGATTGAAATTTTGGCGGACATTAAATGTGTCAACAACAGGCATTTTAAGGAGCATATGGCACTGCCTAAGCGATTCAAACTATTATCTTTTCCTGTGCCAACTATATTATAGACCACACAAAATTCAGGTAAGGTATTGGATGGTTTAGTTCAAACCAAAATTTAGTACATAAGATGCTGTTTCTTGACAATCCCCTTACAGTAAATTAGATCAATAGAAAATTTCTAAAACACAAGAATCAGATTGTATTCCTCAATCAAAAATAAATGTAAGATATCCAAAGTTTGCAGGTCAAACCTGTAGAACCCAGTGAGCACAGCTCAAGAACCTTGCAACGCCCAATGCAAACACATAATGAGCTGTGAATGGTTCAACAATCTGAGAGAATAAAAAGAAGAGTAAGCATGGAGCTGAGCACTAATACTTGATCCAAAGAAAAACAAGTATCTAAAGTTTCAGAGGATTTTACCTTTGTATTTTGCATGACACGCAGCTGGGGTAATACAGAAACAGCTTCCAAATATACACAGAACGCCCAGAAAACCCTGTTGATAAAATGATGTGATGTGGATGGATGAATTAGCAAAGCCAACACAGCACAGGGTAGCACCTACAACATGATGAAAAACAAGGTTAATTTTTCTTGAAAAAAAAAGAATTTCACATAAGATATACAAAACAAAATTAACTTAGAAGTAACAAAAATAAATGTTCAAAATGCAGCTATTCGAATGAGCTAAATAGGTCTAACATACCTCTCATGCCTATAAGCCTAAAACTACGAGCTCCTTTGATATCATATGCTATTCTAACAAAGCAATTTTGAAAAAATGCTGTCGATTATTTGATTATTGCAGCATGAAAGAAATGGAGAAAATCTTATGTAATTACCTATGATGCATTTCATTGCTAATAGGACAAATTTCTTAAAACAGTTATATAATTGACCATTCTTCATGATTATGCGAATCAATAACTAATGAGCATAGATGGCAAGATGTTCTAATCTATAAAAGAACCAATATTCACTGCTTCAATTCATAGTAGTAGTTTCAAAATTATTAGCACATTGTCCAAAGCAAGGATCTTGAAATCCATATATGCAATTTGTAACTGGTAACAGCAATAAACACTAGTATTAATCCAGAAAACAGAAAAGACGGCTTCTCATAAATCAGTACACAAGAACAAAATGTTGGTTGCCAACCAAAAGCTGCAGCAATTTGATGTAAATTACATTACTGTATGCATATAGATATTATATGCATTGCAAAGAAGAAGCTAGATTACTAAACACGGGATACTGAAATTTTGGCAGCCAAGGAAGATCAGAAAGGTCTCAGTAGTCATTACTTCTTCCAATCAAAATAATGATTTAACAAGAAGAACAAAATTAAATACACAAAATTCTAGTTGGATAGCATAGAGAAACAACTTGGCCTTAACCACTCATACACAATAATTAAATTTTAGTAGTGAGTAGAAAAAATGAGAGGGTTAAAGGAATACAGTAGAGTACCAAAGCAAAAATATGAATTTATTATCCATTATGAATGTAGTCCTACAAATGTCTAACATCTGATAATGAAACAGGAAAATATATATATATATATAACACCTTCTGGTTCAGTATGACATGAACTTTACTTGCAGAATATTTGAAATTTTATAATCAGTTGTTTAATTTAAGCTTTGATTTAAGCAACAGCAGACTCCTATTCACATATTTCATAAAGAATTAATGACAAATTGGTGCTATTTGAAGGACATACAAGAAAATCAAATCTTGTTGGTCCTTAAAAAGTTCAGAGTCTTTGATTCAAAAGAACATAGAAGAGGATACAGCATAAAATAGCATGGAAACAAGAAGGCTTACCACATAATATATAGCAAAGTTGTCTTTGTCCTCCATGTAGCTTGATTTCAGTTTAAAACGAATCATATAAATAACCCACAAGGTTGTAGCCAATGTGGACAAATCAAGCAAGGTATGTATATCATATTCCATGACAAAACTGCAATACAGCCTAACAGCTAAAAATAAGGCTGTCAGGTCTTGAGATTTAAGTGAGAGTCCTGCAGATAATAACCAAATCCAATCAGTGTTGTTAGCCAATGTGTAATAAGAAAAGTGACTACATCCAAAACACAAGAGAAATAAGTTCCTAAAAGCAATAAATGTTGTGTGGCATAAGCAAACCACATTAACCCAATCAAGAAAGAAAAAGCAATTAACAATTTATATCCAGGGGAAGTATAAGAAACTATTTGAAGCTATATAATTCTAGCTTCAAATGAAGGAATATCAAGTCACTAGTGTTTCAATGAGTTTCAGAGAATAAATCTGTTGTTTTAACTTGCAGGACACAATTGGGTTCTCATGTAATAGATCCAGCATTGGATTCATGATGCCATGTAATGGGTGAAACAATTCATTATTCACTTGTTAACATTACCTCGTATATTTCAATTGCATAAGAAAGCAATGATTGAAAAAGTTGAGTAAATTACCATGAGGCTTTTTACTAAAATGATGAGGTAAACTACGCAAACAACAGCCCTCAGATCATGGTATCTATCAAGCAATGGTAGTTAGACAAATTACGCTGGTTGAATGCATTTTAATTTGAAAATGAACAAAAGTATGTAGGAGTTATAGAATCAAGCAAAAATTTTATTTTTCATCTTAAAAATAGGCAAACTTATGAAAAACATTTGTGGGCCAAAGCAAAAACAAAAGTAGGTAGGAGTAAACAAACTAAAATGTTTTTTTCGTCTTAAAAATAGGCAAACACATGAAAAACATTTGTGGGCCAAAGCAGAAACAACATAGTACATAGCACAAACTACAAATAACCTAACCTTCACAGGGTAGCCCTTGAATCCTCGATTGTCATAAAATGACATAAAAATTCAAGTATAAAATACACATGCACACGCTAAAAAGAGGAAGACCCCGATAAGACGATAAGTAACAAATAACAAATGGTATCAATAGAATTCCCAGGAAGACCCCAATAAGACGATAAGCAACAAATAACAATTTTTATTTTTTTATTTTTTTTTTATTTTTTTGATCAGCAACAAGAAGTAACAAATAACAAATGTTATCAATAGAGTTCCCCAAGTTTCATAATGGAACCATGAATTGTTAATATCCAAGAGGGCTCCAAGAGGAACCATGAATTGTGAATATACAAGTTCAACATTGTCACTTACAACAGAGGTTCGATGAATTGAGATAATAATGGCCATACTGAGGCATTATATTCAAAAATAGTTACCAACAAACGAAAATTGAGCCCTAAACCATTGATTGAATCCACCACTAGATAAACAAAACTAGTTGACCATGCAATCCCCAGAAAACAGAAAAATGTAAAATTACCAATATAAAACTCTGTCCCATAAAACAAAGAGATAAAAGACAATATTTCAATTTAGACCCAATTTTTTTTTTTTTTTTAATAGAAAAACCGTAATGAGTGCAAACCCCAATACGCGAAACCATCAAAACAAACAAAACTAATATATTCAAGCTCCGTTTGGTTGCTGAGAAACCATGCGGGAAAAAAAAATTGGGATCTTCTAACAGTCTCGAGATCACCCAATTGGCCAAAAGCTCCAAACTTTCCATTCTTTTCCTGTAATTCCCCAGCAACCAACCACAACCCATATCACATATACATTATATATTTATAAATTTGAGGATTTTGGATTACCAGCACAAGTTTTTTCCTTCATGAGCTTGTAGATAAGGACACAGATTCCCATTGAGTGAACGGCCTCGGCGGCGACGAAGAGGTTGTCGTGATCGTGTACGATGACTCGCAGCAACACCAGAGCAGCCATGCCGGTGACAACGGCGAGGAAAGCCTTCACCTTCGGGGGTTGTCGTCGGACCCATAACGAGACGGCTTGGATCGACCTTCTGGGTGGTCTCATGGTGGTCTGTGCTTCTCTATTTGGGGATTTGGAGAGGTGGGTGGGCGATCTACGGCGGCGATGCGGCGGCGAGAAAGTGAGAGAAAAAAGGCAGATTTATTGGGTATAGAAGAGGAAACAGTTGGGAGTTGGGAGAGCCCTTGGATTGTTTTTTATTTGGATTGTGACTGTTAATAAGATTGTTAATGATTGTATGAGTTTTTCTAACATTGTTGGATTATTAACGTTGTCTATGCTTTGTGACTCTAATTATGGTTTTTCCATTGAAGAGTTGTTAGACCATGACTCTTGAGTCTTTTCAAAGAAATTATTCAATATTTTTAAAGTAAGTTTAGTTGGTATTTTAAATAAATTATTATTGGTTTAAATCAAAAAATTTGTCATTTTGTGTTAGAATCTTAGAAGATAAAATATTAGGTATGAATCTATAAATAAAATAGAATATTACTTTAAAAATATTAAATAATTTCTTCCTTTTCAAACATGGGGAGGAGTCCTGCTCTATTTTATTTATTTTTTTAATTTGTAAAATAAGATTTTACAATAATAATAATACACAAAAAAAAATTACAAATTTAAAATAATTATATTATTTGTATATAAAAAAATAACTCATGTAATATATATTTTTATTTCCATCAATAATTGATATTATCATTATTCACATTAAAATTTATATTAATTATTGATGCGATTAGACACTAGTTGTATTAGTTTTATTTTTTAATCTTACTAAAGATAATTGGTGTAGTTATACAATTTTTATGAGATTAATTATCTTATTCTTTAAAATTTCAATGGTAATAAATGTAATTTGTTCGTTCAATTTACCTTTTTAATCTTCAAATATTAAAAGAATTTAATAAAATCATAAACTAAAAGGTACAAGTCAAATAAAATTTGATTAATTTGATAAAGGATCTTAATCGAATAGATCCACAAAAAAATCCTCGCAATCCACACAATTTGAAACTACCATTCACCACCTCCTTAATCATTGGAGTATTTTGGGAAGCACAAAAAAAAATTAATTTTTAGTTTTTTATTCATTTTGAACCATATCATCTCTCACATTTTTTATTCATAAAAAAACAAAATAGATTAAAAAAATCAAAAAATCATTTTTTTATCGACTTCTCAAAACACTTCATTATCTCCCTAATCATAATCCTCCAATATCCCATAGGTTGCATCATTATTAAGACATTCAAGGCTGGTTTGGATAAACCTAAAAATAAATAAAAAGTTAAAAAAATTATTAAAAAAGTAAAAAAATTATCATTATTCACAAATTAAAAATATAAAAAAAAAAATTTACACAAAAAAAAGTACAAACCAACTCACTTCTGAAGTGATGGTATAATCTGACTTTGTTTGTACAAATTACACAGGCGGGTGCACAAACAAGAATGTGTTGTTCAGACCGTGGGGGCCATCATGGGTTCTGTTTTGATAATCTGAACCATTAATATGTAGAACTCGTCGAATATTATATGCCTGTAAAAAATCACATTAATTGAATATCGATAACTATATGATCAAATCAGTTTTGTATATAAAAAATAGACGGTAAACAAATTAATGGTTCATAAAAAACTAATCCGATGAGATAGTTATCGATATTCAATCAACGTGATTTTTTATAAATATATAATACTCAACAAATTTTACACATTGAACAGTTCCAATTATCAAAACGGGACCAGTGGTGGGCCTCCACAGACCGAACAGCACCGTCTAATTCGATCTCGAACGAAAGGCAAGCTTCTTCTATACATGTTCTGAAGTATGCTACCCAACCTAAGTACTGGCTATAAGTCCCAATCACTATCAGTACGCCTTGTTCTATATTAGGAGTAATATGGTAATTTTACTATTTTATATAATATTTTAATACACATTTTTTTGTAAAAAGTCAAAAAAATTATTCCAAACATACATAATTTTTTCCTCTACTTCTTTTTACCAAAAGTCAAAAAGTGCATTTATTTATAACACTCCAAACAACCCCTTACTATGTAATGTCTTTTTTCGTTTTAAACTATTATCGTTATTCACTAATTAACCATGTAAGTATTATTTCCCTCCAAATAGACCCAATCCCTCCCGCTATACTTCAACATTAATTACTCAAATCGACTTAGCCTCTTCTACTTTACCCTTAATCTAAAACCTACTATGTCACGCCTCAAAATTTGGACAATTAAATATTAAATTAGAATTAAACCTCAATCAATTCCATCACCAAATCCTAGGGGTGAACCAAAAAAACTAAACGTTCTTGTCTCCGTAAGGTTTAAATAAATTTCATCCTCAAAAGATTACAAGGGATTAAAAAAAAACTAACAAAACGTCAACCAAACCATCTACCATAAATTACATAACTAACCAATACCTCCAACATTAAAGTAACAATAACTAATCAAAACAACTTAAATAATGCAAAGTTGAAAAATAACCTACAATGTGGGTGTTTGGGAAGTTGCTATTTTAGTAGGTTATTTTAGTTTTTTGCTATTTTAGAAGGCTAAATTTTTTGTATTTGAGAAGAAAGTTAGATTTTTTTGTAGTTGGATGTGATGCTTGTGAGAGAAAAAGCGAAATGATTATGGATTTGATGTGACATTTTGTCTTATTATCTATTTTAGCTTATTTTGTCTTTTAGTACTATTTTAGCCAAAAAGTTTCTTCCCAAACACCCCCATCAAATTGTCAAAATACTAAGGTCATAAATAATAATAATAATAATAATAATAATAATAATAATAATAATAATAATAAATATAATAAACTAATATCAACACTAAACTCAAGAAAATAAAAGAAATCCAAGAGACATATCTAACAACTATAGTTATTCCATGTTACCACCGTAGCCCTAACTAATCCTGCAGAGGAAGCTCGGCTACGCTCAAATAGAACGCACCCGAGTTGCCAAGAGACAAAATGGGTCAGTATATAGGTATACTGGTATGAGTACAAGATTTAACACCCACATGTCCACCAAACACAAACAAAAATACATTTAATTCTTGTTACGGGACAAAAAAAGTAGTTTTATCCACACCGAGACGAATGAGTAGTTTCCCGAGATACGGTGGCATTTAGTTTCTAACCCATACACAACGAAATATAAATTGAGTATAAAATAAACAAAATAAAAATAAAAATATGGTGGGTTAACCCTGCATAAAAAGTTAGCAAAATCCACCATCTTGTAAAAAAATAAAGTTAGTATAATTTAATCATAAGTAACTTACTGAAGAAGTTTAAAAATGCACCGTTTCATACTTAAATAATTTGAATTGACCAAAACTCAAAGAACAAAAATTGTACATAATCAAATTTTCTAAAAGACATCATGGACTAATTTAGTAGAAACTGAACAGTTTGAGAAAAAATCGAAAAATCTGAAATTGAAAACGAAAAGAAACTGCTGTAAGATGAATTTTTTCAAAAAAGTTCAAAACACGAAAAAATGTTCAGAAAAATGTTTTACTTCATTTTGCGCGAAACTAATAAAAATGAGCTCGTTTCGTAGGTTAAAACATCCTCTAAAATCTGCTTTGCTAAAATGAATCAAAACTACTATAACTAAGATCATTCGAATATAAGTTCTAATCAATCTTTCTAATAAAAAGTTAAAACACAAAAAATTGTCTAGAATCACGTATACATGCCTCTGCTTAAATTTCATAATTTATCGAGGTCGATTACTATTTTTTAAGATGTACAAATCAATACAATTCACACTATAACAATAAACTCATATTTAATTCTTTGTACCTTATCTCCACAATTTCGGCCCTTCACTTATGGCATACACATATATGTCATGTGCCTCCTGTATACCTAACACCGCTCTGAAGCCAAACTTGCAAGGGGATATCATCCCGAGTTTGACCCACACTCCCTGGATGGTTAGCATGTACGTCCGCGCGTAAATCAAAGCACTCGTCTCCTCATGAGAACGAGGCAACAATATATATACACACACAATCTCTCATCTACTTATGAGAACAAACATAACAATGCCAAGCTTAAGACATTCAAATAAATCTCATGATCCTCACTTCTTCTTTTTTTATACACTTTTTCTTACCAACACTCAAATAAAACAACAATCCATGGAGTCATGATGGAGTATAAGAAATTTATCTATGAGTTCCTAATTTATTTTAATTTCATATATTCATGAGTGTGATTACAATTATAAAATAAATACATATATAAAACCCTAAACCTTATATACACATCTAACCAAATAATGAAATCAATCCATCATTTACATGCAAATACAAAATCAAACCAACATCAAATAAATAAATAAAAACAACGAATCAATCCGTCATCTAACCAATATCTATAAATTCTAAGTTTATTTCAATTTCATATAACCATGAGTGCGATTACAACCATAAAATAAATACATAAAAAATCCTAAACCTTACATACACAACTAGCCAAAATAATTAAAATCAATCCATCATCTTCATATAAATACAAAATCAAACTAACATCAAATAAATTAAAAAAAAAAAAAACAACAAATTAAACATAAATCAAGAGAAGTGGGTTTTGTACTCACAATTATTTTTGCAGATCAAAAAAAAAATATTTGAAGAACTAATGGAGTCACTAAAATAAAATTCTAATCTTTTTTTTTCTCCTTTCCTCTTCTTTCCCGCTTTCTCTTTTTTCTCTCTCTTTCTCGACTTTCCGCTGCTCCTGCTCTCATTTTTCTTCAATGAGGCTCTAACACTAATAACCTAATAAACTATTATAATATATTATATAATACTATATAAATACAACATAAATATAACATATATAAATATAAATATAAAATCAATATATATAATACCTTTTATATATATATATATAAATATTCAAATTAATTATCTATAATTAAATAACACATTAAATTAATTAAATTACACATTAAATTCTCATATAACCACGCAATTAATAAAGTCAAAAATAAAATAAAGTAATAATAATAAATAAATAAATAATAATTTACGAAAAATCAGGGTCGCTACGATATACACACCTCAAAAGAATCTCGTCCCGAGATTCGATAAGAGAGAATACTAAGCAAAAAACTCCAAGTGCATATGCCGAACTTTCTCTTCCAATTCCCAAGTGATGTCGTTCTCATCCTCGCTGCATTGCACTTTTACCAAGTTCACTTTCTTGCACCGGAACTGCTTTACATCCCAATCTAGAATAGTAACCGATCATACCACATACGTTAGATCATCACTAATCTCCAACACTTCTGGTGATACTACTTAGGAAGGGTCTTGCACACACTTCTACAATAAATATACGTGGAACACATTGTTAATCATAGTTAAAGCAGGTGGTAGGGCTAATTTGTAAGCCACATTACCAATCTTCTCTATGATCTCATATGGTCCTACAAATCTAGGTGCCAACTTTCCCTTCTTTCGTAACCGCATGAAACCCTTCATCGGCGAGACCTTTAAAAACACAAAATCTTCAACATTCAACTCAACTCCCTTACGTTTTCTATCAGCATAACTCTTCTGACGACTCTGTGCAGTCTTAATACGTTCCCGAATAATGTTCACCTTCTCCGTGGTCTCTCTCACCAACTTTGGCCCTAACAATTGCGCATCTCTTAGCTCCATCTAACAAACAGGTGATCGACATGGCCTTCCACACAAAGCCTCAAAAGGTGTCATCCCGATACTGGAGTGATAGCTATTATTATAAGCAAACTCCACCAATGGCAAGTGTTCTTCCCAACTACCACCAAGATTGAGGACATAAGCTCTCAACATATTCTCCAAGATCTACTTTACCCGCTCAATTTGCCCATCCGTCTGAGGATGATAAGCCGTGCTTAGGTCTAACCTAGCACCCAAAGCACATGCTGAAAACTCTCCCCAAACTCTGCCACAAACAACGGATCATGATCCGAAACTGTAGACTAGTGCGCCATGAAGTCGCACCACCTCCCGAATATATAGCCTAACTAGTTTATCCGCAGTTCGGTAAACACTAATAGGAATAAAATGAGTAGACTTGGTGAGTTAATCCACTATCACCCAAATAGATTCATTACCTCGCTTAGACCACGGCAATCCATCCACGAAATCCATAGAGATGTACTTCAATTTCCAAGTAGGGATCTCAAGAGGCTGCAAAAGTTCGAACGGACGTTAGTGTTCTGCCTTAACCTGTTGACACACATAACATCGAGAAACATACTCTCCTACGTCCTTCTTCATACCTTCCCACCAAAACGTCCTCTTTAGGTCATGATACATCTTAGTCCCACCAGGGTGAATAGTATATCGGGACCTATGGGCATCATCCATAATCTCTTTTCTCAATTCAACAATGTTAGGTACACACAATTCGTCCTTGAATCGTAATCCCCCATCTAAGTCCACAGACCAATCAGTAGGACAATCATCGATCAAATCCACTACAAGGTCATCGAGCTTACTAACGAGAAACCCATCTAAATTCGGCATCTGACTAACTTTACCTAGTAACGTCGGTTGTACGGTCAAACTACCAATGTATGCCCTCTCAACACTCTTTATTGATTGAATATCATGCATCGAAATTAATTCCAAGGACTTTCATTCCTGAATCATCAAATAAGCAATAATCCTATGTTGTCGACTAAGTGCATTTGCGACCACATTTCTTTTTCTTGGGTGGTAAAGGATCTCGAAATCACAACTAGTGACGAATTCAACCCACCTCTGTTGCCTCATGTTCAACTCTTTTTGGGTAAAATGATATTTGAGGCTCTTGTGATATGTGTACAGCTCAAAGTGCTCTCCAAACAAGTAGTGTCGCTACACTTTCAACACAAAAACAACTGCTGCTAGCTCTAAGTCATGAGTAGGGTATTGTCTCTTATGAGGTTTTAACTGTCGTGAGGTATAAGATACAACCTTCTAATGCTGCATCAACACACATCCCACCCCAGTTACACTCGTATCAGTAAACACTACTAACTTTTCCCATTGTACTGGTATAGTTAACACTGGAGCTATAGTCAAACGCTGCATTAACTCCTGTAAAGCTCTCTCACAATCATCTGACCATAAGAACTTCACATTCTTGCGGGTCAACTTGGTCATAGGTGTTGTAATAGTAGAAAAATTCTCTATAAATCTCCTGTAATAATCGGCTAGTCCTAGAGGGTTCGTGGGCTGCTTCTATTCTTTGACAGCAATAACTTTTTCAAGATCTACCGATATCCCCTGATTGGATACAACATGTCCCAAAAATCAAACTTATTTCTCCAAAAAGTGACATTTACTGAACTTAGCGTATAACTGTTGCTCCCTCAAAGTCTGCAACATGACTTTCAAGTGTTCTTTGTGTTCTTCTTCATTCTTAGAATATACCAAAATATCATCTATGAAGATAATCACAAACTTATTTAGATACGGTTGAAAAATTATGTTCATCAAGTCCATGAAATAGGCAGGAGCATTGGTCAAACCAAAAGACATTACAGGAAATTCATACAACCCGTACCGGGTCCGAAAAGCAGTAAGCGACATATTTTCCTCTGACACACCCATCTAATGGTAACCTGTTCTGAGATCAAATTGAAAGAACATGGCTGCCCCCTTCAACTGATCAAACAAGTTATCAATTCTAGGTAGTTGATACTTATTCTTAATAGTCACCTTGTTCAACTCTTTGTAATCTATGCACATGCGGAGAGTGCCATCTTTCTTGGAGACAAAAATCGTGGGTGCTCCCCCACGAGGAGTTACTTAAACGAATGAACCCTTTTTGAAGCATCTCTTCCAGCAGCTTCTTAATCTCTACAAGCTCTTTAGGCACCATTTTGTATGCCGCCTTAGAAATTAGTGCAGTTCCCGACACTAGGTCAATGCGAAATTCTACTACCCGCCGAGATGGAGGTCTAGGTATCTCCTAAAATACATCCTCAAACTCACGTACCACATCTACCTCACTAATATCTTGCTTAGGGATTTTTACCGAGCACAGAAAACTCGTCATTACTGACTCTTCTCCATCGCTAGAAGTGTGGATAAGTCGTAGCATACCAGGAATATCTATATTTGCAGTCCTCCCAGCACAATCTAGAGTCACAAAGTATTTTCGCAGCCAATCCATATCCAAAATAATTACAAACCCCTCAAACCCTAAAATAATTAGGTCCGCATACAAGACTCTGCTCGCAAAGTCAATTTCAAAATCTTTACACATCTCATAAAGAGTAACTGCCTCTCCTAAAAGGGTTTCAACATGAATAGGTCTAGACAATAAGGTAGTTACAAGATGTTCTCTTTCTACAAACTATCTAGATATAAAAAAATGAGATGCACCAGTATCAAAAAATCCTCTAATAGGTTCTTGAAAAAGATTAAAGATACTTTCCAACCATCACCTTCAAGTTAAACACACAAAAATTTGTTCATAAATACTTAGAATAAATTCAACCACCAAACTAAATCAGCTAACCCATGTTTTCACAATCCGAGGATCACCTAAACTCTCACAAGTCTAGGGTAATCTAGAGCTCTGATACCAAACTGTTACGCCTCAAAATTTGGACAATTAAATATTAAATTAGGACTAAACCCCAATCAACATTCCATCACCTAAATCCTAGGGGTGAAACAAAAAAACTAAACATTCTCGTCTCCATAAGGTTTAAATAAATTCCATGCTCAAAAGATTACAAGGGATTAAAAAAAAACTAACATAATGCCAACCAAAACATCCACCATAAATTTCATAACTAACCAATACCTCCAACATTAAAGTAACAATAACTAATCAAAACAACTTAAATAACGCAAAGTTGAAAAATAACCTGCAATGTCAAATTGTCAAAATACTAAGGTTATAAAAAAAAAATAATAATAATAAATACAATAAATTAATATCAACCCTAAACTCAAGAAAACAAAAGAAATCCAAGAGACATGTCCAACAACTATAATTATTCCACGTCACCACTGTAGCCCCAACTAATCCTGCAGAGGAAGCTTTTAGCATCAAATAGAACGCTACCGAGTTGCCAAGACAAAGCAAGGGTATACGGTATCTTGGTATGAGTACAAGATTTAACACCTACGTGTCCACCAGACACAAACAAAAATACATTTAATTCTTGTTACGGGACAAGACAAGTAGTTCCATCCGCACCGAGACGAATGGGTAGTTTCCCAAGATACCGTGACATTTGGTTTCCAGCCTGTACACAACGAAATATAAATTGAGTATAAAATAAACAAAATAAAAATAAAAATATGGTGGGTTAGCCCTGCATAAAAAGTTAGTAAGACCCACTATCCTGCAAAAAAAATAAAGTTAGTATAATTTAATCATAAGTAACTTGTTGAAGAAGTTTAAAAATGTACTGTTTCATGCTTAAATAATTTGAATTGACCAAAACTCAAAGAACAAAAGTTGTACAGAATTAAATTTTCTAAAATACAATGCGAACTAATTTAGTAGAAACTGAACAGTTTGAGAGAAAAACTTAATAGAAAATCCTAAATGAAATTCGATCAAAAAATCTGGAACTGAAAACAAAAAGAAACTGCTGTAAGACGAATTTTTTCGAAAAAGTTCAAAACAAAAAAAGTGTTCAGAATAATGTTTTACTTTATTTGACGCGAAACCAACAAAAATGAGCTCGTTTCATGGGTTAAAACAGCCTCTAAAATCTGCATTACTAAAATGAATCAAAACTACTATAACCAAGATCATTCGATTATAAGTCATAATCGATCTTTCTAATAAAAAGTTAAAATAGAAAAGTTGTCTAGAATCATGTATACATGCCTCTGCTCAAATTTCATAATCTATAAAGGTCGATTACTATTTTTCAAGATGTATAAATCAATACAATTCACACTATAACAATAAACTCATATTTAATTCTTTGTACCTTAACTTTATAATTTCGGCCTTTCACTTCTGGCCTACACATATATCTCATGTGCCTCCCATATACCTAACACCGCTCTGAAGCCAAATGTTACGACCCAAACCCGCCCCTATGGGTTTAGTTCCGTAACCGGCCAGTAATCCGAGATTACCGAAGGCTTGATTAACAAGAAGACAAGAATACTGATGCAGGGGGCATGGCGGTAGCCAATGATAAATAAACACGGTCCAATGAGTTGTGTCAGTCTATATGCAAAAAGACTTTTCATGCATATATATATATACTCGGTACAGAACAGTATGCACAATATTTACAAATATTGTAAAGGACCAAATCCTATTAAACAAGATAAAGACAAAGATGCTATGTCTATATAGTTATACAAAAAAGATACAGAGACAGACGGAGGAAATTAAAACACCCCTAAGTCATAGCTTGGCAGGCTCGGAACCTTGCAGTGAGGCACAATGATTGGCTTGACAAAAAAGGAAGTCTAATCCACGCTCCTAGCTCCGGTCTGGTGCCTGAACACCTACATATATATATAAACAGTGAGCTAAAACCCAGTGAATAACATAATGCGTAAAGGGGTTTAGAATGAATGTCCTTACAGTAATAAAAAAAGTTCATTGATTCAGTATATCAATCATTCAGTCATATGTGGTACATCTATTAGCATAGCAGTATAGTAAACAGTAGGTCTTAAAAGACCGAGCAGTTAATGATGGCCATCAATCAGTAAACAGTAGTGGTTCCGACAAGGGAACCGACAGAGATCTCTGTAATAGTAGCAGTAAACAGTAATTGCTAAGGATGCCACAATACAGTTCAGAATATAGGACATACATTCATTTGATTAACAGTATCGATTCAGAAAACAATTCAGTTAAACAGTCAGAAAACATTCTCAGTTGAACATATCTTTACACAATTGTTACTCACAGAGTTCTGGGCTACAGTTAGGCTAGAGTGTGTCTCCAGTTGCCAACCCTACATAGTTTACAGAACGAACACATACTAAGCTACACAGTTGGGAAAAGTAATAACTTAATCCCTAATTGCCTCGGTGTGTTCTACATCTATATCCTCATTAAGATGTCTTAAACTAGGCCTAAGAATGCCTAGGATGGAATGAGGATGTAAAAATGCACTCAGAAAACATTTTCAGAATTTTCAGAAAAACTGAGTCCGGCTCGAGCGTGGATTTCCCTGCTCAAGCGGATATGCAGACAACGATTCCCGCTCGAGCATCACTTTCTCCGCTCGAGCGGACTGTAAAATATGGCAAAAGTACTGGATGCTCAAAAATCACGCTCAATGGGCGCTCGACACCCGCTCGAACGTAAGACACAAGGTCCTGCTCGAGCGTCAATTATTCTGCTCGAGCGGACTTCAAAACAGTGCAAAGTACTGGAAGCACGAATTTCACGCTCGAGCACCAATAGCCTCGCTCGAGCGTGAGTTCAAAATCTGGAATTCCCAGATTCGAACCTCAAACTCAAAACCAAGTTCAAATGTGTCAAATTCAATTCCTTTGGGGCCCTTTTTCTGGAAAACATGTGCAAATACATGGAATAACATGATTCAAAGCTCAATCAACTTTTGATTTGATCAATCGATTCGATATTCGATCAATTCAATTATCGGTCATAATCGGTTTCAGTTTGTGATGTCGATGAATTAATCGTGAATCGATGTAGAGTTATTACACCAAACTTGCATGGAGATATCGTCCTGAGTTTGACCTACACTCCCCAGATGGTTAGCATATACGTACGTGCATAAATTAAAGCACTCGTTTACTCATGAGAATAAACATAACAATGTATATATAAATTAAAGCAACAATATATATACACACAATCTCTCATCTACTCATGAAAACAAACATAACAATGCCAAGCCTAAGACATTCAAATAAATCTCATAATCCTCACTTTTTTTTTATACACTCTTTCTCACCAACACTCAAATAAAACAATAATCCATGGAGTCATGGTAAAGTAGAAGAAATTTATCTATGGATTCCTAATTCATTTTAATTTCATATATTCATGAGTGTGATTACAATCATAAAATAAATACATATAAAAATCCTAAACCTTACATATATATCTAACCAAATAATGAAATCAATCCATCCTTTACATGCAAATACAAAATTAAACCAACATCAAATAAATAAATAAAATTAACGAATCAATCCATCATCTAACCAATATCCATGGATTCTAAGTTTATTTCAATTTCATATAATCATGAGTGTGATTACAACCATAAAATAAATACATAAAAAAATCCTAAACCTTTTATACACAAACTACAAGAAATGATAGTTTTGGTGACCAAAATATTGGTCACCAAAAGTCCCATTTTTGGTCGCCGAATCTAATTAGCGACTAAATTTTTTTGTCGCCAAGTTCATCGCCTATACCTTGTCGACGATAGTATTGGCGACTAAACTATTTTTGGTCGCTGAAAGTTAAACATTTGGCTACTAAACTTTGGTTAGTAGGGAAAGGTGATCTTTTGGTGACTAAATTATTGGTCACCGAAATTGAACTTTTGACTACTAAACTTTGGTAGATATAAGGAGCATAGTCAAGTGTAATGAAACTTATAAGGAGAAGGAGTATAGTCAATTATTGGTCACCGAAAGTTAAACAGTAGCAAGACAAGGATATGAAACTAGTATAGTCAACTGTATGCCATAGATATAAGGAGAAGGAGCCTAAAACAAATACACAAAACAGTTTGCTTTGCACCGTTTGGAAGACAAAATTGTAGAAATCCCAAAACAGTTCAAATAATTGGTTAGTGTGCTATGTTAAGAATAATCAATTAGTGTAGTCTTGAATTTATATTACTCTTAGACTTGGCCTTTAAAATATGAAATGTTATAGATAGGAGAACCACATGCATACACTATACAAAATGGCAAGTCCAAAAGACAAACTTATTATCTCCATAGCTATACTTAATATCCAAAACACCTTGCCCCGTTAATTAAAAACAAAACCCAAAATTTCGTGTGGAGTGAACTTAGACATTTCATCGAACACCTGAGCTGCAAAAAAAAAAAGAAAAAAAAAAAGAAAGAGGTCTCAACCAAATCTTGTTCAAAAGCCCCAACATTACTAATCAAACAAAATTAAGGTCAGCAAATTGCACCAAAAAAAAAAAAATGGTCCTTGACATAGATGTGAAACAAACATAAATGAGAGCATCATCGTATTAATAGCATAACAGAGATACACCCATTGTGCTTCTCCATGCCTGTCACGACCCAAACTCGTCCCTATGGGTTTAGCACCGTAACCGCCCAGTAATCTGTGATTACCGAAGGCCTGCTTAACAGTAATAACAGTAATACAGAGTACAGGGGCTGGCAGAAGCCAAAACAATAATAAAAGATGTCCAATGAGCTATGACAGTCTGTATGCAAAAAGACTTTTCATAACATATTCACATTCAAAACCAAAATGGTATACACATGCATCATATACAAGCATTCAGGTTAGGGACCAAACCCCTACCTTAATAGAACAGTACAAGTCTATATAGTATTACAAAACAGACACGGAACTGAGATACCCCACAAGCAGCCTTAGCTTGAACAGATCTAGAACCTCGAAGTGAAGCACAAAGGTTGGCTAGACAAAAAGGGAGTTTAACCTAACGCTCCTAACTCCGGTTCGGTGCCTGGACACCTACATATATATATAAACAGTGAGCTAAAGCCCAGCTAATAACATATGCGTAAAGAGGTTAGGAATGAATGTTCTTTCAGTATATAAAACAGTCATTTGAACAGTATATCAGATATTCGATCATAGCAGTCATAAGTGGTACATCCAATAGCAACAAGATAAAGAGGGTCTTATGATCGAATAAATCGATTGATGGCCATCATATTAGTAAATAGTAGTGGTTCCAGCATAGGAATCGACAGAGATCTCTATGACAGTAGCAGTACAGTGCAGTAACAGTAAATTGCTATGGATGCCACGAATATAGTTTGCAAATAGGACAAGCATTCATTCAGTAAGAAATATCATTTTAGAAAGCAGTACAGTTTATCATTCAGAAAATATTCATGATTGAATATATCTTTATAACATTGTTACTCACAAAGTACTGGGCTACAGATAGGATAGAGCGTCCTCGAATGCCAACCCTACAGTTACAGAATGAACACACACTAAGTTATACACTTGGGTTTAATAATTTAACCCCTAACTTGACTCGGTGTGGTTCTACATCAATATCCTCCTTAAGATGCCTTAAACATGCCCTAGGAATGCCTAGGATGGAAAGAGGATACAAATATGCACTTTAAAATACTTTTCAAATTTTGCTGAAATCGGGGTCTACGCTCGAGCGTGGCTTTCTACGCTCGAGCGGACATGCAGACAAAGGATCCCCGCTCGAGCGTGACTTTCTTCGCTCGAGCAGACTACAAACATAAGCAAAAGTACTAGATGCACGCATTTTACGCTCGATAGATACTCGACCTCCGCTCGAGCGTGAGACACAAGTCCTCGCTCAAGCGTGCATTCCCTGGCTCGAACGTATTGTGAACATGAGAAAAGTACTGGATACACGTATTTCCTGCTCGAGCGGACTGCATGAACCCAGAGTGTACGCTCGAGCGTGAAGTCCTACGCTCGAGCGTGGGTCCAAATCCTAGAAATTCCACATTGAACCTCTAAGCTCAAATTCAACATTTAAAGCATCAAATTCGATCCTTTTGGGCTAATTTTCTGGAAAACACTTTAAAACTCATAATATAACATGTTTCAAAGATCAATTTACAAAATTAAAGCCCGAAGGTCGTTCAATTAGACACAACTTTAATCCAAAGTTCAAGAACATACTTTAAAGGTGACATGCATGTATTCAACCAAATTCAAAGCTTCAAATACTTGTTCAAAAGAGTCCAATCCTTCAAAAACATGATGAATTCATGGCCCAAGGCAAAAATATGAACATGCATATAACAATTTCTATAAAAACAACCTCACAATACTAGAACATGTACATGCATGCATGAATTATCTCACTATTCAACTCTTCCAAATTAAATCTTGACTTTGAACTCCAAATTTCCATGAACCATGCAAGGTAATACTTAAATACATGAATGAGAGGATGAACTCCCTACCTTAAACCTTGAATTTCAAGTGTAGAAGCTCAATTATGCAATTAGCCTTCAAATCTTCTAAGTCTCCAATAAATTCTCAATAAAAACAAGTTCCTCCTACCTCTCTCTCTCTCTTGAACTTTTTTTGCTCTCAAAATGGCTGAAGAAATGTTGTGTGAAAAGTGTATGAAGTGGAGAGGGGTTAGCCTAGATTATTCCACTAGATGGCAAATTTGTAGATAAGTCCAACTTTTGTAATTTATCAATAATTAATCTAATTTAATCATGCCCAATCAAATTTTACTTAAATATACCATAAAATTACATAAATTCTAATTAACATAGAATATCAATCAATTTCAGATTCGGTCGTCGATAAGGCCTTCAATTTCCAGTTCGAAGCTAAAACATGGACAGATCAATTAACAGTCAACAGATAGAAACATAATTAAACTAATACACTCAATCAATCGATTCAGAATTTCAGTTAAATCAGTTAATTATCATGCTAGTTACAGTTTAGCAGTAATTAGCGGTATATCAGTAAACAATGGTGAGGGTTGTCACAGTCTCCCCTCCTTACAAAGAGTTTAGTCTTCCAAACTTGAATTACCTTCAGTTTGGAAGAATACCGGATTCAGTGGGAACAATTCAGGATACCGTTTCATCATATCGTCCTCCCTTTCCCAAGTGGCATAAACACCACCATGGTTTTGCCAATCAACTTTCACTAACAGAATTTCTTTGTTCCTCAACTTCTTGATCCGTCGGTTTACAATCTGAATAGGCCGTTCCTCATAAGTGTAGTCATCACTTAGCACTACACGGGTAGGCTCAATCACATGGAAGGGATCCCGGAGGTAATCCCTCAACATTGAAATATGGAACACGTTATGCATATGCTCCATTTCAGGAGGAAGCGCTACTTGATACGCCACCGGATTAATCTTTTCAATAATCTCGTATGGTCTGATATATCTTGGCGCTAACTTGCCTTTAACCCCAAAACGGGTCTGCCCTTTCATCAGTGTCACTTTAACAAAGACATAATCACCTACTTCGTACTCTCTGTCTTGCCTTCGAACATCCGTATAACTTTTCTGTCGGCTTTGTATGGTTTTCAATTTCTGTTGAATCAGTTTCACTTTTTCGGTGGTTTCATGTACAATCTCGGGCCCAAGCAAAGGCCCATCTCCAACTTCTGCTCAACAAATCGGAAATCAACATTTTCTGCCATATAAAGCCTCGAAATGCGCCATACCAATGCTCAAGTGAAAGCTGTTGTTGTAAGCAAACTCAGCCAAGGGTAAGTGGCTTTCCCAATTTCCCTGGAAATCAAGAACACACATCCGTAGTAAATCTTCCAGAGTCTGGATGGTCCTTTCTAACTGGCCATCTGTCTGAGGATGGAATGCACTACTCAGTCTCAGTTCAGCAACCAATGCTGTCTGTAGGTTTTGCCAAAATCTCGATGTAAACTTCGAGTCCCTATCAGAAATAATGGAAACAGGCACTCCATGCAATCTAACAATCTCATCAATATAAATTATGGCTAATTTGTCTGCATTAAAAATTGTTTTGACAAGTAAGAAGTGAGCAGATTTAGTCAGTCTATCAACAATAATCCAAATTGAATCCATACCTTTACTGGAGCGAGGTAAGCCAACAATGAAATCCATAGTGATATGTTCCCATTTCCACTCCGGTATCGGTAAGGGTTGTAGTAAACCTGCGGGTCGTTGATGTTCGGCTTTGACTTATTGGTAATGAAGACATTTCGACACAAAATCAGCAATTTCTTTCTTCATTCCTAGCCACCAGAAATTCAGTTTCAAGTCTTGATACATTTTCGTATTTTCTGGATGGATAGACAGTTTTGAATTGTGGCCCTCTTGCAGAATTCTTCTTTTCAGTTCAGAATCACTTGGTACACACAACCTTCCCTGGAATTTCAACACATTATTATCAAATTTAAAGTCTGGCCTCGGTTTCGATTCCTGTTCATCAATGACCTTTCTCAGAAAGTCATCCTATTGCTGTTTCTCTTTAATCTCTTCAATCAATGCCGGTTGAGCAGAAATAGCAGCCAATGTTCCACCTTGTTAATGTAAAACGATCTCAACTTCGAATTTTTCAAGGTCACATAGCAATTCTTTCTGCCTGGTGAGTAAACAGGCTAAATTTCCAATCAATTTTCGACTCAGTGCATCGGCAACGGTGTTAGCTTTTCCTAGATGGTACAAAATTTGCAAGTCATAGTCTTTTATCAGTTCTAACCATCTCCGTTGTCTCATGTTTAGTTCTTTTTGTATGAAGAAGTATTTCAAACTCTTGTGGTCTGTATACACCTCACATGTCGCCCCATAGAGGTAGTGACGCCAAATTTTCAGTGCAAATACTTCTGCAGCAAGTTCTAAGTCGGGTAGTTCTTTTCATGTGGTTTTAGTTGTCGGGAAGCATACGCAATCACTTTACCATTCTGCATTAAAACACATCCCAAACCCTTTTAAGAAGCATCACTAAATATGGTAAAACCATCCGTACCTGAGGGTAGGGTAAGAATCGGTTCAGTCACAAGTCGAGTCTTTAACTCTTGAAAAGCTGATTCTCTCTGATCGGTCCAGTCAAATGATATCCCCTTTTGAGTCAACTGAGTCAATGGTAAGGCAATCTTGGAGAAGCCTTTCACAAATCTCCTGTATTACCCGACTAAGCCTAAGAAACTTCGAACTTCTGTAACATTAGACGGTCTAGGCCAATTCACTACTGCTTCAATTTTCTGCAGGTTAACTATAATACCATCTTTACTGATCACATGCCCTAAAAACATTACATTATCAAGCCAAAATTCACATTTTGTCAGTTTAGCATACAGTTTATGTTCTCTTAGGGTCTGCAAGGCAATTCTCAAATGATGTTCATGTTCTTCCGTGCTTTTGGAATAAATCAAAATATCATCTATGAAAACAACTACAAATTCATCTAGGAACAATTTGAAAATTCTGTTCATAAGGTCCATAAATGTAGCAGGTGCATTGGTAAATCCGAAAGGCATAACAAGAAATTTATAATGTTCGTACCTCGTTCGAAAGGCAGTCTTTTCAATGTCTCCTGTCTTGACTTTCAACTGGTTGTATCCCGATCTAAGGTCAATTTTGGAGAAAACTTGGGCACCCTGTAACTGGTCAAATAAGTTATCAATACGATGCAATGGATATTTGTTTTTCACTGTTACCTTGTTCAATTCACGGTAGTCAATGCAAAGTCTCAGTGGTCTTTCTTTTTCACAAATAAGACCGGCGCGCCCCACAGTGAAGTACTGGGCCTGATAAATTTCTTATCTAACAGTTCCTTCAGCATAACCTTCAGTTCTTTCAATTCGGTAAGTGCCATTCTGTAAGGAGTTTTAGATACTGGCTGTGTACCCGGAATCACATCAATGGTGAACACAATCTCCCTATTAATTAAATCCCCTGGCAAATTATCTGAAAAAACATTTGGGAATTCTCTAACTATAGGAATACTGTTCACATCAGTTTTAACATCAGTAGGTACAGTCAATATAGAACATAGATACCCTTTATACCCCTTTCTAATCAGTTTAAAAGCTTTCATGGATGAAATCAGATATGAAGGAGGTACTACTCCAACTCCGTTAAACACAAATGTAGGCAGTCCAGGTGGACGAAAAACAACTTGTTTTGTTACACAGTCTATGGTAGCATGATATTTCGTTAGCCAGTCCATTCCCAATATCACATCAAAGTGATCAATATTCAAAGACAGTAAATCAATATACAAATGAACATCCCCAACAATAATTTCACATGCAGGGTACATATAAGCACAAGTCATAGATCCTCCAACAGGTGAAGATACAGCTAACAGATAGTTCATAGGTTCCAGTAGTCTATTTAATTTTCGCGAAAAAGTATGCGATACATATGAATGTGTAGACCCCGAATCAATCAGCACATAAGCATTTTGAGCAGAAATTGAGAGTATACCTGACACAACGGTCTCGGTATTCTGTACATCTCCCGGTACGAGTGCAAATACCCAGCCTTGCCTTACAAACTCCTTTCTGGTAGCTTTGGGATTGGGTTTCGGTGGAGCAATTGATGCTGCTGCGCTGGCTGTAGCTTTACTATTGCCTTGAGAAGTGGAAGGGCAATCTTTAACCATGTGGCCCACCTTGCCACACCTGTAACAAGCACCAGAAATTTTATAACAAATCCCTTTATGCCTCTTACCACATTCAGAACAGGGCGGTATGGAACTATTTCCTTGACTGGAACTGGTTGTTGACCCCGTATGTTGCTTTTTATTCAATGGGCTGTTTTGGCCTTTCTTAAATTTAAAACCCCGTCTCTTACCACGCCACTCAGTTACTGGTGTTTCAGTCTGTTTCAATGCTTCGATGTTCGACTCAGCCATTATTGCTCAGTCAAGAACATCCATAAATTTCAATAGCTTCAGAACATTTATCCTGTCAAGTATTTTAACATTAAGGCCGCCTTCAAACTTTCTGGCCTTTTTGTAATCAGTATCAACCATGTGTGGTGCATATCTGGCAAGTTCAGTGAATTTAGATTCATATTCTGCTACCGACGTGATGTCTTGTTTCAGTTGTTCAAACTCAGTCACTTTGCGGTCCCTAACACACTGAGGGAAGTATTTTTCAAAGAAGGCTCCCTTAAACTGAGCCCAAGTCATAACAGTATCGGTCTCGCGGACCAGTATCCACCACCTTTTGGTCTCTTCTTGTAAAGTAAAGGTAGCCAGCAATACCTTGTGTGCTTCGGAACACGAAAACACTTCGAATAATTTCTCTGTTTCTAGTACCTAGGCTTCGGCCTTTAATGGTTCAAGGCCTCCTTGAAATGATGGCGGTTTCATCTTAGTGAACTTCTGTGTCAGAGCAATTATATCATCATTAACAGGTGGCTCTGGCTGTACTGGAGGAGGTGGGGGCTGTTGGTTCTGTTGTTGTCTTAGACTTTTAATCAAAAGTTCCACCATTCTCTCCAACCTTGCCATTCTTGCCTCAGATGATTCAGACTCATCAGCATTTCTTGCATTATCCATTTCACTATAGGCAATTATGGCAATTATAAATGTAGACAATTGCATACTTTAAACATATTAACACATTAGCACATATAATCATCTCATGGCCACACACACACTTTCAATGCTCATGCATGCCCTAATCACTTTCTAGGACATCCTATAGCTCATTTGGACACGTGTGTGCGGTATAACTCGTGGTTTGATATCGCTCTAATACCACTCTGTCACGACCCAAACCCGTCCCTATGGGTTTAGCATCAGAATCGCCAAGAATCTGTGATTACAAGGCCCGCTAATACCAAAGAATACAGTCTGGTCATAATGGCGGAAGCCAAAACAGTAATAAAATATGTCCAATGAGCTGTGACAGTCCGTATGCAAAAAGACTTTTCATAACATATTTACATTCAAAACCAAAATGGTATACACATGCATCATATACAAGCATTCAAGTTAGGGACCAAACCCCTACCTTAACAGAACAGTACAAGTCTATACAGTATTACAAAACAGAGACGGAACTGAGACAGAAGGGTGAAACTGAGACACCCCAAACAGCCTTAGCTTGAACAGATCTGGAACCTCGAAGTGAAGCACAAAGGTTGGCTAGACAAAAAGGGAGTTTAACCCAACGCTCCTAGCTCCGGTCCGGTGCCTGGACACCTACATATATATATATAAACAGTGAACTAAAGCCCAGTGAATAACATATGCGTAAAGAGGTTAGGAATGAATGTTCTTTCAGTATATAAAACAGTCATTTGAACAGTATATCAGATATTCGATCATAGCAGTCATAAGTGGTACATCCAATAGCAAACAGTACAGTAGGTCTTAACAGACCGAACAGTCAGTTGATGGCCATCATATTAGTAAATAGTAGTGGTTCCAGCATAGGAATCGACAGATCTTCGTGATGTGTGGCAAAGACCAAAGAATAAGAAATTGCTATGGATGCCACGAATACAGTTCGCAAATAGGACAAGCATTCATTCAGTAAGAAATGTCATTTCAGAAAGTAGTACAGTTGATTATTCAGAAAATATTCATGATTGAATATATCTTTACAACATTGTTACTCACAGAGTACTGGGCTACAGATAGGCTAGAGTGTCCTCGGATGCCAACCCTACAGTTACAGAATGAACACACACTAAGTTATACACTTATGTTTAATAACTTAACCCCTAACCTGACTCGGTGTGGTCCTATATCAATATCCTCCTTAAGATGCCTTAAACATGCCCTAGGAATGCCTAGGATGGAAAGAGGATGCAAATATGCACGTTAAAACACTTTTCAAATTTTGCTGAAATAGGGGTCCACGCTCGAGCGTGGCTTTCTACGCTCGAGTGGACATGCAGACAAAGGATCTTCGCTCGAGCGTGACTTTCTTCGCTCGAGCGGACTGCAAACATAGGCAAAAGTACTGGATGCACGCATTTCACACATGATGGACGCTCGACCTCCGCTCGAGCGTGAGACACAAGTCCTCGCTTGAGCATGCATTCTTTCGCTCGAGCGTACTGTGAACATGAGAAAAGTACTGGATACACGCATTTCATGCTCGAGCGTTCATTTTCCTGCTCGAGCGGACTGCATGAACCCAGATAGTACGCTCGAGCGTGAAGTCCTACGCTCGAGCGTGGGTCCAAATCCTGGAAATTCCAAATGGAATCTCCAAGCTCAAATTCAACATTTAAAGCATCAAATTCGATCCTTTTGGGCTAATTTTCTGGAAAACACTTTAAAACTCATAATATAACATGTTTCAAAGATCAATTTATAAAATTAAAGCCCGAAGGTCGTTCAATTAGACACAACTTTAATCCAAAGTTCAAGAACATACTTTAAAGGTGACATACATGTATTCAACCAAATTCAAAGCTTCAAATACTTGTTCAAAAGAGTCCAATCCCTCAAAAACATGATGAATTCATGGCCCAAGGCAAAAATATGAACATGCATGTAACAATTTCCATAAAAACAACCTCACAATGCTAGAACATGTATATGCATGCATGAATTATCTCACTACTCAACTCTTCCAAATTAAATCTTGACTTTGAACTCCAAATCTCCATGAACCATGCAAGGTAATACTTAAATACATGAATGAGAGGATGAACTCCCTACCTTAAACCTTGAATTTCAAGTGTAGAAGCTCAATTATGCAATTAGCCTTCAAATCTTCTAAGTCTCCAATAAATTCTCAATAAAAACAAGTTCCTCCTACCTCTCTCTCTCTCTCGAACTTTTTTTGCTCTCAAAATGGCTGAAGAAATGTTGTGTGAAAAGTGTATGAAGTGGAGAGGGGTTAGCCTAGATTATTCCACTAGATGGCAAATTTGTAGATAAGTCTAACTTTTTTAATTTATCAATAATTAATCTAATTTAATCATGTCCAATCAAATTTTACTTAAATATATCATAAAATCACATAAATTCTAATTAACATAGAATATCAATCAATTTCAGATTCGGCCGCTGATAAGGCCTTCAATTTACAGTTCGAAGCTAAAACATGGACAGATCAATTAACAGTCAACAGATATAAACATAATTAAACTAATACACTCAATCAATCGATTCAAAATTTCAGTTAAATCAGTTAATTATCATGTTAGTCACAGTTTAGCAGTAATTAGCGATATATCAGTAAACAATGGTGAGGGTTGTCACAATGCCCGAGATTCAACTAAGAGAAATAATGATTATCATAAAAAACAATCAATTGATGCAGAAACTTTGCAATCTCAAACAAGAAGTTGCTTTCCATTAATCGCACAAGCAAACCAGACAACAAAGTCTAGTCAACTGGTCACTACTTTACCATTTAATACCAATTCCTAGCCAGCAGTTAATTAAAAAATAATTGATCAAATAGTATACATATCAACGTCAAATTCAAGGTAGACCAGACCTAGAAAGTGAATCTTTACTTATTCTGGTCATGGACCTGTGAGAAATACTAGATCATTTATCAGTTCATCTTAATTTATCATTCATTCCACTGTTTTCTCAACAACCAAATCAAATATAATGAGAAGCCAACACTGAAGTTGTTCAACAGCTACAAAGAATCAACATTTGAGCACAAAAAAACATAAAAATGAATTCAATAACAAAAAAATTGAACATTATCACTAACCTGTAAAGTAAAGAGCCTATCTTCAAACTGAATTTATTTAGTCAAGAAATTAGCTCCGATTGTTACCTTGTATTGATTGCTAAACTTCTTATTCACATATCTAAAAGCAAGTATTCAAGGCAAACAATACCAAATCCACATAAATAAAAATAAAAATAAAAATATACTAAAACAAACACCATTAAATTCAACAATTAAACTAATAAACAATCTACGAAGGATACTGATTCATCAAAGAGGTCTTTCCGACCTTGCAATGCACAAAACAAACAAAACATATAATTAGATCGAGCTCCAATTGAAGAAGTGGAAGAAGAACTTGAAGAGCTTCGATTGAATCTATACAGCAAAAGATCTAAGGCATATATATACGTCTCAACACGCTAGAATTGAAGATCGGCAGGGAGAGAGGAAGGAGAGGAGAGGAGAGGAAGAGAGAGGCCAAGAGAGAGAGGGGGCGAAAGACATACCTGGGATAATGTTCCAATGGTGGATCGTGAATGCTGACGGTGCGAGAGATCGTAGAAGGAGGAGAGGCGTGAGAGCGAGAGAGAGAAAAAGAGGCAGAGAAATTGGAGCTTATTTAGCCAAAAACGGTGATGTTTTGCAAACTTACGCTCTTTTTTTTTTTTTTTTCCCTGACTAACAGATTTGGTCGCCAAAGACAGAATTCTAACTTTTTCTCGACTAAAAAATAGTTTCGTCGCCAATTAATTTAGAAACCCTTCAAAAATTCAAAATCCTCCCTCCAAAATTTTAATTAAAATTGCTGACTAAAACATTTTCGATAAAAAATTTAGTTGCTCAAAAAAAAATTTTGGCGACCAAACTTTTAGTCGCCAAAAATAAAAAGTAAATTTTTATTTTTCATTCGGCGACTAAATAAGTTTAGTAGTTAAAACTAACTATACAACAATTTAAAAAAAATTTAATTGCCAATTGTGACATTTTTAGTGACTAAAAATTTTTTTAGTCGCCAATTGATGGATTTTTAGCGATCAAAAATTTTTTTAGTCGCCAATTGTGACATTTTTAGTGACTAGATTTTTTTAGTCGCTAATAATCAATATACCCCGATTAAAAAAAATTATTAGCTAAATCATGTATTTTTGTCGACTAATATAATTTTTGGTCGCCAATTCCACAACTTTTGACGACTAAATTTTTTTTAGTAACCAAATTTGGTCGCTAAAAGTATAATTTCTTATAGTAACAACTAACTAAAATAATTAAAATCAATCCATCATATTCATGTAAATACAAAACCAAACTAACATTAAATAATAAAAAAAAAGAACAATGAATTAAACAGAAATTAAAGAAAATAAATTTTGTACTTACAATTATTTTTACAGATAAAAAAAAAATATTTAAAAAACTAATAGACTCACAAAAATAAAATCCTGACCCTAATCTTTTTTTTTTGGGCTCTTTTTTGAAAAGTCCCATTTATAACTGTTTAGTTCCATAAAACCCAAACTATATCTGAATATTCCATTAGGTCCATTAATTGTAAAATGACGAAACAACCCTCCCCGTCTCTCCCGCGTGTAACCGATTCTTCAAAACCCATTCCTATTCCAACTATTCAATCAACAAAATTTCCAAAACGAAAACTCAATCAACGAAACGATACTCACATCGCCTCCAAAAACCCTAGATTCACATCGCCTCACCAACGTCCTCGTCGTCCATCGTCGACCATCGACCCCAGATTCGTCTTCATCTCACCACGGCGAAGGTTCACATCGGAAGGAGCGTGCTTCGTCGTTCGGAAATCCTGTCATCCCACTGAGTTTTCCATACCCATCAACAATGACGAACAAAAGTAAGTACTAACATTCCACCATCTGCTTTTCAATCATAATGTTATCACCGATGTATACATCCACCTTCGGTTTTCGCTTTTGAATTCGTAAACATAGATGTTTTGCGAATTGATTTTGTGAAAATAGATAATGTCAACATTCACATAAACGTTGATTACTGGGCAAACTTACAGTAGTGTACACTGCTGTCAACATTCACAGCAGTGTATAATGATGTGAACATTCACATCAGTGTATGACTACGTGAATGTTTACATTACAGTAAGTGTTGATATTGTTCATTGTTGATGTCCACAGAATCCCCAAACTTCAGTCAACAATGTGATGGAATGTGATGTAAATATTCACATTGTGACATCAATGTTGGACTTGTTTGTGTCATTGGGTATAGTTTGGTGCTGTTGGTTCCCCCCTTTGATTTTTAGCATATTATAACATAATGTGATCAACGATGTAAACATTCACATTGCCCTCAGAACTATTGTACTTTTCGTAATTAATTTGGCACACATGGATGATGTAAACTTGCACATTAGTGTTCTCATCGGGTAAACTTCCAAAGAGTAGACACTGATATGAACATGGACATCATGTGAATAGTCACATTAATGTCAGAACCCCCAAACTTCACGCAACACTGTGATGCATTATGATGTAAATATTCACATTGCGCCATAAATGTCCAAGTTGTTTGTGTCATTGGGTGTAGTTTGCTGCTGTTGGTTCCCCCCTTTGATTTTGCTCACATTGGCTAGTAACTGTTATCATTTTTTGAACTTTTTTTGCAAACATGGATAATGTGAACATTCACATTGATGTAAATATGCACATTGTGACATCAATCTCCTAGTTATTTGTGTTATTGGGTGTTGTTTGGCGCTGTTGCTTCCCCCCTTTGATATTTCGCAAATTATAACGTAATGTGGTCACCCATGTCAATATTAACATTGCCTTGTAACTGTTGTCATATTCAGTATTTATTTTGCAAACATGGATTATGTTAACATTCAAAACAGTGTTGACTACTTGGCAAACTTACAGCAGTAGACACTGATGTGAACAATCACATAAAGAGAATGTTCACATTACTGTCAGAACCCCCCAAACTTCGCTCAAACTTAGAGCATTTGACACTGATGTGAACATTCACATCAGTCTACAATGATGTAAATGTTCACATTATCAATGCTTGGTTGTTGAATGTTGTTTGGTGCTTCGGTTCCATGTTACGTGTTTCACCAATTAAATGTGCTTATTTGAACACAGTGTCTTCCCCACAAAGTTGATGGCAAGCGAAAGCGAGGAATCCGTGCAAAACCAAACTGATCAAATAGTTGTTCTGAAGAAGTGAACATGAAAAAAGTTAACTCTTGTCAAACCTAACAGATTGGTCAAACTCTTAAAGGATACAAAATTCACACGTCAACCAAGAAGTGCCTCAGAAAACTCCGCTCGGGCACTATTTGATTGCTTGATCAAGAACGAAATCGACCTCAACCATCGCATGAAATATGATGATGTCATTGTACGTATAGTACAGACATTCAAGCAATCTAGCGGGAGGTTTTACATTGGGGATAAGAACATCCAGATTTATAGAAGCGACGTGTCACTGATTTTCGGGGTGGACTGGGGCACCAAGACGGTGGACATCTCTTATGGTGCAAAACCAACAACCGCATCATACAATCAATGTGCAAGGATGTTAGTCGGTTATCTGCTGCCAAAATACGAGAAATTCTGAGCGAAGCATTGAAGGGCACAAAAAAACATGACAATGAGGAGGTCGCAAGATTAGTTTGCATGTACGCATGCGTTAAGCTATTCTTCTCTACATCCGGCGAAACAATTGGATGGGCTTTCTACTCATACATGGACCCATTAGAGAAGATGATCGAGTATGATTGGGCTGAGAGCATCCGGGCAAACTTGATGGGTTCATTGGGCCAAAACTGTGGAAAACCAGGCCGAGTCACCGGATGTGTCATGTTGTTAATGGTAAATCTCATAAAACTTATTCTATGTTTAATATGAACATTTACAGAATGTGAACATTCACATCAGAAACATGACTCCCCATTGGCAGATGTGAACATTCACATTAACAGATGTGAACATTCACAGCATTAGTACCACTCACATTAACAGATGTGAATTTTCACATCAATAACAGCACTCACCATTAGCAAAATGTGAACATTCATTTCAGTAATAGCAGTGACATTAACAGATGTGAACATTCACATCATTAGTAACACTTACCATTACGAATGTGAACATTCACATCAGAAACATGGCTCCCCATTAGCAGATGTGAACATTCACATCAACAGATGTGAACATTCACATCAGTGTTAATTGATGTAAAATTTTACACTACTGCCCTAGTGGTGTAAACATTCATATCAATGTTAATTGATGAGAACATTCACATTACTCATATTTGTTATTTGTTTCAGTACTGGCTGTGTGAGCATACAACAATCTTACAACCCCGTAACCCCAATGCTATTCCACGATGTGTAAAATGAGACCTCACAGATTTACATAGCAACATGAAGTCCATATCTTTGGCTAAGCTGGGATTAAATGAGGTAGAAGTACAACCAAATATATTGTGCCTATTCACATCATGAGATGAGGAACTAGCTAACTAACATACTGTCTCCAAATGCAGGTATATGGTGGCGAGCTAATGGCATCACCAACTGAAGCGAACATGTACCGTCATACAAAACTGAATGTGGAGCCCAAACCTGAGATTTTGTCAAGTGCAGTAGCAAAGAAAAATGAAAGCAATGAGGATCAAAGTGAAACCAACGCAAGGTGATGACAGGATGCATTTTCCGACGATGCAACGGACTGAATGATGTTGGACATTATACCAACCCCAATTGTAGCATCCCAATGCCGAGAAAGGAATCGTCATAGCACAAACCAATCGAACCCGACATTGTAGAAGTACTAGCAGTAAAACCGAAAAAGCTTGGGGTCTTGTGCAAGAATGGGAAGCGAAATACAAACAATTGGAAGAATCTTGGGAATTGAGGGCAAGGGTGATTCTTGCCTTGAAGCCAAACTATTTGACCAATCAAGCCCATCCAATGTGCACATGGACATGAAGACTTGCATGGAGTTGAAAGATGCAGAATTCAGTCGGCCGACAAAGTTGGTCATCAACTTGGAATGTGAAAAACAATACTTCAAGACCTTTTGACGATCACCGGCCCACATCATCACCCAAGTGAAGCACAAAAGGCTCATGACACTGACAAGCATCCCCGCAAAGATTGGAACACATTGTCACCCCCATCGAGGGTAAAGCGATAAAGCAAAAGGTAAGGAAAGAACATAGGTTGGACGAGTTTGAATACCCCAACCCGCTCGTCAAGAAAGGAAAGAGGAGTCAAGAGCAATCACATACAATCAAAGCGCACAAGATTCGGACAAACAACCAAAGAAAAAAGCGACAACAAAGTCGAAGAAGTTAACCTTGAACAACAAATCAAGGTCTGGGCAAACATGAACAAACTCAACAAGCAAAAAGTCCAAAGTTTGCACAAGAATGGCGGACGCAGTAAGTGATCTTACATATCCCAAACTGCTTTTTTAATTTTTTTGGGATCATGTTCACTTCACATACATATTTGATAAATTAGATCATTTCATAAATGTGCAATGTTAACATTAACGCTTTTATGTAATCACAATGCACAAAGTTGCTAGTGTGGCGAGGGACTCAAAGACTAAAGATGTGTACTTTGATGACATCATTCACATAATCAAGGAAGATTCAATAACAAACAACGTATGTGAACCGGAAATGTGAACAAAATACACACACACACACACACACACACACACACACACAAGAAAGACATCGCAAAATAATGTACCGCCACCCTCCGTTCTGCAGGTGATAGATGCTTACGGTGAAATTCTCCTTGAACTACAAGGCCTAGTCAACCCAAGTTTGGAGGATTCATCATTCATCTTCACAAGCACATGTTTGGTAAAACTAGACTTTAATGTTGATTACGTTTCAATACATGTGAATGTTCATCAGTAACATCACTCACCATTAGCATATAGAAACATTCACATCAGTAATAGCACTGACATTAACAGATGTGAACATTCACATCAGTAGTATCACTCAACATTAGGAAATGTGAACATTCACATCAGTTGTCTCAGTCACCATTAACAGATGTGAATGTTCACATCAGTAATATCACTGACAATTACGAAATGTGAACATTCACATCAGTAGTATCAGTCACCATTAACAGATGTGAACATTCACATCAATAGTATCACTCAACATTACGAAATGTGAACATTCACATCAGTAGTATCACTCGCCATTAGCAGATGTGAACATTCACATCATTAACAGCAAACATTGATATTCAAACTCATATGCATCATTGTATGCCCTTTGTGTGCAGAAAATCGTGCAAGAGTACCCCCTTACAAGAGGAATAAACTGATTGATGTACACATCAAGGAGTATCAAGGCCAGAGATTCTTAATCTTCCCAATACACGACAACTTCCATTGGACAGTTGTTGTGTACGACACGAAAGAGAATATATGGAGGCATTATAACTCACTGCGCCCAAGAGAAGGCATACATGACCCTCATATTGACAAAGCACAAATACTGGTAAGTGGCTGCCAAACATAACACTTGTCGTGACGTGTAATATTTGAAATTGGATGTATGCCTATGTTGGTTGGTGCCTAATATGAAATTTAATTGTTGGCAGAGGGACTACATCACAGGGTTGGTGCACAACATTGGACCATCATCACTATTATGGACCAACTTATCATGCCAAAATACTTCGAAAACAATCATATCAGTGGACATTTGTCCTCAACAAGCACCAAATTCGTAAGCCTAAAATTGATTTCTACACAGGTTCCACAACCATTACCCACCAAAATTCCAAAATCTAACAACAAGTTCGCATTTTCAGGGTGGATTGCGGGCTTGCAGTTTGTTACATCATGAGGGCGCATGTATACCGTGAAGACATTGTTGCCAGCCTAGCTCGCTATGAATGGTGCCAAATAAGAGACTCATTAGTACACCTTTTCCTGAACCACAGAAAGACAGTGCAATGTGAAAACCTATAGGTGGGGGTTGTCCACCTATCATCAAGTACTCCAACTCATTATCCACAATTAAGACAATTTAGTGTCAATAGATTTTTCATATTGGAGCAGGCTAGCTTAATTGTAAATCAAGTCTATATCACTGCTTGTACAGATATTTTTCATTCAATATATGTGTATGCATTTTCAGGCCTATTTTGCGTTGGTCATACACATTGAGATTGTAAATTTTTTTTTTTTTTTTGAATGCACATGACATGATGTGAATGTTCACATCACAGAATCATCGTGCACTGTCTTCTGTTTTAAACCATACTGATGAATGTGAATATTGACTAAAGTGTTCAAGAAACACAATATGGCAGGTGTGCGTATGATATTTCTAAACACAAGTCAATATTCACATCCAATATTTTGATGATGTGAATATTCACATCATACATTCTGATTATGCGAATGGCAACAACGATGTCATCAATATTCACACCTTATGAGTTCATATTTCTTAACACAAGTCAATATTCACATCTAATAATTTGATGATGTGAATATTTACATCATAACTTCTGATTACGCGAATGGCAACAACGATGTCATGAATATTCACATCTTATTTCAAAAATGAATATAAGAATCCAATGTAAAATACAATGTTGAAATGGAAAAAAGGTACATCCTATATCGGCTCCGTGCATGACTTCCTATTATGGCTCCCCAACTTATCACATCTCCCGCACCTTATTTGCTTCAATTTCTCACCCCTTGATGGAATCCTATTCTTCTTCGGCCTTCCGGGTGGTCTTTTCACAGTTGGCGGGTATATAGTGAAGTCCGTGGGATCAAAAGGCGGCTTCTCCACCGATGGTATAGGGAATATGGCTCTTAATAGGCTGCACGATATGTCGAACATGAAAGTAATGTTCCACACAATCATTGATTGTAGTGGCTCTTTGAATGGCAATAACAAAGATGGTCACACGGAACTGTTGATTTGCCATTTGAAGCAAGAACATGTACGCTTAAACATTAATCGTAATAGCAGATGGTATCGAATGAACTTTAAACACATCCTCATTGGCTTTGCTAACTTGCCAAGCCCTGCTGTCATTGAACGAATCCATAAGCCTTGTTTCGAATGTCGGACAAATAAGCTCATTCCATTTGTTTGCTTTGTCACGCCTTGCAGACATTTGCCGCATCAACTGAGTACGAATTGTGTCCACCATTTGAGTGATAGGAAGATTACGTGCTTCTTTAATCCAGTTATTGAATGACTCCGCGGCATTGGATGTCATCTCCCCATAACGCATGCCCCTGCACAATATGACAAACATTGTACAATACGAAATTTAACAGGTCTGACCATTGACGTTAACAGATTTGAACATTCATAGTACTGAAAGGAGAATACACTGATGTGAACATTCACATCAGGGTATAATAATGTGGCTGTTTACATCTGCTACCAGTGTATAATAATGTGAATGTTCACATTACATGCTTATTATTTCGTCAACTTAAAAGATGGACAATATGTGCATATTAACAACAACAACAAAATATGACACGTGTCAACATTCAAATCTGTAATACATTGAATGACTATTTGACAACTTAACAGATGTGAACATTCACATCATGCATCTATAGCAGATGTGAATCTGTACATCATTTACAGTGATGATGAAGCACTACTCGAAGATTGGTAGCATTCTAAATCAATAATTCACTTCGCTACCATTCTAAAATTCACAAAGATAAACACCTTAGGAAACTATTATTACCTTAGGTATGATTTTGCCCAAAGGCTCGGTGCCAAGTCTTTGAAAAAATTATGAGCTCGTTGTTTACCCTCCTCTTTTAATTTTGCAAGCTTTTCATGGAACCCTACCACAGTTGGCTCGTAGGCACAGTCACCCAAACTACTTACTAGGTGATCCCTGAATCCATTATCAATTCCTTTCATCCGGTTTCTTAAATTGCTCTTCAAGTGTTGTAAGCAATAACCGTGATGAGCCGATGGGAACACCTTTGGCATAGCTTCTAACAGACCAAGATTACGATCCGAAATAAAAGTAATATTTCGCTTCCCATCAACAACCTTCCCAAGTTCATGCAAGAACCACGACCAATTGGCCGTGGTCTCTGAATCAACAATCGCAAAGGCAACAGGAAATAAACCTACAACACAACACCAATACACAATTAACGACCATTCATAATTCATTGTTGATTGTTGAGTCACTGACAATGTTAACATTCACAATACTGTTCATTAGTGGATCAACTAACATTAGTATACACTAATATAAATATTCAAATCAGTGTGTTGTAATGTGAATGTTCACATTACTGTCATTTGTATACACAGATGTAAACCTTCACATTAGTGCATACTAATGTAAATGTTCACATTACTTATAATTTACCAATCACTCTTTTGTCCAATCAATGCTGCTCAGAGTGAATATTGACATGAATAGACAGCTAAAAAAAACTACAAACCATTGTTTCCGTCCTTCGCTGTTGCCGCAAGTAGCTGACCTTTGTACTTTCCTTTGAGGAATGTTCCATCCAGGAATAATAAAGGCCGACAAGCATTGAACCCAGAAATACACGCAGCGAATGACATAAAGAAGCGACAAAACTGTTGACTACTCGCATCATAGTCAATATTGACATAACTCTCCGGATTGTACCGCATCACGGCATCCGAATACCACCGCAGCTGGTCAAATGATAACGAGTGATCTCCATGAATACCAGCCTTTGCTTTCTCCACACCCAACCATACAACATGGTAACTCACATCTAGCCCATAATCCCTCTTCAAAATAGTCACTACATCACACGGCCGAGTCAACGGCTTGTCCCTTACAATTTCATAAATGGTACTCGACACCAAATCCGAACTAACTCGCGGATTCTTTGATGTTCGGACATCCGTACCACAAGTATGCACATCACTATACCTCTTGATGTAGAAAAAATCATTTGCTCGTTGTGCTCTACAATGTATAGCCCACAAGCATCCCCTCTCCTCTCGCATCGCACACACAGCAGTAACTCTTGTTGTCTCGTTCTTCAGGTATGTAAACTGAAACCCACATTGGATGGCATACTTACACAAAACATCACGAAATTCTTGTGTACCTCCAACAAACCGTTGTCCCACATGCGTAATACCATTTGCCTAAGGGGCTGACAACAACACCTTCTCCTTATGCTGGCAAAATCTCCGTAGTGCATCAACTTCTTCCTCAACCCCCACACGCACCAATCCCGAACTACTTGACTGACCAATATCACTTTTCAACTCAACCACAACTTCTACATGTTGTACCTCCATTGATTTAGCAAGCAGTAACATGTTCTGAAATTCTTCCTCATTCTCCAAATCACACCTATTAATCCCAGGTAATTTACAGAACAATGAAATAGAACCAGCAGACAACTCCCCCCATTTTTCACACAAACAGTCCACCAAACACGAATAACGCAATGCACGGGCAACATTTATTACAGTGGTATTGGTTCCATATGTACACACCAACATCATAAAGCTATCCATCTCCTGTAAAAACAAAACAATACAACAATTAACAATAATCCAAACCGATATGAATATTCACATTGTGCAAAAAATTAGAAGCATACAAGTACAGTTCAAGTGTTAAATTCAACAACCATCATTAAACAAGCTGTGAATATTCACACCCACACAAAAGCCTCATTAAGCAAACATCAAAGTAAAAGTGAGAACATCCACATTCTTCACATGATATGAACACGATGTAAACATTTACATTGACACATACACTCTGAATTATAGAAGATCCACATTCATCACTAATCTCATGACCTCCCCTCCAAAGGACCATGATGTAAACATTCACATTGATCCATATACTCTCCATTATATCACTCACACAGAGCCTTCTTAAGCAAAACTTAAACTAAAATGCAAACATCGACATTCTTCACGTAATACTAACAGGATGTAAACATTCACATTGTTCCACACACTCTTAAATATAGAATATCCACATTCATCACTAATCTGAGTACCTCCCCTCCACAGGACCACGAAGTAAACATTCACATTGATCCATTTAATCTCAATTATATCACTCACGCAGAGCCTCATTAAGCAAAACTTGAAGTAAAATGCAAACATCGACATCCTTCACGTAATACTAACACAATTTAAACATTCATATTGTTCCACATACTGTGAATTATAGAGGATCCACATTCATCACTAATCTGATGACCTCCCCTCCACATGACCACGATGTAAACATTCACATTGATCCATGTAATCACAATTATATCACTCAGACATATTCAACATATATCTGAATGACTTCCTCTCCAATGACCACGTATGATGTATGTAATTGAGAAAACAGAGCATGCAATCAATATCAATCCAAGAACATATCATCTGATCTATCCTACAAATCAAAACAAAAAGTGAACATGTATTCAAAACTAAAATGATACTAACCTAAATCAGACAAACCTACAGTCGTGCAAGAACTCAAAAACAACTGCTCACGTATGATGCATGTAATTGAGAAAACAGAGCATCCAATCAATATCACTCAAAGAACAAAGCATCTGATCTATCCTACAAATCAAAACAAAAAGTGAACATGTATTCAAAACTAAAATGATACTAACCTAAATCAGGCAAACCTACAGTCGTGCAAAAACTCAAAAATAACTACTTCGAGGCAGTTATATTCCAGAAATTGACAACAGTGCAAATGTCTCTTCACTTGAAAATCACTATACCAGACAAGAACAACAACAATCGAACCGTAGCACATCAAAGCCTCAGAACGATAGAACGACAGCATGCAAGATAGAAACGAATCGATTTGAATTAGAAATAAAGAAACTGCCAAAACTGACTACCGAAATCACAGGAACGTGTTTTACTAGGGATGGCAATTTGAAACCGGCTCGATGGGGATCCCCGATCCCGACCCCGATTTAAGCGGTTTTTCCCCGAAAAATACCCCCGATGGGGAGGTGACGGTATCTGAAAATTAATCCCCGATCTGTCACGGGCCGGGGACGGTGATCAATGTTTGATCCCCGGCCCGGCCCGATCCCCGACCCCGCCCCCGTCCCTGGCCCCATCCCCGAATTTTCCCGAAGTGTTTTACTGTCATACCCTTTATATATTCATGTATAAACCAAACTCAATTAATATATTCATGTATAAACCAAATGACTCACACTTCTCTCACTCAATCGACTCTCTCTCTTTCTTCTCTACGCCTTGAGATGGCATGGATCTCTCACTCTCTTTCTTCTCACGCACGCTTGGGCGATGGTGTCTCACGCATGGCAGTCTCTCACGCTCCTCCTCCGTCGCCTCTCACCGCCTCCTCCTCCGTCGCTTCCTCCTCCTCTAGGCCACCGCCGAACCGTCGCCTCTCGCCTCCTCCTCCGTCCGCCATGGCAGATCTGAACAGATCCTCCCTCCACCACTCAGATCTGTGCAGATCCTCTCTCCGCCACTCAGATCCTCTATCTGGCCTCCTCCTCCCTCCGCCACCGTCTGTCTGTCTGTCTCTATTTTTATTTTTATTTTTATTTTTATTTTTATTTTTTTTTTAATTTTTGTTTTATGATGTTGCCATTGATGATGTTCTTGATGAAAATGATGTTTTTGTTGATTCCATATACATATACAGATTATTATTATTATTTTTTTGGTTGAACAGATCTATGTTTTAGTTGTGAACAGGTCTGTGTGTGTTTGTGAACAGGTCTGTGTGTGTGTTTGTGAACAGGTCTGTCGGGGATTAATCGGGGTCGGGGAAACCCGATCCCCGTTGGGGGCCGGGGGTGTCACGACCCGCTACCCGTACCCAAGGGTTAGGCATCGTGATGGCCAGTAACTAAGGTTACCTCCGGCCAAATCTTTAACAAATCAATAAACGCAAGCAGAAGAAATATTTAAATAGGGGTACTAAAATAATCATCGGAGCTTCTATTTTTATAACAAAATATATTGACCAAATAGGCCGATATTTACATATAAAAAGTACATCAATAAAAGTGCTTTGTGCCTATCTCACACGCCGTCCCGACATGTCACCCGAAAGTGGTAAAAACTATAAGCTCATGGCGAGTGAGAAATATTATACTAAGAGTATAAGGCATAAAATTCACCATGGATCATTAGTTAAGCCAAAAAGCTTGATACATATAATACACAAATTATTTGTCATGTACCTCGATTATTTAATTCATATAATACGATTTAACATATAATACGAAAATCATTATACAACCATAACCACGGTACATCACTAAGTGCCAAGCACTACACCGGTCAATGGATCCACGACAATCCTTTGGACCACGAGTGGTCACTACTAAGCCAATGGTTATTTAAGTCCCCCAAGACATGTGACATCACTAAGCCAATGGTTATTTAAGTCCCCCAAGGCATGGGACTCCCGTGGTGGTATTCCCAAAACATATTTTCACATTAGGTCATAGCCAAATATTCATTAAAATAAAAACAAGAACATCCATGGGTTTCCTTTTAAGCAATTAAGGTTCAGAAATAAAATCACGTAATTGAAACCTTTATAAAATATAACTTTTATTAATATATTAATAAAACATAACTTTTATAAAATAGGTTTTGGTAAGTCAAAACATAAATAAAATACATTTTGGTAACTCAAGGTATAATATAACTCACCTTAACTTTAATATCTCACCCTTCCTTTTCACTATCAAAAACCCTTTCACCTTCCACTATTCTTTCCATTCTTTTCTCTCTTTCTTTTCTTTTCTTTCCTTTCTTTTTCTTCTTTCTTTTCTTTCTGTTCTTCCATTTCCTGGTCTTCTCCAGGTCTCTCCCAATTTATAAACAAAACCAATTCGTGCGCCCCAAGCCAACGCCACGTGTCACTACCTTATTGATTCTTATTAATCCAACCTTATCCAAACTTAATTTGATTATTTATTTATATTTTTACCCCTAAATTTTTTAATAATTATATTATTTTATCAAATTACACATAATAATATATATAATAAATAATATATTTTCTGAACTGAAATTAAATAATATTAGTATAAATTCTATAGCATAATCAAAAATCTGGGATGTTACAATCTTCCTCCTTTTAAAAATTTCGTCCTAAATTTGTCATGTAAGTTATCCGTCACAAGACTCGATAAATATATATTAGTGATTAATCGATAGAAATAGTTCCTCAAAAAAATTTTACCAAAAATAACTTCATTGTCGAGTTGTCAAAAATTGATTTGGGTCAAAATAAGAAATAAAAAGCGACTTTAAAAACTTTTCACTCGTTTTGTTACGATACAAATAAAAAAAAATAAGAACATAATGAAAGCATTATATGCAAAAATAAAAAATTTTGTGATGAACTTTTCATTGATGGGGAATAGTTTCAAAATTAATATCTTTAAAATTTGAACCCACTTCTTAAAAAAAACATCAAAATAAATTATTATTATTTTTTAATACTGAACTGAAAATTATATAAATTTAATTATATTATAATTTTGGTAGGTGTTTAAACCCGACATCCTTCTTTTCTTGTTTTTCTTTTAATATAACAAATATAAATTATGTCTAATATCCTTCACAAATTACAAATTAGGCACACTAAAAAAAAAATTATTATATCTATATAATCATATAAAATTATAATATAATTAAATCAACGAACAAAATATAATAATTCGGTACTAATTTCCCGTTATCCCACATCTTAAATGTGCATGTGTCCTATGCTCCAATGATGATTTTTTTTTTTTAATTTTATTTTATAAACCATTGCTCTGATACCATTTGTCACGACCCCCTCCCCGTACCCAAGGGTTAGGCATCGTGATGGCCAGTAACTAAGGTTACCTCCGGCCAAATCTTTAACAAATCAATAAACGCAAGCAGAAGAAATATTTAAATAGGGGTACTAAAATAATCATCGGAGCTTCTATTTTTATAACAAAATATATTGACCAAAAAGGCCGATATTTACATATAAAAAGTACATCAATAAAAGTGCTTTGTGCCTATCTCACACGCTGGTCCCGACATGTCACCTGAAAGTGGTAAAAAAACTATAAGCTCATGGCAGAGTGAGAAATATTATACTAAGAGTATAAGGCATAAAATTCACCATGGATCATTAGTTAAGCCAAAAAAAGCTTGATACATATAATACACAAATTATTTGTCATGTACCTCAGATTATTTAATTCATATAATACGCATTTAACATATAATACGAAAATCATTATACAACCATAACCACGGTACATCACTAAGTGCCAAGCACTACACTGGTCAATGGATCCACGACAATCACTGGACCACAGAGTGGTCAGTCACTAAGCCAATGGTTATTTAAGTCCCCCAAGACATGTGACATCACTAAGCCAATGGTTATTTAAGTCCCCCAAGGCATGGGACTCCCGTGGTGGTATTCCCAAAACATATTTTCACATTAGGTCATAGCCAAATATTCATTAAAATAAAAACAAGAACATCCATGGGTTTCCTTTTAAGCAATTAAGGTTCAGAAATAAAATCACGTAATTGAAACCTTTATAAAATATAACTTTTATTAATATATTAATAAAGCATAACTTTTATAAAATAGGTTTTGGTAAGTCAAAACATAAATAAAATACATTTTGGTAACTCAAGGTATAATATAACTCACCTTAACTTTAATATCTCACCCTTCCTTTTCACTATCAAAAACCCTTTCACCTTCCACTATTCTTTTCCATTCTTTTCTCTTTCTTTTCTTTTCTTTCCTTTCTTTTCTTCTTTCTTTTCTTTCTGTTCTTCCATTTCCTGGTCTTCTCCAGGTCTCTCCCAATTTATAAACAAAACCAATTCGTGCGCCCCAAGCCAACGCCACGTGTCACTACCTTATTGATTCTTATTAATCCAACCTTATCCAAACTTAATTTGATTATTTATTTATATTTTACCCTAAATTTTTAATAATTATATTATTTTATCAAATTACACATAATAATATATATAATAAATAATATATTTTCTGAACTGAAATTAAATAATATTAGTATAAATTCTATAGCATAATCAAAAATCTGGGATGTTACAGGGGGTGGGGGAGATGATGCCTTCCCCGTTGGGAATCGGGGCCGGGGACGGGGGCTTTTTAATCTTCGGGGATCAGGACGGGAGGTCATCCCCGCCCGCCCGCCCACTACCTACCATGCTATTCCTATGTTTTACATACATTCACAGTGTATATATATATAAGGGCATAATTGTCCACGTATAAATATAAAATTAAAAAAATGGACTTTATGGAATAACCAGAAAACTATATGGGACTCATTGGGATATAATTTTTCTTTGTGGACTTATTGGGATAAAACATCTCTAAATGGGATTTATCAATAAATTTCCCTTTTTTTTTCTCCTCCTTTCCTCTTCATCCCCGCCGTCTCTCTCTCTCTCTCTCTCTCTCTGAATTTTCCGCTGCTCCTGCTCTCGTTTTTCTTTAGTGAGCTCTAACACTTATAACTTAATAAACTATTAAAATATATTATATAATAGTATATAAATACAATATAAATATAACATATATAAATATAAATATAAAATCAATATATATAACACCTTTTATATATATATATATATAAATATTTAAATTAATTACATATAATTAAATAATACGTTAAATTAATTAAATTACACATTAAATTCTTATATAACCACGTAATTAATAAAGTCAAAAATAAAATAAAATAATAATAAATAAATAAATAATAATTTACGAAAAATGAGAGTGACTACAACTATTCACTATCTCATTCACATGCTTATATCTATTGAGATATTAATCAAATTTGAGAGAGATAATGTTCAATTGTATTAACTTGAAAAGATTGTGGTCGTGATATAATAAGGAGAAGAGATTGGTAGTAATATTAATCAAATTTGAGAGAGATAGTGTTCAATAACATTGACTTGAAAAGATTGTGATCGTGATCAGGGGCGGAGGGAGTATGTGATCAGGGGGTTACGTGGCCCTTTTAGATTTTCAAGGATTTTTTGTTTTTTTATAAACATAAAAAAAAAATTAAATAAAAAATTACAAACATATTATTAGAGTGAAATGTCAATGATATTTTAAAAATTATGAAAACAATAATGGTTGTTTTGATTGAAAATGAAGAGACTATTATAAATAAACCATATTAGCTATGAAATTTTGTGAATGTAACGACGATGTCATTATTAGTGATATGCAAGTATAAGTAATCTCACTATAAAGATATGAAATTTATTAGATTGTTAATTACATTTGACATGTGAGTTTTACTATTTATGCGTTTATTTACCATTAGTGGGTGATGTTACATACTAGTGATGACGTGGTATTACTATTATATCGAATTTTTAATCAAATTTTGTATCAAAAAATAATTTATCATTATATAATTTATTTTAAGGCTTATATCTATATATTTTTTTATATTGTCCATGATACACTAGTTACAAATAATATTTTTTTTCTTGATGTTTCCTGAAATCAATCGTAAAAAATTTACGTAAAATATTTTTGTAAAAATTATTATAATTAATAAGTGCTCCCTCTAAATTAATTTTCTGATTCCGCAACTGATCGTGATCTAAGGAGAAGAGATTGGTAGTAATAATGGTTATGCCAGTAGTGTTAATTTGAAGTTGGGTGATAGATGATTTATGATAATTTTAAAGTATTGATGATAATCATAATAAATGAGAATATTATATAAGATATAGTGCGTTTCTGACAGTAAGTGAATGCGACAAAGTTAAAGAAAAATTATGTGAGAACAAGATTATTATGATAGAAGATAAGTAATTGTTACAAATTATAAAATAGAATATAATAACAAGTTGGCAAAGAATTAATAGAATAAGTAAATAAGTTGGAGGTTAAAGTTAATTAAAATATTTTAGATTAGTTTAGGACAAGTTTGGATTGGTTTAATGGGTTTGGATCCGCTTAAGTTTGTAGACATTTCCAGTTCAATTTAGAAGAATGTTGATTTTGGAGGTAAAGAATAAAATTAGAAAATATTAGCAAAAAAGTGAAAAAAATAAAAATAAAAAAACTTTAAAAAGATCAAAAAGACAAAATATTTTTAAGGGCAAAGTGCAATTTATTTGTTTATTTATTTATACTTATTTTGAATAATAAAATAAAAGCTAGTAATAACTACTATAAAAAACAAAACCCAAACAAAACCCTATTTATTTAGGAAAAGTTAAGAGTTATGAAAATATTGTCATGAAAATGATCATGAAAAATTTATGATCTTTAAATTATCTTGATTAGTGTGTAGTGTTTTATTCTAAATATAATCCAAAAGTGAAAAAACTTTCATGATTATTTTCATAAAAAAATTTTCATGATACTTAGCATTGTATTTATTTATACTTATTTTGACTAATAAAATAAAAGCTAGTAATAACTTTTTTTTTTTTTTTTTTTTTTTTTTTTTGGTTCACCACCCGGTATCCGACCCTTAGGCCGACTAATCCGGATTCGGGGAGTAGTTTTGGATGGTTAGACTCAAATCCCCAGATAAGCGTGAATCAAACCGCTATTCTTCCTACCAGTTTCAAGCTCCAATCGCCACATATAAAAGCTAGTAATAACTACTATCAAAAACAAAACCCTACATATTATTTGGCAAAACCCTGCATAATTTCGGACACTTCTCTCTCGGAGGGAACACCAACAATGGCCGATTTCGAATCAGAACGACAACGAAAGCATTCAACGAAGAAGAAGAGAAAGATAAGAAATGCCGAAGAAGAAAGAGAAGAGCAAAGACCTTTCAAAGCCTCTCTCATCGACCTCTCAGAGAGAAAGAAAGAGAAACAGAAAAAGAAACAAAAAGAAGTAGCTTCAGAACAGAGAGAACCAATCGAAAAGCTCCAAGACAATCCTCCATGGAAGAATCTACAGTTAATTTTATCTCTTCAGAACAAAGACATCTCTCTCCAAAAGTTAGTTTCTTTGCTCTCTGTCACTACAACATATATATTTTACTTGGATTGAGATATATACATTTTTTTTTTTTCATAATTATAGTTTCTTTACATTGACTTAGAGCATCTCCGATCCTTACTTTTTGTTTTTTTAATCAAATTTTAGTGATTTTTTTGGTTAAAAGCTTGATATATATTACACTTCAATCCTTACTCTTCTTCTTTCTTTTATTTATTTATTTATTTATTTATTTGTTTATGAAAGAAATTCATCACCAATCCTTACACTTCATAAAGAAAAGTTTCTAATTTGAGTAAAAAAATGACTTTTGGGAATTTGGTGAAGGATTTAGTTCATCTTTGATTTAGTGAAAAATAGGCTCTCCGTTGATTTGATGAAATGGTCGGATTACACTTTTAGCAATTTTTTCATTAAATTTGAATTTGATGTAAAAATCGATGAAGGATTGGAGATGCTCAGTTTTCATGTTAAATGAGTCCTTGGTTGTTTTTGTTTTTCTCTTGTTTATTGAATGATGGGTTTTGGTGCAGAAAGGTGGAACTAGCATTTGATTATGTAAAATTGAGAGTTCGTGAAGGAGGGGATCACAGCAATGAAGGGTTAGAGGCGGTTAGTATTTCAAGGGTAATGGTTTTCCTCAGCAATTGGGTCCAGTCATTGTTGATTTCTTCGGAAAAGAAAATTAGGACTCAAGGGTATAAACCTCAGTCTGAAATTGTTGGGTCGTGTTTGGATTATAGATGCTGGGAGATTTTCAAGTACTGCTTGGAGGAGTCTTTCAAACTGCATGTGTCATTGACCTGCTCACGGGATTTCCTACGGGTTATTCATTGTATTGCAAGGGATGCATTATCCAGATTGAATTTTGTGTTACCTCAATCGAAAGAAACTGTTTTCAGTGGTGCAGAGTTTGATTTTTACAGTCTTGTTCTTGGTTGTGTTTCGTTGGTATTCTCATCTCATGGTGGAGTTTTGAATGAAAACTTGGACTTGTGGATATTGACCTCTGATACAGTGCTTGAGCTTGTGCAGAAAATTTTCGATCACAACCTTGATGGTGGCAAGGTGGGTGTCTTTCTCCTGCAGTTTTCGTGTGCTGTGCTTGATCCATTCGCCAAGTTTTTGAGGATCCACCCAACTCGGAAAAATGGTTTCCATGATTTTGTAGATAAGCTTCTTGAGCCTCTGTTGCATTTATTGGATGTGTTACATCTTCATGTTCATGGCAGTGATCCTGGTTGGGTACAAAGCTTGCTGAAGGTTATTGAAGAAGTTTTTTCTTATGGGTTATTCCACGCTGCTCATATGGATGGTTTTCTAAGCTTACAAAGTACTGGAAAGTATATGGCATTTGAGGATGGAAAACCGAGAGATTCAAAAATCATCATTAAAAGTTATCATAGACACCTTTTTGATAAGCTAGAAAAGATTTTGGCAGGGAAGAATATATTGGCATTAGGTGTAGGAGAGATGTTTCACTTGTTTGTCAATTGTGTTAAAAATCAGAAGGGAGCTTCAGTTAGAGAAGGTTTGAGGCACTTGGAAAATGATTTTTCCAGTCATATGACTAAAAACTCTTCTGAAAACAATAGTGTAGTTTCAGAAAAGAGTAATTGCTCAAGTAGTTTGAATGCAGAAACAAGGAAGTCACTCTTTGATTTCTTTGTACAGATTATGGAGCCTTCGTTGCAAGAGTTTAATATTTATCTTCAAGCTGAACTGGAGGTGGGAGATGTGTTGTTGGATGTTCATAGCAAACTCAGTTATACCAACAAAATACTTGCTAGCTTTATGCATGAAAAGTTATACATACGAACTGAGGATATTTCGGGAGGAGCTTTTTTTAATTTCCTGAAAGTGTTCTATGATATGGTTTTGTCATTTTCCTCCAAAATAATGCAACTATGGCCATCAACACTCGATATAGGCAAGACCACCAAAATAGGTGTTTTCTGTTCAATTGCCAAGGAGCTTGTTCTTGCTTTTAGTTACTTGGTAGAAATTGAATACGAGGTTGTTGGGGATGATTTGGAAAGCTTATGGCGCATGATGTTCTCATTTGCTGTCCTTGGCCTCTCTTTGCCGGATGCACCAGATCAACACTCATTAACTTCAAAGATACTTCACTTTGGTTGCCAGCTGGTTAATCTTTATAGTGAACTTCGCCAGGTTAGTGGATTGCTTTCTGATCAAGTTACATTAAGCTACTTTAAACATTTGTAGAAGGTGACAACTGTTAACATTGGGTGGTTTGATTTCTTTAATTTTTTTTTTGGTTTAATTTATTAGTGTTTGAGTTTAATATTAAACCATGCTCTTTTACCAGCCTGCCATTCATGTATGTGTGAGAGCATGGCATGTGATCAGATCATTTTCTCTTTTAAAAAAAAATAAGTAGTGGATGCAATTTACCATTAACTGTCCTGGAGACTTTTTGTTGCATCCCATTCAACAATGCTTGCTCTTTCTTAGAATGTTGTTTTGTTTTGGATTATATTGTTTTTGTTTTATTCTTACACATCGAACTAATGTAGGTTAATAATGTTATTTCTGCACTATGTAAAGTGGTGAGGCATTTGGTATTACTTGACAATTATGGAGAAGTGATTGGTTCAAAACTTATGCTTCATGCACCTTCGTTTTGCTGGGAAGCATATGCAAAATCAATGAGTATGGTATTATGCTCACAAGAGTTTAGGCTTGCCATTTATAATGCTATTGTCTCCATACCAGAAGGGCAAGTCAGCGGATGCATTCAGCAGTTAAAAGCAGATATTTCAGAATCCCTGGAATGGATCAAAGTTAGTTGTTCACTTGCTTCTCAAAATGAATCTGGCAAACTGGATCCAAGTAGTAGCCAGCTGTACTTTGATCTAAAAGCAGAACTTCTGGGAAGAGGTTTGTCTGATATATATATACTAGTTCTGGATTCACTGACTGTAACAGCGGGTAACAGTAATCTCATTAGAGTTTCTGTGAAGGATCTGATGACAGTATTACGCCTTAGTATGAGCAGTCTGGTTGCAATACAGCCAGATAGTGTTAATGAGTTCCTCTCTACAGTTACAGGAAGAACACTCAGTGACAGTGGGACTGGATGCAAGAATGATTTTCTTTCCACTCACTGGGTTCTTCTGTTTTTCTTTCGCCTTTACGTTTCTTGTCAAAGCTTATACCGGCAAGCACTGAGCCTTGTGCCTCCAGATACATCGAGAAAGATGTCAGAAGTGATGGGTGACTCTGTTACAGCTTACTCTGGGAAAGATTGGGTGGAGAGGACTGATTGGACTTGTGGAGGCTATTTTTCTTGGATTCTCCAACCTTCTGCTTCTCTTTTCACCATTGTACAATCTGTGTCAGACATTTATCTTAAAGACACTGCTGCAGATTGTGCCCCTCTGATTTACGTATTAAACACCATGGCTATTCAGAGGCTTGTTGATTTGAATAGGATGATAAAGTCTTTTGAGTATCTACTGCAAAGGAATGAATATCTAGTTCAGACGTTAATGGATGATGCTGGGTCCTCACCATCTAAAAAAAACAGCAAAAAGTTGAAAAAGTGTATCTCATGTTTGAGGCAAGAGGCAGCAGATCTTACCGACTTCATGATGGGACACCTCCCATTACTGGCTAAAGACCAAACATCTTTCTCCTCATCTAATGATGCCACTTATAAAAATATAGATGCCCAAGCTCTGCTTGAATATGATACATGGGATTTCGGTGTTGGTGCTTTAAATGAAAAGTCGTTGCCTTCTGCACTTTGGTGGATTATTTGCCGAAGTATTGATGTTTGGTGCACTCATGCTGCTAAGAAGAAGTTGAAAATGTTCCTCTCAGTTTTAATAAGGAATACTCTTGTGTGTGGGGGAAACAGTTTGGATGACTTTACAATGCAGAAAACTAATGAACCTGGCCATCTGAAGAACGTCACAACACGTCAAATTTCATTGGAACTTCTCAGAGACACTGTTCTCTATGAGCAAAGAGTAAGATAATATTCTTGGACTCTCATCCATATGCTTTCTCTTTCTGTCTTGCATTCTGTTGCATTTATGCCCTCTCAGCGAGTGCATTTACATGATATTGTTTTAACTTCTCAGCAACTATGTCCTCAACTAATACACTTATAATTATTCAAATCTTTCTCTTTCTTGTCCCTCCTTTGTGTGTGTTTATTTTACATATTGATTTTGTTCCATGCTTTATAAAATCTTACTACTACCCAGAGGTTTTATGGCAACATTACTGTCTTTTGTATTAGTTTGTCTGCAGGCATATGGCATCAAGGTTTTGCCAGATATTGGAGAAGTCTGTCCTAGCAATATTTAGTAATGTTGGAGAGGTAGATTTAAAGACATCACCCAATTGGCCGGATATTCTAAGTGTGCTTGACAATTCATCAATTCTTGTTTCTGGTGACAAAAAAGTTATGAATGACTGCACTTCAGTGGCTGAACCAGTTTCTTGTTCATCTAAGAGGCTGCCTAAGAAACGCAGCAAGGAACAGAAATCCTTTCTTTCACATAGCATGGAGTTTACAGATTGTCAAACTTTGCTCCATTATTTGTGTTGGATGCCAAAAGGATATGCAAATTCTAAATCATTATCACTATATGCAACCTGCATTCTCAACATTGAGAGGTACACTCCTTTTCTGTCTCTTAACACCACAGAAGTGCACACATGCCGCTGTCTCTGTACATGTCATAAGTCATCTTATGATTTGGTCTGTGCATTTGAAATTGAATCGGTTCACTACTTTTTATTTCTTGAGATGAGACCTTTGTTGCACTTAAAGGAATACTTTCATTTCAATGTATTGTGTGATGGACCTGATGGTTGTACACCCATGAAGTTGAAAGCAAAAGTCTGTTGCAATTAATAGAAAACATGTCTATACAATGAGCATAGTTGTGTGTGCGGCAGGTGTTGAGATGGATGTGTGGTAAAATGAGAAATAACATCGATGAGCTCACAGCATTGTAGAAGTAGTAGTTATTGGGAGATAAAATGAGTAAAAATCAACTAAGATGATTTGAATCTGTGCAACGAAGACCTATGACTCACCAATGAGGAATTGGCATTGACCGGGAAATGCTTAGGAAAGAGGAAGAGCAAAATTATTGTATGTTGATATTGTAAGGAGAGATTTAACGGCATGCTGTTTAACTGATGATGACCATTAATTGAGCAGTAAAAGAAAACAAGATTTATGTAGCTGACCCGAAATATGCAGAACTAGGTGTTGGTGATTTCAGTTGTCTTTTGTATTATTTTCGTTATTGTTATTTATACTTCTTTTTTAAGAGACAAATTATGAGCTATTACGTTATAATGGATGATATTTTATTTTTTCTGCTGTAAAATTTGTGGCTGAGGGATGAACTTTTATAACTTCTTGATGCAAGAGTTTCACTGATTCAATTGCTCTCCATGTGGTTCAGGCTTGTAGTTGGTAGCTTATTAGATTGCCATGGTGTTTTGTACTCGCAAAATCTCTATGAGCTCTTCAGATTGTTTCTGTCTTGTCGGAGGGCCCTGAAAAACCTAATAATGGTAGCATGTGAGGAGAAGATGGGAGCCAGTCAATCCCGCCTCACTCTAATACTCGACCAGAGTTCATTTCCTGTTTTATGGCTGTTAAAATCCTTGTCTGCCGTGATTGTGCCTCAGTGTGCAGTTTCTGAAGATAGTGCTACCCAAGTGAAGGACATTATCTTTTCTTTGATGGATCACACATCATATGCTTTTTTGACGTTAAGTAAATATCAATTTATACGTTCACTCCACTCCCTTATAAATGCAGAGAAGCCTTGTGAAGAACGAAACAATTGTTTTGTTGTCCAGGAAGGGAATAATTTGGTTGATTCTGATCCATATTTGTGTTCTTCAAAAGATATTGATGCTTGGAAAACTGTGGTCCTCATAGCTGAGACTTTGAAGGAACGGACGAAGTATTTACTAGTCTCTCAAAAGGGGGAAGGCCTTTGTAGTGCAAAAGTCCAAGTTGGTCTCAGCGTTTTGGAATTTATTAAGTTATCTTCTATTATTTCTTGCTCTCAAGGTTTTTTGTGGGGCCTGGCATCTGCCTTGGATTACATAGATTCAAAAAGTTTTGATGTTAAAACTAAATTATCGAGAGGGACACATGGATCTATGGACAAACTTATCTGTTGCATAGATGTGTTTGCAGAGTTCGTAGATTATTTTGTTTGTGTGTTGCTTATTGAGGATGATCAATTGCCAGGTAGTTTCCCTGGTGGTCGAACTCTTTCCATGTCAGATGGCATTGATGATTTAATGGGGGTGGAGTTTTCATGTCAAGGCTCTGGTGATGTTTTAGATGAAAAAGAACAGCTAACTATGAGGAAGTGCTCCTCATCATCTGAGAAAGATCATTCTGATAAAAGGGTTTGGAAGAAAAGGTTCAATTCAGAAAATGCAGATTGTACGGACAGTATTCTTGCCAAGTGTGATTCATTTGAGTTATGTTTTTTGAAGAAGTCTTTGTTGCAGGGATTTTTAAGAGGTGAAAATCCTGAAGCAGCATTTTTTCTCAGACAGCTTTTTATTGCTTCTGCAGCTCTTCTGAGGCTAAATTTGCAGATCAATTGTACTTCATTGTCGTTAAGCTCAGTACCAATTTTTATTGGCATTTCCCAAGTTTTGTTAGTGGAGTTGGCAAACAATGTTGAAGTGCCATCACCGTTTTCTTTTGTTTGGTTAGATGGTGTCATTAAGTTTTTTGAAGAGCTTGGGAGTCATTTTCCTCTAACCAATCCCGTCTTGTCTAGAAATGTGTATGTGAAGCTAGTAGATTTACACTTAATGGCTATTGGAAAGTGCATTGCTTTACAGGGAAAAAGAGCTAGTTTAGCATCTCATGACACAGAATCAAGTACCAAGACATTAAATGGCCAGATGGGATTATCTGAATCTTCTCTTTACTGTGAACCATGCTGCTTGGATGAGTTTAAAGCCAGATTAAGGATGTCATTTAAAGTTTTTGTCAATAAACCATCAGAGTTGCATCTGTTGGCTGTGATTCAGGCTTTGGAGAGAGCACTAGTTGGAGTACGGGTTGGCTGCACAACAAACTATGAAATATGTACTGGAAGTTCAGATGGGGGAAAGGTTTCCTCAATTGTTGCAGCTGGCATTGACTGCATGGACTTGGTTCTTGAATTTGTTACAGGTATTATTTTATTAGCACACCTATAATTGCATGTCTTCACATCAAATCAATCTATATCATCCCCATTCCTTCTGTTTATAACATTTGAAACTGAGCAATGTAGTTTCCCGTGGCACTTGGAATGAGTTTGTTTTGGTTGCATGTGGACAATCATTTGGATGTGGATGTTTTTAACAACATTGATGTTTACATACGTCAGTGTGGTGTTCTTGAAAATGGTGTCTTCACGTTTATTGATTGTTTTTATCAGTGCATATTCTCTTTGGTATCAACTGCACCATTATTCTGATGTCAACTTGCTTTGTAGGACGCAAACGTTTGAGTGTTGTTAAAAGACACATTCAGAGCTTAGTTGCCTGCCTGTTCAACATCATTCTACACTTGCAGGGTCCATTGATCTTCTATACAAATATAATCTCTAATAAAGGTTATGCTGATCCTGATCCAGGATCAGTCATTCTTATGTGTGTTGAGGTACTGACAAGAGTTTTAGGAAAACATGCTATGTACCAATTGGATTCCTGCCAAGTTGCACAGTCCTTGCGCATACCAGCTGCACTATTTCAGAATTTTTTCCAGCTTAGAATTTCTGAAGCTCCTGCTGTACCTAATTCTCTGAGGTTATTGGATAATCAAGATACTGACATTGTAGAAGGCATGAATTCCTGTGTTGTGGACCGACAGTTCTCGATAGACCTATTTGCTGCATGTTGCCGATTACTGAGTACTGTTCTTAAGCATCACAAAAAGTATGCCTCTTTGATTTTTAACCATAATTACAAATTCTATTTTTGTTGCCTTCTGTTTTTTCTCTTTTACCTCATTTCATATGATATTAATCACATTGATTTATGGAATTTGTAGTGAGACTGAGCAGTGTGTTGCTCTACTTGAAGATTCGGTTTCTGTTCTTCTTCATTGTTTGGAGATGGTAGATACTTCTGCAGTTGTCGGAGAAAATTACTTTGCATGGAAAGTACAAGAGGCAGTGAAGTGTGCTTCTTTTCTCCGGAGAATTTATGAAGAGGTTTGATTTGTTCTTTTAAACTGATTAGAGGCATGCTTCTCTTCTATAGACATTCAAATTATCTAAAGCGTAGTAAGCCACAAGAACTGCTTTTTTCTTTTTGAGAGTCTATATTGCTATTCAGACATGGAGATATAGCCTGTGATGACTGATTTTTAGACATGGCATCTGAGGCTGAAAACAGGACTATAGTGTTCCAGATCTTCCACCCCATTTTCCCTTCCAAGCAGTCAAGTTTCTGGCTAGTCTTGCTTGAAACATTTCTTTGATATTGATATGCTATCTGTTATGGAATAAGCTCCAGCTGACTGCCATTCATGGGACATCTCCAACAAACAAGTTGGCACTGGGGCTAGAGTTCACAGGGTACCTTCCTTGTGGATGGTTCCTTCTTGTAAGCTTGCTTTTTTTGGAGTGCAAATGCCTTATCTATAATGGCCTCAGTTTTAATCCTCTGGAGGGACAATATGACCAACTAAACTCCCTTAACCACTACATCCAGTTCTTAACACCATTGTTCCGAACATAAATGCCATGTGTCCTTACTTTAATTGTGTATAACTCAGAAAATATGAGGAAGAAGAACTCAGAAAATTTGAGGAAGAAGGAATATATTTCTGTTATATTCAAAACTTCTTATTCTACAAGACCAAACGAGACTCCTTATATAGAAGATATTACAGACATTATCATAACCCACTAACAGCCACTAACATATTATATACTGTCACTATATGTCCACTAACAGCCACTAACATATTATATACATCATTAACATATTATATACTGCCACTAACAGCCACTGACATTCCTGATTCTATACAGCCTTTACTTTCCCTATTTACATAGGAAAAAACATATCCTAGAATATTGACTAATATTAAGGCAATAATAATCAAATTTCCAGCACTCCCCCTCAAGCTGGTTTGAAGATATCTTCCATAGCCAGCTTGCTAGTCAGCTTATCAAATTGCTTCTTATGTAGTCCCTTCGTTAGTACATCAGCTAATTGTTCACCTGTTGGAAGGTAGGTCATCTGATTATGCGGCATTGATTTTCTCCTTGATGAAATGTTTATCCTCTTCTATATGGTTTGTGCGATCATGTAGAAGTGGATTATGAGCTATAGATATAGCTGCTTTGTTGTCACAATAGACCTTCATAGGTGTCGGGTGAGAAAGCTTTAATTCTTCAAGAATTCTTTTAATGCACATTACTTCACAGATTCCATGGGCAACAACTCAACTCGTCAGACTACTTCTAGCTACCACATTCTGCTTTTTACTCGCCATGTAACTAGGTTCCCACCTCAAAGGAGCGAGATCAGGATGTTGATCTCTGTCTGTAACACTTCCGCCCGGTCAGATCTCGTGTATACTTCAACTTGAAGATGTCCATGTTTCTTGAACAAGAAGCCTCTCCTCGAGTTCCTTTCAAATATCTTAAGATCTTATAAACGGCCTCAAAGTGCTCGCCTCGGTGAGTGCATGAACCGACTTACCATGCCGATCGCAAAGGCAATATCGGCCGCGTATGAGACAAGTAAATCAATTTCCTACAAGTCACGATATTGTTCCTCTCTTTGACTTCTTCAACCTTAGACTTGTAACTTCAAGTTAGGCTCGATCGAGTCTCCACCATCTTACAACCAAGCATACTGCTTTCTCCAAGGAGATCAAGAACATATTTTCTCGATTAACGAATATACCTTCCTTGATCTTGCAAATTCCATTCCGAGGAAATACTTGAGGGCTCCCAGATCCTTAATGTGAAATTCTTTTGCAGTTTCTCTTTGAGGGTCGCTAACTCGCTTCATCATTACCGCTTAAAATGATGTCATCAACATAAACAATCAAAATTGCAATTTTACCGTCTTTTGAATGTTTATAAAATATTGGTGATTTGCTTGACTTTGCGAGAAGCCACAATCGATAATCGCCTTCCCAAAGCATTCAAACCACGCCTTGGTGATTGTTTGAGTCCGTATAATGACTTGTTCACCTGCATACTTTGTCGCTACCAAGTCTCGCTCAAATCCCGGTAGGCTCATGAACACCTCCTCTTCAAGATCACCATTGAGAAATGCATTTTTAATGTCAAGTTGATGTAGAGGCCAATCAATTTCTTGCAAGAGATAACAAGACTCGATGGAATTTATTTTAGCAACAGAGCAAACGCCTCTCGATAGTCGATCCCATAAGTTTGAGTGAAGCCTTTAGCCACCAGTCTCGCCTTGTATCTCTCAACGCTTCCATCTGCGTTACATTTTATCGTAAACACCCATTTACACCCAACTGTTTTCTTGTCTTTGGGTAGATCAACTATCTCCCAAGTACCTCTTCTCCTTAAAACATTCATCTCCTCCATGACTGCTAATTTCCAATTTGGATCATCCAATGCTTCCTGTATATTCCTTGAAACAAACAAGTGTGAAATCTTAGATGTGAAAGCTCTATGGTTTTTAGACAGTCTTTGATAGGAGAGATAATTTGCAATAGGATGTTTAATGCAATTTCGGACACCTTTCCTAATTGCTATAGGAACATCAAGGTCGGAAATAGAAGGAATAGGATTACCAAAAATTTCGATGCCAGAACTCGGGTGGACATTTGGGTCATTAGGATGGACATTCGGGTCATTATTCCTTAGATGAAATCGCTTCCTAGCATAAACCTGAAGCTCAGAATTTAGATCATTTTGTAGTACTTCTCCCCCTAAACAAGAATCTGCTTGACTAGGCACCATAGAACTTGGTTCTCCTAAGTGATCATTATCAGACAGATGTGGTTTTTGTGTAGGATAAATGACATTGGGGAGCGGGATAGAAATATCCCAAAAATTGTCTTCTACTCCACTTGTCTCCCCCTGAAGAGAATTGTTGGGGAAATAGAATTTTGTTTCCACAAATGACACATCCATACTCACATGAAATTTCTTGGTTTGAGGATCGAAACACTTATACCCCTTTTTGTTTGAGGAATAACCCAAAAAAACACATTTTATAGCACGGGGGTCAAGTTTTGAACGAAATTGACTAGGAACATGAACATAGGCAGTACATCCAAAAACTTTGGCGGGTAAATCAGAAAACAACCTCGTGTCAGGAAAAAAAGTTTTGAGACAATCAAAAGGTGTTTTGTATGTTAACACCTTTGTAGGCATCCTGTTTATCAAATAAGAGGCTGTTAAAATTGCTTCACCTCATAAATATTTAGGAACATGCATGTAAAACATTATAGCACGTGCTACTTCAAGTAAATGTTTATTTTTTCGTTCTGCAATGCCATTTTGTTGAGGGGTATCCCGACATGTAGATTGATGAAAAATTTCCTTTTTTGCCAAAAACTCACACAACTGTTCATTGAAATATTCTGTTCCATTATCAGAATGTAAAATACCAATTTTGGTTTGAAATTGATTTTCAATCATATTGTAAAAATTTGTGAATAAATTTTTCACGTCAGATTTTTTATGCATCAAATAAATCCAACATAAGCGGGTATGGTCATCAATAAATGTAACAAACCATCTTTTACCAGAAAGAGTAGTGATTTTAGAAGGGCCCCAAACATCACTATGAATCAAATAAAAAGGTTTGGAAGCCTGGTAAGGTTTTGGCAAATAAGTAGAGCGATGAAATTTTGCAAAAATGCAACTTTCACAATGAAAAGAAGAACAATCAATCCCTTTAAATAATTCTGGAAATAAATGTTTCAGATAAGGAAAACTAGGATGTCCTAGCCTATAGTGCCATAGCATTATTTTTTCTCGAACAGAGATTGAACTAGTACTATTAAAGCTCTGAGCTTTTTTATTACTAACAGGTACTTCATCAAAGTAGTAAAGACCTTCACATCCTAGCACGCCCAATCATCATCCCCAGTTACGTCACGAATTCACAATGGGATTCAAAAAATGTAACACGACAATTAGAATCCTTAGATAGTTCTTCGACGCAGACAAAAGGTTACAGGCTAAGTTGGAGACGTAAAGAACAGCATTGAGATTAATTTTCTCAGTTAGTTTAATAAATCCTTTTCCTGCAATAGGTGAAAAACTACCATCGGCTATTCTGATTTTGTCATGACCAGAACAAGGGAAATAGGTACTAAATAAATGGGAAAAACTAGTCATGTGATCGGAGGCACCGGAATCTATGATCCACGGAGAGAAGTTTAGGCAAGAGAAGGCTTTAGGATTTCTACCTGTTTGTGCCAAAAAAACACTAGGAGTACCGGATGAGGAGTTGGATTTTATCAGCTTTAAGAGTTGATCAATCTGCTCTTTGTTGAAGGGACCTGAATCGGCTTCATTAGCAGTAGGAAAGCCACGATTCTTCTCTCCTTGTTTGCTGCTTTTCCAGTTGACAGGTTTGCCATGGATCTTCCAACACGTTTCGCGTGTATGGCGAGGCTTGTTGCAAAAATCACACCAGACCCGTGGCTTATCATCAAACCTCCGCTGGTAATTTGCAGCCTTGTTGGCCGCAGCATCGCTAATTAAAGCAGAAATTTCAATTGATTCACCACTACCTTTTTTCTTAAGCATGACGCTCCTTCGGCTTTCTTCCCTTCTGACTTTGGCAAATACTTCGCCAATGGATGGGAGAGGAGGTCTACCAATAATTCTTCCTCGCACTTCATCGAACTCAATGTTGAGGCCGGCAAGAAACTTGTAAATACGGCTGTCTTCCACAGTTTTCTTGTGGTGGTTGCAGTCGTCAACCGATTTCCATTCGTATGTGTTGAAGATGTCAAGATCCTGCCACAACCTTTTCAACGAATTGAAATATTTGGTGACGGAATCATCTCCTTGACGAATCTCTCCCAACTTCAAAGTCAATTCGAAAACTTGAGATTGATTTCCTAGGTCAGAATACATCTGACTAACATTATCCCACAACTTTTGGGGAGAAGTATTGCACTTGTAATTTGGGCTTATATCCTCCTCCATGGAATTGACCAACCATGTGATAACCATGGAGTTTTCAATCCCCAACTGTCGAACAATGGATCATTAATGCAGAGCCTTCTTGTCACCAGTGATGTAACCGATCTTTCCTTGCCCACGGATATACATCCGGACAGATTGTGACCAGCGGAGAAAATTATCACCATTTAGGCGGATGGTGGTGATTTGGACAGAGTGAGAGTTGGATGTTTTCACCGGAATGGCAGCGGCAGGGGTTGAAGTGGTTTCGGACGTGACTTCCGACATGGCTATGACGGTTTTAGGGCTGCTGTGTTTTTGTTGCTCTGATACCAACTTAGAAAATATGAGGAAGAAGAACTCAGAAAATATGAGGAAGAAGGAATATATTTCTGTTATATTCAAAACTTCTTATTCTACAAGATCAAACGAGACTCCTTATATAGGAGATATTACAGACATTATCATAACCCACTAATAGCCACTAACATATTATATACTGCCACTAACAGCCACTAACATTCCTGATTCTATACAGCCTTTACTTTCCCTATTTATATAGGAAAAAACAGATCCTAGAATATTGACTAATATTAAGGCAATAATAATCAAATTTCCAGCAGTATAGATATCTAGATAGTCAGAGGGAGTGAGAAAGCTGAAGTAATTCTTTGGAAAAGCCACAGTTATCTTTGTCTTGAGACTTCCATTAGTCAATCCACTGATTTGTTCCTTCATATACCTCTCTGTCAATAGGTACAAAATGCCAATATTGTTTAGCTGCTTCAAAGCCAACGTATTGCTCCTTGGTTGATTTCATTTAGGGTGATGGGATTAGCGTGTGAACCTCGTTTGTTCCGCCCATCAGCTGCAATTAACATGTGCACCTCAATTAGTCTACCCATCAGCTTCCATGTGGAGAAATCTAATACATTCATGGATGGTGTAGTTACTGTGTGAGCGTAATTTGGTGCACTAATCAGTTTCATGTGGAGGAAATCTGACTTATCTACAGAACCAGTTCCTTATCATTTGGACCAGACTTCATCCAAATAGTTTTTTCATATTTTGGTTTTATTCTATGACAAGAAGTATATGCAGCAGCAACATTATGCCTATTTAACAAGGGCTGTTACTTGGTAGAAAATTCCTCGTCCTTCCACAATATAGTGGTTTCGTCTACTGCCTGCAATTTTCAGGATATTCCGATTATCCTGTTTTGGACTTAACCCATGGACAATTACACCTGCATACGATAAATCTATTGTGTTTATGTTTGGCTAGACTTCTAATAATGGCTTGTCTTATATTTTCTTTAGGCGTTCAAGAAACCGTATTCCAAATCAAGTTTCCATTCCTCATTGGTTTTCTTTCACTATTTTGCAGATGAGGCAGCAGAAGGATGTTTTTGGCCGGCATTGTTCTCTATTTTTATCTAGTTACATATGGACTTATTCAGGATATGGTCCCCTTAACACAGGCATCAGAAGGTGGGCTTCTGGCATCTCATATTGAACTTGGTTATCATAATTAAAAGCATAGTACAGTCTCCATATTTATTCCTTCGTCAAAATTTAGCACCACTTGTAAGTAGTGATATTAATATGTTTACTTACTAATTTACAGGGAAATAGATACAGCTTTGAGACCGGGAATTTATGCTCTCATAGATGCTTGCTCAGCAGATGATCTTCAACGTCTTCATACTGTATTTGAGGGTAAGAAATTTCAATTTGATGCAGAGTCCAGAGCTCACACTTGAGGACATTTTGTTTCGGGGCTAATTTTAAATTTTAATTTTTTTTACCTTATTGTTTTTGTAGAGGGTCCTTGCAGAAGCACTCTGGCAACTCTGCAACATGATTATAAACTGAATTTCCAATATGAAGGAAAAGTCTGATGAAAGTTTTGTTTCCCTTTCTGGTGGATGTTTTTTAGCAGAAATCGTTTTAGTTCCGATGTAATGTGAACATCAGAGTGGTATGAGGATTACAGCATGTTGTGATTACAAAATCTTTCAGGGCAAGCCTGGTTGTTATGTTAAATTCATTACTCTGTTTGGACCAAGGTTCCACATTACAAAGCTATAAATTAAAAAATCAAAGGTTAAAGGAGATATTTTCTCATTTCATTAAACTGTAAGTGATATCAATTATTGCGAGTGTATATATGCTGTAAACTAGTGCAACTCTCTTTGTTAGAAATGATAATTTCTGCTTGTTAGATGTCTTTTTACGTTGATATGTGAGCTACATGCATTTATTTATTTATTTTAAAATTTTTGCTGCTACATTTTTCATCTAACTCCTCTTTGATCTAGCTTGTATTTCATGACATAATCTTCTTGTTGGAAATTTACTTTCTGAAGTTCCAATGTCCAACCTAAATGAGGTCTCAATTCTGAAATCTTCCGAGATCTTCAGAACCCAGCTTTGATTGATGATTCTTGTCAATTAGTAGAATTCAATTCTGTTTCTTAAGTTATGTATAATTTCAAGCATGTATAATTGACTTGTTCATATTCCTGCTTATTGCTGTGAGCCTGCAGAGTCGTACCATTTTTGCTTTGCCAAGAAATGACTGAGAGAATGGAAATTCTTTCCCTTAAGAAGGATCTTGTGTTCATTTCATCTAGGATTGAGGCTGCCTGGGATTTGCCTGTGCTTCTCAACTTCTGGACAAAGAAGAGGCTAGTGAACTTGGCAGTTTTTCATTTTGCTACTGTATGGATGCCGGGATTGAATTATAGTATATCCTACATGTATTAATTGATTCTAATTCTCTAACAATTTTGGAAAATGAGCAGTGACTGGTAAATAGTTAGGGGATGGGTGATTGTTCTACTATGATAAGGAATGCATAACCTTCTTGTTTTGAACATAGCTTTTCATTTCATGAAAGAAATAGATTGCTCTTGGAAAATTTCTCTTTCAATCTAGGAAGTCTCTCAACTTTTGAAGTTTTTGTGGATTATTTTTGTTGATAGCACTCGATTGTTTCTGAAGATAAGATATGTATGATTAAGAAAGCATGTCGAGTTCATTTTGACTCTCCATTATGGTGTGTGATGCTTAGGTTTGAGGTTTACAATTGTGTAATGTAACTTTCTTTTTTCTTATTAAGGTTTGGTTTGGCATGTCTTAAATAAGTCAAAAAGTCACTATCTTATTTAAGTCACATCATCTTATTTAAATCACATCACCTCTCTAACAAATCACATCAAACTCAACCCAAATTCAATCCAAACCCATCAATAAGTCAAAAAGTATACTTTTTTAGGACATCCCAAACCAACCCTAACTCTACCAATTATAAAAATAAATAAATAAATAAAGTGTCTTAATAATTTGATCAATTGATTCCAAGTATGAATGAATCTTTCCTTTTCCTTATTTTTCTCGACCAGTATTTTATTGGAACCTCTACACATTATGATATTCAATGGGAGTGATATTTATAATTGTTGGGGGTGATATTTATAAGGGTACTTATCAATTAGTCCTATTAACTAGATTTATTTACCTACAGGTCTTAATTAATAAATTTAACACTATAAAAATAAGAGAGTGATAAATTTATCACTAAAAATTTATTTACAAAATAAAGAGACTGATAAATTTATCACTATAAAATTATTCATAAAAAAAAAAGACTGATAAATTTATCTTTATCACTTAATAAATTATATCAAATAGGACTTAATGGATAATAAGTCTCTAAAGTAAAACCTATTGATTAATAAGTCTTCAAAATAGGACCTATTGATAATTTACCCTATTTATAATGGTTTACACTTGCTTTACAGTTAGTGGTGTCCTTGAGTGGCGTCAATCAAGGTATAATTAGTAAACTATAGTTTTTTTAGGGGGGACAAGCTGGACTAAAAAATTGTGATATTGTTTGAACCTAATCCTGATAATGGAACAAGTCTACCTGGGTCCTACCAATTAGGAACTCTCCGAAATATCAGCAATATTGACAGGTATAAAAAATATAGGATAAATCACACAAACCATCTCTGAAGTTTAGAAGAAAATCTATAAAGTTTTTGAAGTTAGATATAATTATATTGATCTTATTTTAAGTAAGATTAAAATAATTAAAATTAATACAGATAGTATACAGATATAAAAATAATTGAGGGTAAAATTTACATTTTAAAATTTATTTTTCTATCTATACAACTAGAAATGATTGATGAAAATAAATAGAGGAGACCTCAAGATTTGATACATTTTAAAGTTTAATAAAAATTTTAATACAAGTTTTGAGATTTCTAATATTACTCTCAAGATTTTAAAGGAACACAATATGGGATTTGATTTAATAAGACTACTTCCACATAAAAGTAGAAAAAAATATTGTGTAACCTAAATTCATTTTGTGTACCCTATCACACAAAATAAACCTAAGCCACATAATTTTTTTTTGTACAACTTGTGATTTTTTTTTGGCATTACTTTGAAAGAGTTTCAAACCATTCACAACCCCACAAAGTTTTGATCATTGAACAAAAGACCCAAAACGAGAAATCAACGGCTCTCAAAACACCCATCACAACTTCAATCCACTATCCCACTAACCCACCAAAATCGTCATCCAAGTAATTTCAAGCTATAAATGCATTGGCCCTTTCTTCTCCAAAAACCTTTGAATTAGTCCAAAGCTTCAGAACAACAAAGAGCTCCCTTTAATGGCATACAGAAGAAGCACAGCCTCCTCTATCATGGAGGTGTTCACACTGAATCCTCTTCCATACCCAGTTCTGCTAATCCTAGCCGTGATCTTTTTCTTTTTTGGCATCCAATGGTATGCTTCTTATGAGTCAGTTGTTGAGACCACAGAACAGAACATGGGTTGGGTTCTTTTGCTCATACCAGTGGTTTTACTATTTGTTGTTCGTTGGTTGTCGAGTCTGGAAGATTCCAATTGGTTGTTTGGGATGTCGCCGTTTGAGAGGCGGCGGCGGACCTACTACCAGCCGTCGGAGGGGAGCTCTCCTTGGGGTGTCGCCGCCGTGATCTTGCTGTTGCTTGTCATGGTGCAGTACCAGTCTAGCTTCCTTGACGGTTGGTTTATTTAATGCTTACAAGGTTTGATAACTATTTACTTGTTTTGGTCGGTTCACTATGAGTAGATGGTAATTGATTATGCCAAGTGTTGTGTGTTTAGAAAATTTCTAAGTGGATAGAATCGGACACAACTCTCATCAGATTTTGTACACGTAGAAGAGGTGTGGTGTTTATTAGATGAAATTAGAGATTGACTATGTGATTACTCTCATGTTTGAGGTAAATATATAGTATGTGGTTTGTGTGGTTACGCGTGTTTGTTAGTATGTGTTTAAAATTTTTTTTGAATCAGATATAATTTTTTGATTATGTGATCGGATTATGTGAATGTAAAAGAGGTGATGTATAAATAATTGACCTGGTTACTAACTCATGTTGATGTAAATATGAAGTTTGGGTTCTTGTTTGATATATGAAACTAGTTGGATAATTATTACTAGCTTTTTAATTTACTGTAAAATTGTAATTAACTTAGTGGATATGAGTTGATCAACTTGGCTTTGCTACTTTCGGTGCTTGAATCGCTTAGTGGTTATAAAAGCAAATATCATGGTTCAAGCCAACTAGTGAGGAATTATTTTGATCGTTTGTTATTTAAATATTTGTTATGCTTTCATGATTTGTTCATTTTAATTGATTATTTTTGTTTACTGAAGGGAAAATTTCACTTTTTGCCTTCTAATTTAACATGATGTCTTGATTAGCAAGTCTGGAATTTTGAGTCTTAAAGAGGCAACTAATAATTAAAACTTTCATTTTCGCTCTCTCGAAAAATCTTCGAGACTCAAGTTTTATAATCACTTCGTAAAATGTGAAACACTGAAGTGTTTATAAAGTGCAATGCTTAAAACACTTCAAAATTACATGAAACTTGGAAGAGTAAAGTGTTTTCTTTCGATTCTTGTAATTTCTTTGGTTAAATAAAGGCCTATTTTGAGAAGATTGTTATAATCAATTTTTTTTGTGAAAAACTGCTTATAAGTAGTTTTTTTTTAAGAGAGAATTATAATCCACTTTTCAAAATAGGCCAAAGTTAAACAAATAGTTAAATACTTTCATGATACAAACTATGAAAAAAAATAAATTCGTCACAAGTATCATTTTCTTTCTTTCAATCCACTTAAGAAAAAAAAATTAAAAACTATAAGTGAGACAAATTGGCGTGATGGCCGGAAATGAGCAAGATTTTTTGCTTGATAGCGATGTAAATATTAATTGAACTCCATTAATATCTTAATTTAATTAATTTGTTTTTTTGGCGTGTTCTCTATGATTAATGAATTGATACTATTTTTCTATGAGTTATCCAGAATGTTATGTAACATATGTAACTGGGGGCTGAAGCACACAATCTATCGTGGTGGGTCATAGCGTAAGACTTGATTAATGAATTGATTTACATTTGATTACAACTGTTATTCAATTACCCATACCTACCACTGGGGTCGTGGCCCAATGACATTTCAGTCCTTGACCCATCTCTTGGAGAAATTATTGACATGATTTTGGAGCTGTTTGGACACAGGGAATCCCAAATATAGTTTAAGAGGAGAGATAATAAAAAGGGAAAATTTCATGGAGAAAAGATAGGGATCATGAAAAATTAGTCATGAAAATGGTCATGAAAAAGTTATGACCCTTGGATTACCTTGATTAGTGTGTGGCACTTTATTCTAAGTGTAATCTAAGGGTCACAAAACTTTCATGACTATTTTCATGACAAATTTTTCATGACACCTAGCATTGTTGAATTTCATGTGAGTGAATTTTTTTCAATTTGGTGGGTGTTTTGGGTAATTGGCTATTTTATTAAGTTATTTTAAGAGTTGTTTGGAATGATCTAAATAAAAATATTTTTTGTCATTTTACGAAAAGAAGTGCAGAAAAATAGAAAGGTGATGCGATGAAAAAAAGATAAAAAGATGGATTATATAGGGGATGCCAAACCACCCCTTAATTTTTAGTTATTTTAATTAGTTAAAATAGTTGTATTCGGAAAAAAAAAAGTTGAATCTTTTTTGTAATTAAATATAATATTTATGAGAGAAAAAGTGAAATTATTATAGATTTGATGTGACATTTTATTTTTTTTTAACTATTTTTGCTCATTTGGTCTTTTTTTTAGTACTATTTTAGCCAAAAAAATAAAAACTTTTAGTACTATTTTGTCTTTTGGTGCTATTTTAATCTATTTTGCCTAACACATCCATGAAAAATTTTATGATTTCACTTTTTAATACTTATAAAGTCATCATTAATTTGAAAATACTTTCCTAAATTTACACTGAAATGAAATTATTTCTATGGCCTCTTTTAGAAAGATGGCTAAAAACCAAAAGTTAATTTTTAATTTATTTTTGGTCATATTATCTCTTTATATTTTTGTAATGTATTTTTTTTTTTAAAAAATCAAAAAAATAAAAAATAAAAAAACTAACTTTTTTTAAACTTTCCAAAACAATTCAAAAATAAAGGGAGAGTATAGAGATAATTTGGAACAAGATACAACAGAGATAAGGACAAACAATTTGATCTCCTCTTTGGATATTCATAGTCTTTCTTTTTTTTTTTTTTTTTTTTTTTTTTTTTTTTTTTTTTTTTTTTCTTCACCACATGAGTATATGAATACATGAGAATGGGGCTAAACATAAAAGGGCAAAAAATGCTTCGATCTTGTGGAATTGACTTCTATTCAAGATGAATATCGTGTCTGTTAATATTATATTTTGTGCATATTTTTAATAATGTATTTATATTATTTTTATTAACGCATTTTTGGTTAGGGAATTTGGTAAGAAATTTTTTTTTTAAAAAAAAAGAGAAAAAATATATGAAATTAAATGAAATATATGTATATTTTATTTATATTTCACTTAATTTTTATCTTTATTTTTTTAAATATCTTTCCAAATCTCTTAACCAAAGACAACGTAATTGAATACAGAAGAGAAGAAAATGATTGAAAGCGAAAATTATTCAATGTTGTATGTGTGTGATACTGTCTAAAAAATTCTTCAAAGCTTGACAAATAATAGAGTACCATCCGTGATCCCTCCCATGCTACGTCCCATGAAGAACCATGAATGCAGAGTAGGACAGGTTCATGTGATCTAAAAAAGAATAAAAAATACAATATGCTACCAAAAATTGACATGTACTATATTTTCAAAAAAAAAAAAAAAAAAAAACAACTTATAAATAAAAAATAAAAATAAAACAAACCAAAAATTGGAATTAACATACCCGCATCAACAAAATGAAACACATCCACTTTCATATTTACATGTAAGACATAAGGTTTTAAACTCTTTTCTTTACATAACATAGAGGTTTTTTTTTTTAATGTTATACATAAACAAATTTTTCGTGTGATTTTCTTATCACTAAATACAAATACAGAGATCTCACGTGTAATTATTAATCTGAGACTCACTATTTTTGTATGTAGTGATAAGAAATTTGTTTACGCATGACATGACATTAAGTGAATTACTAATCTGACCTTCATACGGATCCAAACCACTTGGAATGAAATGAGGACTGGTAAGAAACCAACAACAGAAGCACCACCACCAAGATGGCAACACCCCAAGGCGAACCTCCTCCTCCTCGTTCACTCCGGTGAGTCGGGTTGTGCTCCGACTGCAAAAACCAGAAGTTGAACCTGCCACTGGTTAATCCTGAAAGCATGATGACGATAAGCAGTATGGGCAACAGGAAGAGGAAGAGCTGCAAGTTGATCATGGTGTGTTGCATCTGTGCCTTGTAGTTTGTGTATTGGGAGAGTGACAACAAGAAGATGACAATGGCGAAGATGGCAAGCAATGGGAATGGAGGGATGGAGATGGAGGCCAATGTCTGCCCTGTCCACCCCTGTTTCCATTCTGGACCTCTCCTCTTTGGGTACAACCATTCCATCTCTCTTTCTCTGTGTCTCTCTCCTCTGTAGTGTGCATGAAGGCTTTATATAAGATACAGAGAGAGAGAGAGAGAGAGAGAGAGAGAAAGAGAGAGATGAGAGCTAGGACGGGGTTTGCTTTAGCATATATGCCTTGAGTATGGATTCTTCCTAACTTTGTTTTTTGGGCCAAATGCGCACTCAAGCAGCTGATTCCAATTGGCTATATATTTAAAAGAATTGCTATAACACTATGGAATGGAATTTCATGAAAACAACTGAAATAGGTAAAAAGACGTATGAATTATGGGTATTTCGAAAAAACATGTCGTATTTGTATTGGATATTTACCAGTATGGTACTTCATATAGTACTTCTATATATGTATCGGTACACGAAACATGTATCTAAATTTTTTTTTATTAATTTTTGACATACCAAGACGTACTTACTATATACTCAAGCCGTACCATAACTTGAAACAATATTTTTTTCTACTATAAAGATAAAACTCAATTTCACTATGAGAGGGAGATTTGCGCCGGACAAGTACGGCCGAGCTATGATAACGCGAGTTATAACGGACCTTGCGAGAGTCGTTTGCTCGGTCGGAGCGGCTCCCCGGCCTGTCATGCCGGTCTGAGCTACATTTGTCGACCGGAGCGTGGAGTCATGCCTATGCCAAACCGAGTTGTGATTCGGGTAGGTATTCAGTCGGATCCGCAATAGTGTGTCTGGACCGAGCAAAGCACGGCCCGGGATGAATTTAGACCAGGTTGGAGGCCGGCGCGCCTCACGGCCAGTCAGTTCGGAAGGATCGACTTCTTACAGCTCGGTCGTATTGATCATGGTTGTGTTTCTTCCCAAGGGATAGGCCGGTCGTGATATCTCGGTTGAGTGTGCCACCTGGACCAATGACGCGTGGAGGAAATCCACTCGCGCAGCGCCAATACCGCTTGGCGGTTCCACAATCGCTTTGGAGGTTTTGGCCTTTACACGCATAAGGTAGTGAGGCGACCCGCCACTGTCGAGGAAGGATAGCAGAGGTAGTGTGTGCACAATCCCTGAAGCTGCATGGCCAGCTTACAAAAAGGAAGAAGGGGGGACATTGGAGGTATGCTATCTGAACAACTCTCTCTCTTAAAAACAGTACTCTTCTTCCTCAAGTGATCTAACTTGATCGTCGGAGGGTCTATCCAGCAGCATACCGCCGGGCAGCTCACCGTGTCTTTGTCCTCAAGTCAGGTGTCGCTACGAGAAGCTTGAGTTCAAGGAGTACGGAAAGTAAAAGATACTTCACTCCTATACACACTAGATTTCTTTTTATTTTTTATTTTATGCTTAACATGTTTTTAAAACTAAACTATAGTTTGTAAGTTATTTAATTTATTGACATCTAATTTTGATTTATACCTTTACTTAAATGTCAATTGTAGCTTGAATCTTAACAAATTAAATTATTTAATTAATTTTTACATTATTCTAAATTAAAAATAAATATTTTTTTACAAGCATACCAAGTTTTTGTATCTAACTTTTTTTAGATTTTATCATATCGACATATCCATATCGTATTAGTACCAAAGATCAGAACCATGTTTCATAGCTAAAGAGTATATAGTTGGAGAGATGCTCTCATCAAATCAATAATAATCAATTTGTAAGTACTTCTCTGTTTTGGATTCATACTGTATTGGCACTTTAAGGCATATTGCCTTTGTTAATGGCACTCTGTTAGGGGTACCACGTAATGTGGAAAAGATATTTGATTCACAATGATAGTGAGGGTCGATTATACATATAGTTTTTGTTTTAAGTATGATATCAACAAGTTCATAAAAATAAATTAACACAATCTGGTGCTCGAATCTCTTTCTAAAAGCCTATATATGTACAACTACTTTGAATGTGGAAGAAGGTTGATGGGAAGCTTTTGAAATAGGAAGATATATAGAGGTAAGAAGGTTGACCAAAATCAGGAGATTTGAAAAGGGAATACCAAGGGATTTGAAAATGAGATTTTGTTCAAATAGTTTACCATTTGACTGACCCTACCTACTCTGGAAACATTGTTTACCAAATTGTGTGGGGAGATTTCCATCTGTTAGTACGGCGAAAGAAGGACAACGCCTGGCAAGGCATCACGCGACGCCGAAATGATTGGGCTAGCGACGGCCGAGCACCGCTTTGTCCGGCCGACTGTGTCAACCAAAGAACCTCTTGGGGCCGAACTGAGGTCGACTAGGTCGGGGAAGTTCACAGCAGAGATGCAAACGAGCTGAAGGAATGACCGGGTTACCACGAGGTTGCGGCATGGCGTGTATACCACTGGCCGCCCAGCCATGACGAGCGGGCCCAGACCGACCGAGATTGAGATGGAACGGTTGAGGTCGGCATGCCTTGCAACCGTCAATCACAATCAACCGTCTAGGATAGCTCGCTTTTGCGCTTGAACTTTCGCCGGATCCAAGTTACAAGCCGGCGGAATGTAGCACGGTTGGGTGATGGCAGTTTTCCACTAAGTGTTTGGCCGGTCATGGTACCTCGGTTAAGGGTGCCACCTGGGCCAATGGTGTGAAGGAGAGGACGTCAGCTCCACGAACGCCTCAATACCGTTAGGCAGTTCTGCATGTGTCAGAGGGAGGACAAAACCTTTACACGTGTAAGGCGGTGAGAGGTGAAGACCGCCACCGCCCGGGGAGGGCAGAGGTAGCGCCAAGATAATCTCGCAGCTGCCAGGCATCCTAGATATAGAGAAGGGAGGGCGAACGTTTCTGGTATGAAAAATTCTCTTTCACAAGCTCTCTCTCTGGTCATCATCTTCTTGCTCACTGAACTGACTTGAGCGTCGGAGGGTTTTTCAAGACACCGCCGGCAATTTCACCGCCCTTGTTTTGCGAGTCGACGCCGTTAGAAGAAGCTCGACGTTCAAGACGACGGAGCGACGTGATATTTCGCCTGCATAATTGGCGCCGCTCGGGAACTCTTTGATCAACCCTTGTTCTTCGAGCTTTTTCACCGCTTTCCATGGCCAACAATGAAGAGATTCCGCCGTCTGGCTGCCGATGGTGCAACACCGGAGTTTGTCCAGAGAGAGACGGCTCCCCAATGTTCAAGCCATGGCCTCGAAACTTCTTCGCGAGGAGCGCGACAAGCGTGGGAGGAGTTCAGATCGCTCATGGAGTCGGAGGGCCGCCGCCGGGGAATCCCGTGAGGAGCGTCTCGAGCACAAACTCAAAGATCAAGAAGCCCTCATTCAGAGGATGGCGGCGAGATGGAGCTCTGAAGGCCAAGTGAGGGAAGGGTGTTGCCGGAGAGGGCAACCTCAATGAGCGCACTCCTCGCTTCTAGCATGGCCACGGAGGAGAACCCATTCAATCTCAATCACCAGAACTATGGGGTTGAGATTCGACCACCGAGAAGACAGTCTATCATCACGCTACGCCATCGACGACGCGATACTCGGCCTCTTCCCTGCTCCAGGATCTCAGGACGTGTTGGAGGAGAGAGCGCCGCCGAGAAGCTTCGGAGGGTGCCGCGCTCCAGAGATTGAGTGTTCCATCACCGAAGTGAAGAGGTGGCGATGCGACTCCAAGGTGATAGCCAATGCAATCGGTGGACAAGGAGCTGGCGAGACTTTCAGCCACTCCATTGTCACCAGAGATCGAGAGTACTCCACTCCCTGCCGGATTCCACCAGCCAAAGTTCACTCTGTATGACGGCAAGACTGATCCGTACATGCACGTGAGTCATTACCGGCAAGTAATGGTGCCACCGACGAACGACGCCTTTGATGTGTCTCATGTTCCCGAAGCTTGGGAGAGTTGGGCCCGAATGGTTCGGAAGGCTCTGATGGGAGTATTGAGGGTGGCAAGAATGCGGAAGCCTTCGTCACCAGATTCAAGACGAACACACGAACGCCAAGGAGGTAGACCATCTCTTAGGCATCAAGATGGAGTCGGAAGCTCATCGAAGGCATACAATGCAAAGTATTGGGAGACCTACAACGAATTTCGACCGCTCAATTAACTGCCATCACCCAATACAAGCGAGGTCTCCCAATGACATAGGTCATGAGACTCACTTACCATGCATCGGCCGACCACCATGGAATCCTTGATGCAATGGATCAACGAACACATCCGCAGAGAAGAGGATGCCGCCAATGACCGTGAAGGATAACCCGTGGGGATAGACGAGTAGCGGGGAAGGTTCATTCGGTCGGGCAGGAGGAAAACCGCCCTAATGACCGATCAAAAGATCGTCGCCGAGAGACCGGCCAAAATAATGGAAACAAAGGCCGCGGAAGCGACCGGGCCGATGCACCCCGCGACGCAGCAGAAGATGCTAAGAGAAAATTGAAGGCACGAACAGGGATCACTACGGTCTTCAAAATCCCCATCTACCGCATTCTAAGCGAGATCCGTGGAGAGCCCTTTGTCCGTTGGGCCCAAGTTGCGCAGCGTGGCTTTAACCCCAAGTACCGGCACCTTCCATGAAGAACGAGGGCACCGAAGAGGATTGTTTGCCGCCAAACAACATCCGGAGGAGTTGGGCGGCGGGACATCTCGACCAGTATATTGAGGGGGGTGCCAAGGCTGCCCCAATCGGTCAACCCGAACCATACGGAATGGCCGCCTTACAGGCCCCCCCCCAAGGAGTGATCAGTGTCATCCATGGCATCATCGAACCGGCCAGAAGTCTCATGAGCTAAGGGGGATGATCAAAAAGGCTGAACACATGAGAGAAGTGCTCTCTGTTCAACCTGCTGTGAAGAAGGGGAAGACCGAAGAGAAAGACATCCTCACATTTTCGACGAAAGATTTACAAAGGATCCAGATGCCGCACAACGATGCCCTAGTGGTGACCTCACACAAAGACTTTGAAATCAGAAGAATTCTAATCGACCAGGGAAGTTCGGTCGAAATCATGTATTATGACGCATTCAAGCAGATGAAGTTGGAAGACAAAGACTTAGCACCAGCAACGTCCCCTTTGGTCGGCTTCAATTCACAGCCGGAGTGGCCGATTGGGAAGATCATTCTACCGGTCAAAGCGGGTCGGGTTGTAAAGCAAGTGGAGTTCGGGTGCTCAAGGTTCCGCTAACTTACAACCTAATTTTGGGTCGGGTTGGTTGCACGCCATGCAAGCGGTCGCCTAACCTTCCACCAAGTCATGCGTTTTCCAAAGATCAAATGGGCAAATAGAAGAAGTTTGGGAGACCAAGTAATGGCGAAACAAAGGTTTGCTATGTAAATGGCACCGAAAGCGACCAAAGGGTTTGTCCAGATGATCGAGGGGTCCGAGGGCAAGGAGGTCCTTGAAGATGTTGGAAGGAATGCCGAGGAAAAATCGCTTGAAGATCCGGTAGCGCGATCGATGAGAATGATCCAACTAAGTTCTTCCTTTTGGGGTCATCATTGTCCAATGCCGAAGCGGTCGAATATGTCAACTTCTTGGTCTCTAACTTGGAGGCTTTTGCGTGGACGCTTTACGATATGCTGGCGTCGACCCAAATTTCATTTGCCACCGCTTGAATGTCTTCCCGATGCACGGCGGTTATTCAAAGGACACGCCGCTCGCTTGCACCATGCCGAGGTGGTGGCGAAGAGGTAAAGAACTTCCGAAGCCGAGCGATAGAAGTGCACTACCCCGGATTTCTAATACGGTGGTGGTTCCAAAGAAAATGGGAAATGGCGAGTTCAAGCGTGGATTACAAAATCGCTAACCGCAAGATGCCCAAAAGATAGCTTCTCTCCTCGAATCGACCAGTTGGTGGACTTAACCGCTGGCCATCAGAGGTTTAGCTTCCTGGATGCATATCGCGGCTATCATCAGATTGCCATGTACAAGCCGGACAGGGAGATAACGTCTTTTACCACCCCCAGAGGCTTATACTGCTACAAGGTCATGCCGTTCGGACTGAAGAACGCCGGGGCAACCTTCCAAATGGATGGCGAAAATGTTCGCTCCTCTCTTGGGCCGCACTATGGAAGCCTACATAGACGATATGGTGATAAAGAGTAAAGAGAAGCCTCAACATCTTGCCGACCTAGCAGAGATGTTCGCCATACTCAAGCATCACAAGCTTCGCCTGAACGCCTCCAAATGCGCCTTTGGAGTTGGCACCGGAAGTTCTCGGTTTTCTCGTCACAAACCGGGAATTGAGGCCACCCATCGCAAATTAAAGCCATACAAGAATTGAGCGCCTAACTCCACGAAGACGGCAACATCTTGTCGGATGGCACCAATTGAATAGATTCATCACCGGTCTTCGGATCGTTGCAGCCCTTCTTCAAGACCTTGAAGTCCAAATTCTTCCGGGATGATGAGTGCGACTGCATACCGGCCGACTTGAAGGTTTACCTTTCCACGGCGCCTTATTCGTCACTCTCACGCGAAGAGTTGCTCTTTATCTGGTTGTTTCAAGAACACGCGGTGAGCGCGGTGTTGGTTCGTCTGAAGGCATCCAAAGACCTACCAATCTTCTATGTAAGCAAGACTCGCCCCACCAAACGAGGTACCTCCCTTAGAGAAGTTGGCGTGGCTCCGATGATGGCATCAAGAAAGCTAGCACATTATTTCCATGCCCATACAATAGTTGTATTGACCTAATTTCCACTCAAGGTGCTTTTTGAGAAGGCAGACTTCACAGGAGAATCCTAAAGTGGGCCGGAATTGGGGCAAGATGACATCAAGTTCGCATCACAAGACCGCGATAAAGGCACAAGCACTTGCAGACTTTGTGGCGAATTTGCCCCGAACACACCTGCTTGTCTTGCTGATTTGGTCGATGCGGATTTATCACGACCCATGGTTTTGGCAACAAGTGTTAGCTCGCTCCGAAGCGAGCAAAACACAACCGTCAATCTAAGGTTGAAAGCTCGATGGGAGGTGAGAACAACCATGATAAGGAAAGAGACCAGATCGAACCCACCAGTGGACTTTGATTTGAGAGGTTCACGTAATCCCTCCGATTGTTGGAAGTTGTTCATTGGCGAAATGTGGAAACTCTTCGTTGACTCGAGCCTCTAATGACATGGGGCGGGCTAGGAGTCGGCTAACTTCACCAGATGGACTCATCATAGAGCAAGCAATTACGCCGGCTTCCCAGCCTTCCAACAACGGCGGAGTATGAGGCTCTCTCGCCGGCCGAGAAGCGATTGAGAATGAAGGTCACAAACTCTTATGGTGTTCACGATTCCAAGCTAGTGGTCAATCAAGTCTCGGGGAGTATGAGGCCAAGGATGACAGAATGGCCAAGTATCAAGCGTTGGTCCGAGAAGAGATCAAGAAGTTCTTCGCGATCGAGTCGAACAGATCAACTGCGAAGGAAACAAAGACGGCCGATGAATTGGCCGGTCTCGCTTCCACTCGCATAACCTTTCCCAATCCCTTGATGATTGAATTCTACCGCTGCCAAGCATCGAGGAAGTAGAGGCACCGAGGTACTCAAGACCGACTTGGGACCCTCCGGATGGACCCCATCATCGCCTTTTTGAAAGATCGAATTTGCCGAAGAAAAGAAGGCGCCCACAAGATCCGAGCAAAGTCGAGCGGTTTTGGCTTTCACCTTCCCGCTTTGTACAAAAAAATCTTTCACGGGCCATATTTGAAGTGTGTCCACCTCTAAGGTGGAAGCCTTCCTCTATGAAATTCATGAGGGCATTGGCGGCAGCCATACAGGGGCGATCTCTAGCATACCGGCAATCTCGCAGGCTATTGGGCCATGCATGCAAAGTGACGCTACAGAAATATGTTCGCAGTGTGAGAAATGTCGAAATTTGCTCACCAGATCCACCGGCATGAGAGCCGCTTCTCACAAGTCCTTGGCCGTCAGCGCTTTGGGGATTGGATATTGTTGGACCGCCTCCCAGACCGGCAATCGCAGAAGTTTTTCATCGCCGCCACCGACTATTTCACCAAGTGGGTGGAGGCCGAGCCACTAGCAACTATCAAGGAGAAGGATGTGAAGAAATTTGTCCGAAGAATGTGATCACCGCTGGCATTCCCGAGCCTTAATCTCGCACAATGGTACTCAATTCGATGGGAAACTTTTTTCGCGGGTTTTGCGAAGAGTTGAAGATTGAGTTCTACACCGACGCCGCCTATCCCCAATCAAATGGTCAAGCCGAGGCCTCCAACAAGACCATCCCGGATGGATTGAAGAAGCTTGAGAAAGCTAAGGGTAAATGGGTTGAAGAGCTCCCTAACGTGTTATGGGCATACCGACTACACCGAGGAGATCGACCGGGAAACACCTTTTCGCCTTAGCCTATGGCATGGAGGTCGTTATCCCATCGAAATTGGCATGCCGACCATCCGCCAGAGTTTCACCAATCGAACAATGAAGTTGTGGCATTAGAATTAGACCTTGTCGAAGAAAGAAGAGAGCGCGCTAATTCACCGGGCGCTTATCGCCAGAACTCTCCAAAAATACAACAAGGCAAATGAACCCTGTGTTGTTCAAAATTGGGGATTGGGTCCCGAGGAAGGTGCTTGGCAACACGGATCCTCGGTGAAGGAAAGCTTGGCGAAATTGGGAAGGACCATACAAGGTGGTTGGCCTAGCGGGCAAGGGGCATACCATCCGAAGATTTGGACAAAGGCCCCCGACCTTGAACGCAGCCCAACCTTAAGGTCTTTTACTTTTAAGATGTAATTTGCTTTCGCTTAGCTACTTGCTCTTGTTTAGCTTTCTTAGACCTTTGGCACTACATGTAAAAAGACAAAGATTGCCTTTGCAAAATTTATGTAATGAAAGCTAGTCGTATTGTTGTTGCGGTGTTACATTGTTGCTTTTTTCTTTGTATTACTTCCTGTATGGCATCAAGACGGTCAGAAGGTATGCCAGGCAAAATTGACCCAAGCAAACCGTCAGATTCCTGAATGGGAGCAGATCAAGACAAACACTTGCGCATGGAACAATGCGCATTCGAGCCGAAATGGGTTTTGCTCGGTGGGAAGTGTTGGTGGCATAACCAACTGGGTCAAGCATTGGCGAATTGCCCAATGCAGAGCCGAGCCGATTTTGTTTCTACCATCTAGCACATTGGTGAATTGACCAATGTAGTAGCCGAGCGGACTTTGCTTTCGCCACTTAGCATATTGGCGAATTGCCCAACATGGTAAACGCTACCGATTTTGCTCTGGGAATGGCAATGTTGGTGTCTTTTCCAAAGAATTGCCGTGCCGAATGAATTTGCTCGGCCGAAAAGAAGTGCTAGCAAATTGAACAAACTACAAATGACGTGCAAGTTTTTGCTCGGCCCGATAGGTCTAGCTTGAAAGACCGAGCGGATTTTGCTCGGCCGGTTCCTAAATGTCTACCTGGAACCGAAAGGAATTGCAGGGTTACTTGAAGACATGTTGTTTGCACGGTTCAGCCGATCAAGAAGTTGAAAACAAAGTTTGGAACAAGACATTCAAACATGAAGAAGCCGAACAAAAACAAGAGATGTACGAGCAAAAAGATTGTAATTTCATTGATAAAGGAAAGTCATTACATAAGGAGGGGGCATTGCCCGGTTACATAGCAAAAAAGGAAAAGTAAAAAGGTACAAAGAAAGCAAAATCATCAATCCAAATCGAGGTTCGCTTCGGCCCTCCACCGCTTGGCTCGGCTACGGGAAAGTCTGCCGCAGATTTCTTGCCCTTCGTCAGAGCCTCCGCCGAGACGACATCCCGATCACATTTCATCTTCGCATTTTGGGATGCTTCGTGGAGTTGCTTTACCGCTTTCTCGGGCGGCCTCTTCCTCATTTCTCCTTCCGTGCCTCGGAAGAAGACGATTCTCGGCCCGAGTAGGACAAAGATGTAGACCGGGATATAGGCAGGGGGCGGGTTGATGAACATTTCAGAATCCTGGCCAAGGCCAACTTTTTCCACGGCAGCTTTCCACCAAGACCGAAAAAGATGTCCTGGTAGCTCTGACCGGGCGCCATAGGTCCTTTCCTCGCTAAATCATGGTCCTCCGCCCACCGCTTTGTCCATGGCGTCCTTGTTGGCGCCCTCGGCTTTCGGCTCGGGCGAGGTACCGAAGCCGCTTTCTTCTCGCCTTCTTTCTTCGTTGGGTCTGATCGAGTATTCCGAGCACTGTCGTCGCCGCTTTGACAACCATCTGCCGCCTTTAACCTTTCTACCTCGCCTTGAACACCTTGTTTTGGTGATGGCGCCACGAAGGCTTTGGCGAAGAGAAGCCATTCGCCGGGCGAGGTAGTTCTTCAGGCGCTCGCAAAATAGAACCGATTATCAATATCTCAAAGCCCAAGAGAAAACCGAATAAAGTTCAAGAAAACTGCTGAATTTACTCGACGATGGATTCCGCCACGAGCGGAGGACCTTCAGTCGGTCACTCATCATATTTCTTCATGTCACCGGCAAGATCAATCCTCGTCGTTGAAACCGAGGGAGATATCCTTGTCTCGGCATGTAATCTGGCGTGAGATCGCTGCCTTTTGTAGGTGAACTCCGCGCCTGCATCGGGGCAAGAGGGCCTTGCCTTTGGTTTTTGGGCAAGTTGTTGCTCTGTTTCGCCGAGCTCAGAGACGCCATTTCGGTGGAGTCCTCATCCACAAGGCTCTGACCGGCCTCCTCTCGCTTTTCTTGGCTTAGCCGTTGCCGCCGGCGCTGCAGCACCGCCTTCGCTTGTCCTACCGAGTTGAAGATCCTCCCTGCAGCTTCGGGCGCGGGGACTCGCCTTTCCTCCCGGTGATCATTGACTTAATGGCTCGATTTTGGCCATTTCTTGCTCGTGGTTGGGACGAGTCCGACCGTGCAAATTTGATCTGCTCGGTGTTGGCTCGCAGAAATCGGTGACTCGTCATCGGTGCTTGATAATTGTACGATTGTTCGCGAAAGCAACTGGTGATTCCTCTCTCGGCGGTATGCGCAAAGAACACTTGATTGCTTCTTGGTTCGGCTAGCGCCGCCAAATTCCTACCGCAAAAAGAGTCAAGTCTTAGACCGTGCAATAAAGAGCAATTCAGAGAAGAAAGAAATTGTACGGTCGGCCTTTACCCGCTTCTACCGAATTTTTCCTAATCGGCCGGTATGGGTGCCTCTAGGTTCAGAGCGACGGACACCCACAAAAAGTCATCGTTGGACTCTTTGTCCGGTTGCCCTCGATGAGTTTTGCTCGCCCTTCTTCACTTTAAGGTAGTAGCAAAACCCACCCTTATTGAACCGAGGTCAGATCGGTGAAAAATTTCCGCGAGGTCGAGATCGAGACCGTGCCGTCTGCTTCGGCTGACGCATTTATTATCTTATATGTGTTGTTGGAAACTGGTGGGCAAAGCCCTGTCCGCCAAAAATTCGCAGATCGTGGGTTGGACCGAAACGAAGTCCGCCTCTATTATTGACACCACGGTAAAGGGGCACCGATCTAAATCGCCCCATGGAGTTTCTCCTTCTGTCGAGCTCTAAGACTACGCTCTCGGGATGTTGTATGCTTCAATTTCGCTATTGCCCCAAGAGCTAACCCTAAACCGGTATTTTCCCATTATCTTGGCTATGTGCACTTTACTATCTCGGTCAAAAATGTTGGTATGATTGCTCGGTCTTTGAGCTCTGATGACCTAAAAAAAAGGGCAAGGGTTAGCACGGCATATATTGCGGCTTGCATGGGAAATAGCTCTAATAGGCTCTAGGTGTTTGGTCGGCCTCCTACCTCGGCCCATCAGACGCCGGATTTAGCCTTCCTCTTTGGCAATCGGTTTCTACTCGGTCTAGGAGGTTTGACGGTTGGATTCTAAGTGAGATTTTTGCTCGGTCGAGCCAGTTCCAAGGACTTGGCTTCGATTTCAGTCGATTAGTCCGTAAACCTATCACCGATCTACGGTGCATACAATTTCGGTTGTGACCACAGTGCAAAGTCACAACCGCCGCTTCGGTTTAAACCCTCAAGTTGGATCTAAATGAACGTTTTGCTCGGTTTTGCAGACCACCGTGTTCTTCCTAAGTTCTTAGCCCATTCATCTACCTAAGGGGAACGGGGCACGAGGGCCCTCCTCCTTCGTTTTCATCTCCTAGGGTGTAAAGCATCTAAACAAGGAATAACAACCCTCAAAGCGAAAAAAATGTCAAGCTTAATGGTACGGAAATGAAGAACAAGATTGAAAGACATGGAAAAGTGAAGAAAAATGCAATGGGAGAGGAGGACTTACCAGGAAGCAAGAGAGGACCTCGGAAGCACGATTGCAGCAGAAAAATGGAGGAGGGAGCTCGAAAACAGTGGCAACAGCAACGAAGAAGAGAGGTTCTGGGCGCTAGGGTTTTTGGGAAGATCTGAGAAGAAAGAAAGGTGAAGGGTTTTGGGCCTCGAGTAGGACTTAATGATGAGGCGCGAAGCGCCAAACGGCGCAGCCATTTGAACTTCAACGTGCGAATGTGTCCGCACGAAACCAACGGGCGATGACACGGCTCGACAGTATACGGTCACAAGACGGTTGTAATGACTTTTGATGGGACAGCAGTGAAAGTCACCGGCCAATTGGGATTGCTCGGCGTAAGTGTACCCTATTCAATCATTGCAAAGGACAACGTTGCATAAGATAGCTCTACCGGCGAGGAGCTACTCGATCACTCGGTTATAAGGTAAACCCAATCACGATTGCTCGGATGGGTTTAAGGGCAATTGTGGGAGATTTCCATCCGTTAGTACGCCGAAAGAAGGACAACGCCTGGCGTTACAGACATCACGCGACGCCGAGTGATTGCTAGCGACGGCCGAGCACCGCTTCTTGTCCGGCCGACCAGTCAACCAAAGAACCTCTTGGGGCCGAATCGAGGTCGACTAGGTCGGGCGGTTCACCAGAGATGCAACCGAGTGAAGGAATGACCAGGTTACCCCAGGATGCGGATGGCGCAGATACCATCGACCGCCTACCATGACGAGCGGCCAGACCGACCGAGATTGGAGATGGAACGGTTGGAGGCTGGCATGCCTTGCAACCGGTCAATCACAATCAACCGGTCTAGGATAGCTCGGCTTTTGCAGTTGAACTTTCGCTCGGATCCAAGTTACAAGCCGGCGGAATGTAGCACGGTTGGGTGATGGCAGTTTTCCACTAAGTGTTTGGCCGGTCATGGTACCTCGGTTAAGGGTGCCACCTGGGCCAATGGTGTGAAGGAGAGGACGTCAGCTCCACGAACGCCTCAATACCGTTAGGCAGTTCTGCATGTGTCAGAGGGAGGACAAAACCTTTACACGTGTAAGGCGGTGAGAGGTGAAGACCGCCACCGCCCAGTGGAAGGACAGAGGTAGGCGCAAGATAATCTCAAGAAATGCCAGTACCTAGATATAGAGAAGGGAGGGCGAACGTTTCTGGTATGAAAAATTCTCTCTCACAAGCTCTCTCTCTGATCATCATCTTCTTGCTCACCGAATCGACTTGAGCTGCCGGAGGGTTTTTCCCAAGACACCACCGCCGGGCAGCTCACCGTCCTTGTTTTGCAGAGTCAGACGCCGTTAGAAGAAGCTCGACGTTCAAGACGTACGGAGCGACGTGGATATTTCGCCCCCGTACACAAATTACTATGAACTATGGTGTCAATGGGTGCGATAACATAGGCTCAACAATAAGAGTTCACTTAACAACCTTTTCTCATGTAACACAACAAAATATAGTATATTCAGGAGACTAAGGGTAGTAAGAAAGGCTAGAAGACGGTCCTTTTCCAAATTTTGTTCGTGTTCATGGCAGAGGTCGTTGCATGTTTAGAAGCTCTCGATGGTTCCGAACAACGGTAATTTGAACCACGAACATAATAGCTCAGTTGAAAGAAGAGGTGTTGTTTTTCAAATAAAAACCTATCGGGAGAATGTACTCAATAGGTTGTGGCAAGGTTTTAAAACGGTGTTAGGTAATGATTATGATTTCTATGTAACGTTGTAGTGGTAAGCGTTATATATTATATCTGTTTTTGTGGTGTGGCAGAAATTTACATGTATAACGGTCATTTCGGTATTACATAACGGCCGTAATGGCCGTTACACTGATACAATATTTTGAATTTCCAAAAAAAAAAAAAAAAATTTAGAAAAAGAAAAAAGAAAGAATACTGAGTGATTCAAACTTAGAGAAAAACTTTGTATGATTTTTTTCTTTATAATTTATTTTTTAATTTTTATTTCATTACATTAGTATGCAAAATAAAAAAATATATAAACAATGATTGTATTTATTTTTATAATCAGTTCATTATTTAATATTTAATTGTAAATATTTTTATTGTGTTACTATAATGTGTTGTCTAAAAAATATCTTTAAAAAAAATCAGTAGCTCAAAAATAATTTTTACTATTTTATTTAATACTTAATTATAAATAATTTTATTTAGTTACCTGTAAAGTGATGATTAAAAAAATGTCTTTTAAAAAAACATCATTAGCTCAAATAATTTTTATTTATAGAACAATTTTTTTTATAATCATTTCATTTAATAATTGTAAATATTTTTTTATTTAGTGAGTTCAAATATTGATCAAAAATAATTTTATACACATTTAAAATCAATTATTCTTAAAGTTATTTATCAACTATTAAAATAAAATATAAAAAACTCATTTTATAATGATTTAAAAATATGAAATATAATATAGATCATACTTAAAATTTAACAAAAATTGATCAAAATCTATTTTAAACCCTAATAAATGTGATTTAAAAAAAAAATATGCATATCAGTAAGTTTTTTTCAAATTGTGCAAAAAATTTAAAAATTCACAGTTCCGATTACTGCAACCTTCCGCTACGACTTTCACACTCCGCAACTGCAACATCACCACAACCGTTTTTCGAAAACTTGGTTTGTAGTAAAACACCTTTCAAAACAGAAACTATTTTCCATAGAAAAGAGTCATATATAGCACAAGCAATGTTCATAGATGCTAAAAACATGTGGTGTCTAGTTGTCATATTCTAATGAGGAATAAGCAAAGCAACACAACTCAACATATATGCCACTAAGTTGACAATTATTCTATATCTTCAATCTTTCTTGTTCAAACAGATCAAGCAATCAAATGAAAGCCAAGTTTCTTGTCCTTTGTTATTTTATTTTTTTTAAAATATTCATGGCAGGGGAAAAATGAAAAAACTATCAAAATCCCACCAAACTGAATTAGCTCATAAGATTTTTTCATGACTCCTTAAGCCATTTATTTGCCCAGGTGCCAAAGTCACCATGAATGATCAAGCAGCTACCTTCTTGGAAGTTACTGAATTGACAATGGTTGCAAACTCGGGACCCTGCAACACATAAATTCAAACTTTTAATCATGGATATACCAACAGATTTTTGGGGAATGAAAGATCCCAAGTCTTCTTACTGTATCGCATCTTAAATTCTTAATATATACATAACACAAAATATACATGTTTGATATATATATATACATACAAATTACAAATAACTAATGCACACGTCAAGGCTTTTTTACAACTTTGTTCCCTTTCAAGTGGACCAAAGGAATTTATTCCATCATTTGGCCGAAAGGTACTTGATGTTTGGACCAAAGAGACGTAGAAAGACATCACTTAAATAATCAATGAAAGGGCACTGCTTGCACTTAATCAATGCAATTTAGAAAGCAATGAATTATAGAAACCATACAGTAAAGTACACAAGATGGAAATATAGAAATGAAACCAGTATGATACACATATTGATGATTTGAATGGTATGATACCTTTAAGGAAGCACCACCTACAAGAAATCCGTCAATATCTTCTTGTTTCGCAAGCTCAGCGCAGTTGCCACCATTTACAGATCCTGAAAAAGAGATTTGGATTCTGATTAGCAAATATGAGCAAAAGCACATGACAACTATATCTAGAAGTTTAGGAGCATTCAGACAAATAAAGCTGGTAAGAACAGTGTAGAGGGTCAAGTGCAGAGGTCTGCATGAAGGAGGTAGCTCTTGAAGAGTGTCATGGAGAGAGAGAGAGAGAGAGAGAGAGAGAGTACACCTTTTCCACAAGTAATACAGACATAGACTTTACATGACCTTAACACATATCTCTGAGTATCACAGAGAGGATTATAACACAGATGCTTTGAAAAATGAAGCCTTCTTCAAATCTTCTAATATATCCCAAACTAAAACTAGCAAAAGAAAATTACATGATTGTATAGATAAGAGTGTAAAAAGAATAATACCTCCATAGATTATACGTGTCTTAGAAGCAACTTCAGCTGAAACATTCTTTTTTAGCCAATCACGAACAGCTACATGTACTTCCTGAGCTTGCTGGGGTGTTGCCACTTTACCAGTTCCAATTGCCCATACAGGCTCATAAGCAATTACTACATTATCCCAACTGGGCACAGCATCTGCAAATCATGGACATGGGTTACATGTCCAAAAAAAGATAGCAAAGCCATTTCTGGTTCACAAAAATCCCACAGATGGTGAATTTCTGAGAAAAAACCACAACCAGGAAGCTTGCCTGCAAAAGCCTTCATTTGCTGAAAACAAACATCAAATGTCTTTCCTTCTTCTCTCTCGTTTAGCAGTTCACCAATGCAGGCTATCACTCCGAGACCCTGGCTCAAGGCATAAGCAGCTTTCTTTCCTATAAACTGAAGGTGAGTGAGAGTGCTTCAGTCATGAATTGAATACATGGCCTCAATTTGTCATAAAATACAATTAATATCCCAATGACAATGAATTTTCATTTTAGATAGGTGACTTTTATCTTTTGGAAGTTCAAGATTCAAGCAATCAAATTTTAATAATCCTTACCTGATCATCTTCTCCAATAACATGTCTCCGCTCAGAATGTCCAAGAATAACCCACTTGCAACCAATATCCTTCAATTGTTCCACACTGCAAACAGAAATGTGAGCATGTTTACTTGTGTGAAATTGTAAGATTGACAATATAGACAGAAATGCTTGATAAAATCTCGGGCCAAGAATGAGAACGTGGGCTTGAGTCTGACAGCAGCCACATTGTATAAATAAAGCCACAGATTAGGTCTATCTCAAGTGTTACCCTTCCAGCAGTCCAGCAGCCTTGATTAATGGGGTCAAACACCAGGCATTGTCCTTTTACTATAGGCAGAAATGCATCCTTATTTCCCATGGTCCATGAGAACATGAAAATGGAACACAAGCAAACCCCAGCTGTAGATTCTCATTCCTGAGTAAACAGAAGTGCAATCCAATACAGAGCACTAAACAGTTACAATCATGGCCAAAAACCCCATATTTGTCCACCACAATGCCGCCTCAGTTTTAAACTGGGGATCCAGAAAATAATAGCATCCACATATCATTGTTGAATTGACAAATACATACAAAACATGGAATAACATTGAAAGTATAACAAAACTACACACCCTGGCTTTTTTCTCAAGCATATTCAAAATAATCTCCTAAAACTGTGAATCCTATCACCAATTGTGGATAAAGAAAGTAAAACGGGCTGCAGGACACATTTATCTGACTCTAGTGTAAACATAGAATGGCAAGTGCAATGCAACCAATATTCTTAAGTCATCAAGAAGAAACACTCTAACCTGATTTCTCCTGTGAAAGCCCCACCTTTTCCGATCCAAGAATTTTGAGCAGATATCTCAATCCGATCTGTCAATGAGTTCTTTACCAGATCGACATAAACAAAGGGAGGTGCAACAACAACATCTGTAGAATCAAACAGAATTGAGACTTTGATACTTTATATATTTAACACTGATAAATGAATTAAAAGTGACCAAATGAAACTTTACATCTACTAGAATAATACACCATGGAGAAAAAGGTCAGTTTTTTTTTTTGGGGGAGGGGGGAATTTAAAAGGAGATGCCTTGTTTTGAGGGCAATGAGTGTAGGACCAAAATCATAAAAAAGATATTACTGATATTTGGATATTCTATCGAAGGGGAGCAATGACTCACCAACATCAGGCTCCAACTTTGCACTATTCAAGTCCGAGACAAGCTTACTGATAGATTCTTTTGTCCCATTCTATATAAAAATGGAAGAAGAGTCAATAAAAGACATTACCATCAAAAGCTAGAAAAAATGAAAATATCAGTAGTGGATACAATATCCAAAGTTTCACAAGGAATTTATTTTAAATTAGGGGGCCATTGCTTGGCTTAATGGCAAAAGTTTTGGGATGTTATGCCTGGGAATTCCAGATCATGGTTGAGAACAGTCACAATGTGCCCATACAGCCAAATATTAGGTTCGTTTCTGGTTGACCCAACCCAACAACACATTGGACAACTGGTAACAGCCTTGGAAACCTACTCTCCAGCCTTCAGGTAATATTGAAAAGCTTTAATCAAAATACACTAACGCTTTGCTTGGATCATGGATTTGGCTAAGGATTTGGAAAGGGAAATGGAGAAAAAATTTCGCTTATATTTCATTCACATTCTCTTTTCAAATTTCTATCCAAATCTAAGATCCAAACACAGCCTTCTAGAAGAATAGGCTTTTGAAAGGAATCAAAGGAATTGTTTGACGTTCACTTTACAACAAAAGAGTTTCTTATCAAAGAATAGTTCATATTATCTTTTTCCCATTATCTTGTTGGTACTATTCAAATTATGTTTCTCAATTAATCCCTTAATATGAATTCTTTGGTTTGTAAAGAAACCAAGGTTCCTAATTTGGAAGAGTTCTGTGTGATTCTGTGGCTTGTTGTATTGCTTATATCCAATCGTAACTTGAGAAAACCTATACAGTGGGTAGGGTGAATTGTTTGTAAGGAAGTATCATGATGTGCCCGTGATGAGTTAATGGTGCCATTAATGCATTGATTCCATTTTGAAAAGGTAAACATAAACCAAACATTGTTTCTTCAAGATTAAGAAGACATTTTGAAACCTTTTAGTAAAAATGGCATCTTTTGAAAATTTATTGCCTTTACTTGAAAACCCAGCACATACCCAGGTTGACTTTTATCTAGATATATGGTATGGCATCTAAATATTGGTCCAAGACTCTGAAGGGAACTATTAACCCCATTCAATGTTAAAGTTTAGGGTACCCTATTGTCTTTTTATATCTTGATTGAATTAAGAACTCTTTACACTTTGGTTTGCATAACAACAAAAACAGTCCTCAAGATCTATCCATTGTCCACGAGGATAGTAATTCAAACGTAACAGCAACCACAAATGTGATATATATATATATATATAGCTTTTTGACAGCAATGGGAAAAAGGGGAAAAGATACTTACACACTTCCAGTTGCCACCAACAAAGAACTGCAAGCAAAAAAAACAAAATCAAATTCGAAGAATAAAACAAAAATTAAACTAAATTAGCATAATAATTTAGTCAATCAAATAATCCTAAATTCAACCAACAACTCCACATAAATAGATTCATCATAGAAATTCACACATTTCGTTTAATTTCTATGCCTCAATTATAGAGATCTAGAAAACGAATTGAAAGGAGAGAAGAGAGTGAGAGGGTATTACCTTGCCGGAACCGGCCATGGCAACGACGCCTCTGCAACCTTTTCGTGAAGAGGGGGAGGAGAGACGGAGATGAGAATCGAGGGTTTGGAAGAGAGAGAGAGTAGGGGAAGAGAGAGAGTGGTCGAGCTTGGAGCAAGTTCGACGGAGTCCAGAGAACTGAGGGCAAGAGGATGCTGCGGATTTGGGGCCGGAAAGTTGAGATGCGAGAGATGTGGATGCTACCGCCATTGAAGATTAAGCTCAGCTTCTTCAACAACTACCGATTAACTGTCAAAAGTCTCTCTCTCTCTCTCTCTCAACCCTGCACTGTCTTTCCTTCTTTCTATCTATTTGAAGAGGTATTATCAGTTGGAAGCTTTAGCTGAAAATGTGGCGCTGTGTTTTGTGATAATCGGTTGTTCGAAGACAGAATTCACGCCTGTCTCGGGTGCGTCAACTCCACGCCCCAGTATTTTGCTTAGGGTTTGTTTCCGAACAACCCAAATAAAATGACATATTATTCAGTGGGTTAGATTTCAGTTTTTTGAATTTAATTATCTGAAAATTAAATTTTTTATTTTATATATATATATTTTTAGTAAATATTTTTAAAATTTTAAGTAATGTTTTTATTTTTTTAAATGTACTTTACTTAAATATATCTAAATAATAAAATATTTGTGAAAAAATATTTTAAAAAATTAATAAATATATAAAATATGAAAAATGTATTGAATTTTTGTATAGTATATTTTTTAAAGATTTTTTTTACAATATTATATTTTTTAAGTATATTTATGTTAGATGTGTTTAAAAATTTTAAAAAAATTACTTAAGATATTAAAAAAAAATTATTGAAAACATTAAAATACGAAAAATAAAAAAGTAGAATTTTCTGTAAACTATAAACAAAAAATTGCTTATATTATTTATTTTTTTCATATCTTTCTATAAAAAATAATAAATTAATAAAATAGCCTATTCCCAAATAATTCCTTACTTCGCATTAAATATGTTAAGCTTTATAGATTTTACTTAAGAAAAATGATATATAAACCTACTTTTTAGTCTTATTTTTTAAACCTAATGATATATAGACGCTGTTTGGGAAGAAAGAGTTGAGGCTATTATAGCCTCATTTGTGAAATACGCCAAAAAGTCTCTAAATCAAAGTTTTTCAAAAATAAAAAATAAAAAAATAGCAGCACTACACTGTCACATTGACAAAATGTTCCATCACTTGGTCATTTACGATTTTGCCCGTTTATATCAATTTAAAAAATTGTAATCTTAGGGATAAATTTGTTATTTTAACTTCAAATATCATTTCAACACATTTTTCAATACAACAACTCAAATAAAAATCCATCTCATCTTCCTAAACACAAAAACTAAAATAGCCTACTAAAATAGCCAAAAAGCTACTAAAATAGCCACTTCCCAAACGAGGCCATAAGTGATATAATTGATTGATGATTAGAGAATATATGAGAGAAAGTGTTGTCTTTAATATTCTAATTGATTGTTATAACACTGGACTTAAAAATTAGATTTAATTCTTTATTTTGAATAGCAAATGCTCTTTACATAATTACTAAAGATTGATAAAAAATACATGCGTTTTTTATTTTAAAATTAAACTTTTTGATAATTTAATGAATAAAGGAAAGTTTGAGGAATGAGAAAATTGTTTAACAATATAAAAACAATTCAAGAATTATTAAATGTTACCGAAGGATATTCTTAAAAAACAAAATGATAATAATATACCAGTAATGTTATGAATATAAAGACTAAAAACAAAATAAAACATAGATATCTTACGATTAGTGGTCTCATATATGACCTCTTGTGTGAAACATATATATCTATTCAGTGTGTTGCTTCTGTGCACTTAAATTTATTAAAATATATAATATTTTCTATTGCATTAATGTCATTAAATTATAATATATCCTTAATCATTTTAAATTTTAAATGACAAATTTAACATTAATTAAAGATAAATTATATATTTTAGTACAAAATTAATCGATATCTCGCATTCTATTCATCTTATTAGCCACTAACTCAAGACAATAGAATAATTATGATTCAAATTAAATTATGCAGAAAATGATGTAATTATATTAAATTTACAAAATTATTATATATCTAAATCTCAAGAAATGTCTATATAATTTTACATTATTATTTTTAGTTAATTTATTTTGGTCTTTAATAAATAAAAAATTAAAAACTTAAAAAGTTTTAGAATTATTTTATTAACAAAGGACCCCTAAGCGACGTGCGGTGCGAGCAGTGAGCTTGGCAAATCTTGTTTCAGTGAAAATATCAACGATGACGGAACGACAAATAAAAAGAACGACGTTGGACTTGATACGTCGTCATCTCTTTATCTAAAGCTGCCACGTAGTTCAACTAGCATGAGGAAAACGGATATGGATGTAGTGATGGGAGAGACACAGTGGGAGTCTGTGGTGGAGAGCCAAGGGGCACCGTACACGTGGCACCCTTATCCATCAAAACCAAAGATTAAGGTCAAATCATAGGTTGGACGAAACATTGATCCCTGCACATCTTAAGTGAAGAGGTCAAAGGTTGGGCCGGCCAAGGACGAGGTAGATGCCCACCTAACTTGATGGACGGCCTTGAGAGACCAAACGGTATAGACTCGTTTGGTTTGCAGGTAATGTAACTAACCGTTGATATAAGATTGGGGTAGTAGTAGGAATTTTAAATCTTCGTTTAGTATTTGAGGTTTTTTAATTTTTAATTATTTTAATTATAAAAAGATAAAATATAGTTTTTAGTTTAATAAGATAAAATATTATATCTAAATTATAATCATTTTATTTTTTCTCTCATAAAATTTAAAAAAATCAAAAAACTTATCCTAAATGAGACTTTTTAACTCCAGACTAAAATAGCCAAAAAGCAAACTCACATCCCAAACAAACTCTAAATATTTATTAATATTTTTATTAAATATTTTATGTAAGTGTGGAATTTACATGAGATTTATATAGTGTGAGTTTCAGGCATTTAGTAAAAATATTGATAAAAAAAATACTTGAGATTTTCAAAGTTGGGGACTCGCATGACTCCCAAAATAATGTGGACCAATAATGTATTTGTTTTTATTTTTTTTTCTTCCGAGACCAATCATAGATGAGTGAGGTTGTGAATTTTGTATTTTTTAGAGATCTGTAACATTGTTGATTAGTAAAATATTTGGAGTCTCTTGTATTTTCGTAGGATTGGGCTCCCTCAGGTCCAAATATTTGTACTGGGTGGGTGATCTTCTCGGGAGACTTATAATGGGTCATGTTTAAATAATTTAAATAATTTATTGTATATAAATTTTTATGTATATTATTTATACATGAAAATTAAATTGATTTGATATTTGTAGTTAAATTAATTTATCATGACACCACAAAACGAAAAATGTGCTTTTAAAAATATAATTATTTATTTTTGGGTGTCAAACAAGATAGATTGAACATGTTACAATTGACTTAATTTTTTTGTGAATAATATATACAAAAAATTTAACAAAATAAATTATTTAAATTACTAGAAACGACTAGGTTGAACCCTTTAATCAAAATAATAGGCATGCCTATTGATACTATGGGGTGTTTGACAATATGTTTTTTTTGGATTTTTGGATTAAAATATCACTAAAAATAAAATATGTTAAAATAGTTAATAACATAAAATATTATATTAAATTGACAATCATTTCATTTTTTTTTCATAAATATCATATCAAATTATAAAAAAAATTCAACTCCCTTTTCAAATATAATTATTTTAACCTACTAAAATAATCAAAAATAAAATAGCCAACTAACGTGCGTAAAATGAAATCCATGGCTAACAAGACATGTTAGAGGAAAGCTACTTTAAAATTCATTTTCTACAGTAAATTTGAGGGATTTGGTTCCTTCTATTCTATGATGGGGCTTGGACGATACTCTCCTCATGCGTAGAGTTTGTTATAAGTCTAATTTTGATAATTTAAATAATTAATTCTGTTAAACTTTTTATATAAAAAATTATATTAATATAATATTTGTAATCAATTTAATTTCTCATTTTTTTTTTGGCTAAAAATTGAATGCCATATTTCTAAAACTTACAAAAAAAAAATATAACGTTTCGTTTTATTCAATCTCCAAAGAGCAATGCAACATATTGTGCCTGTTTAGCACAACTTATCTCAGCCTTTGGCTTAAATTAAGCTATTTTGAAGTGTTTGGTTCAGCTAAACTCAGCTTTTGGCAACTTAATTTAAGCCAAAGTCATGAATTTTTAGAAGTGGCCTAGAAGGTGCTTAAGTAATTACAACAGAGATTGGAGGAGTTCTAAGAGTTGTTTTTTTGGGCATGGGTATTGTGGGTAAGTGAGGAAAACATTCTTGACATAAAAACGGAATGAAGCTTGGCGAGGCATTATTTAACTTATTTAGTGATTAACACTTAACTTACACAGGTGTAAATGTTGTTAGTCGAGGCTTTATATAGGGGGAGGTCACACCAGCTGGGAGGGGGGCGCTATATATAATATTACTAGCGCCCCCCTGTTCAAATTGTACCCGATAGGCAATTCAATCCGTCGATGGACGTACGGATGGTGATGTGTAAGGCGGAGATTAAATCCGTATAGTAATCACTGTTTGGAGTGAGTGGTGTGAGTAGACGTGGCCATATCCTGTCCACCTACGTGTCACGATCATGGTGATTTTGCTTGGATAAAAAGCAAAGGTGCACAGAATTCCGCGTGAATGAACAGTAATAGGCGGGAATTCAAATTTCAAATTTCGAATCTCCGTATTTACAGTTGTCTATATATCTGGGTCCAGCCTCAGATATTTGTCGGTGGAGAGAGAAATGAGAGATATGCTTTTGCAGTTGGAGAGTTATTACATTGAGGTGATTTTCTGGTTTCTTGTTTCGTCCCTCCTTTTCTTTCTGCCATTTTTATCGATTTATTTGGTATACAATGTTGTACTCCTTAGAAGAGTATTCCGAGAATTACGGGCAGTTCACTCAAATGTGTGTAGATCGCTTTTTGGCGTGGCAACTAGGACTGTTGGAAGAGAGTCGGCGGAGAGCTCCGGTGAAGTTTGTTCCGGTGTACGAAGAGCAGAGGGCAAAAATATCAAAGTTAAGGTGTCTGAACAGAAGGGTTAGCAGAGGTAACAGATCCTGTAGAAGTGTTCGTATAAAAGATTTGGAGTTATTTATAAAAAATGAAAGGAATAGGAAGCAGCCATTACCGGACCCCATTTGCGTACCGGAGGTCAAGGACACCGGCGGCCAGTGGATATAGGCGTAGTTACTGTAGTCGTGCACGTTTTAAGACCAAGTATGTTCGCAGACGATACGTTCAGAATATTCCCCGATTTATTAAGAAGAATAAAAGGGGGTCCGGTAATGGCTGTTTCCTATTCCTTCCATTTTTTATAAATAACTCCAAATCTTTTATACGAACACTTCTACAGGATCTATTACCTCTGCTAACCCTTCGCTCGTAACCTTAGCTTTTGATATTTTTGCCCTCGCACTGTGACACCGAACAAATTTCACCGAGCTCTCACGCCTCTTCCCACATTTTAGTTGCCACGCCAAAAAGTGATCTACACACATTTGAGTGAACTGCCCGTAATTCTCGGGATACTCTTCTAAGGAGTACAACATTGTATACCAAATAAATCGACAAAAATGGGAGAAAGAAAAGGAGGGACGAAACAAGGAACTAGAAAATCACCTCAGTGTAATAACTCTCCAACCGCAAAAGCATATCTCTATATCTCTCTCACCGATAAATATCTCGAGGTTGGACCCGATATATAGACAACAGAATACGGAGATTCGAATTTGAAATTTGAATTCGCCCATTACTATTCATTCACGCGAATCACCTTTGCTTTTATCCAAGCAAAATCACCACGATCGTGACACGTGGACATGATATGGCCACGCCCATTACTCACTCACTCCAAATAGTGATTACTATTTGGTGTGACTACAGATTTAATCTCCGCCTTACACGTCACCATTCGTACGTCCATCGACGGATGAAATTGCCTATCGGAATATTATATGTGTGACCTCCCCCTATATGAAGCCTCGACTAACAACATTCACACCTATGTAAGTTAAGTGTTAATCACTAAATAAGCTAAATAATGCCTCGCCAAGCCTTTTTCCGTTTTTATGTCAAGAATGTTTTCCTCACCTACCCACAATGCCCATGCCCAAAAGTACAACTCTTAGAACTCCTCCAATCTCTCCTCCAACTAGCCTGTCAGCCATACTATATACTTGTCGCAAGAGAGCTCCATGAAGATGGAAACCCTAACCTTCATGCCATGGTTCAATGCACGAAGAAGATCTAAACCTCCAACCCGAGATTTTTCGATCTCACCGGAACCAATGGGAGGATCTACCATCCAAATATAGAAAAACTTCACTCACACAAAGAAGTCGACAAGATATACGTAAAGGGGCGAGTTCGTCGAATGGGGAGAATTTTCATCTAAGGGGAAAAGTCCTTTGAAAAAGAGAGACGAACTCTGGAGGGGAATACTTGGCGAAGCAGAAACAGAGGAACAATTCTTTGCTCTCTGTAAAGAAAGATGTCCCACCGATTACGTCACAAAATACCCCAAATTAAAAACATTTTCTAGGGATCATTACAAAAGAGAGAGGCCCCCATATACTAGCCCTTTTAATTCATTTCCTTTCTTAAATGAAGAAGTAAAAAAATGGGCAGAAAATAATATTTTGTTTGTAAGTCGAAATTGTGTTCAGTACGAGTTATGTCAAAATTGTTGTCTTTCCGTTTGGAGGGAAGACGATTTCCTTAGATTAGGGATACACAAAAATAATATAATCAATTTATATACTGACGAAGAACTCTCCGCCTCTTCTGATAACAGGAACCAGAGCAGAGGCCCATCCCCCCAATCTCCCTCTACCTCGAAGGACCCTCAAAAACAGGCAAAACCGCCTAGGCCAGAAGCCTCGGACGAGACAATTACTTCTCCGGCAGAATAAGTTTCAAGGACTACGACCAAGACGCCATCTACAACGTCATAGACGACATCAAATACTCGACAGAACTAGGACCGTGGAAAGAGAGCCGGCGGAGAGCTCCGGTGAAGTTTGTTCCGGTGTACGAAGAGCAGAGGGCAAAAATATCAAAGCCAAGGTGTCTGAACAGAAGGGTTAGCAGAGGTAACAGATCCTGCAGAAGTGTTCGTATAAAAGATTTGGAGTTATTTATAAAAAATAGAAGGAATAGGAAATGACCATTCTGGGACCCCTTATGCGTCTGGGAGGTCAAGGACACCGACGACCAGTGGATATAGGCGTAGTTACCGTAGTCGTGCACCTTTTAAGACCTAGTATGTTCACAGACGATACGTTCAGAATATTCTCCGATTTATTAATAAGAATAAAAGTGGAGTAAGGAAATTACAGCTATACGATGAACAATTAAGGGACGTTAAGTTTGATAATAAAGGCGTGGCTAGATTACTTAATGGTATTGAGTTGGGTAATAAGAGATCTGACCGTCAATCGGACAAGATCGTAGTTAACGGTATCAAATTCATTGGTAATGTTCAATTTGGACAAGATGCTAAGGACGAAGCTGTGGTCCACCACGTGTTATTTTTTGTCATCAGTGATAATAGTCTGTCAGATTCTGTCCCTACACCTGACAAGATATTTATTGGAGTTGGCGAGGGGAATCCTGAGACCTGGATTGTTGATCCTCACCAGTCCGACCGGTTTCGAATACTAAAGAAAATGTGGTTCAAGCTCGTTGGTGGCAAGGACAAAGAGTACGTTAAATCACGGGATAAAAGTTGTGGACCGGTTCTTCCCAGTTGATGTTTGGACGGACTACAAAGATACGCTGTTGGGAAATGTTGGAAGCATTCAAAAGGGTGCCATATATTTAGTGGCTGCTACTGTTAGTGGAAAGGAATGCAAAATCACTTTGAGGAGTCAAATGTACTTTAAAACTGTTTAGAATTGTAATTTGATGTATTTTTATTTCTAATGTTTAGGTTAATGGAGGTGGACGAAATAAAAACTGGGGTCGTTGAAGGTGTTTCAGCAAGTGATTTCAGTTGTATTGAACTTGCGTTGCCTAATTTATTTTCTCAATTGAGGTTAAGATACAAACAAAAAAGTATTAAGGTTGATAAAATATTGATAAAATATTCTCCCCTTTGCGCACCCAATGCTAGTGGGTTGGTCAGAGTAAATGTTTATGATCGGAGGTTAGAAGGTAATGATCGTTTGCAGGCGTGGTTTATTTTCCCAGTGGATTGTCAATGCAAGTTAGTCTATTATGGAAATGGTTATTGTTCAATTAACGACAAACAGGTGCCATGGATGGTGAAGTATCGACTTGAAAATTCCAATATTAAAAGGGGGGTTACGCATTGTAAGATGAAGGGGTATCTGAAGTATTGTACGAGTGACATGCCAGAAGATTCGCAAATGAGGGCCCCCTCTATTCTTGTGTTATCTAAAAAATATACTAATGATAATGTTGATGTTTGGCATTGCCTTCCAACGAAAGCCATTCCGATTATGACACGGACTAAGTCTGTTGGTTTACCGGAGAGGCGAAGAGATTTGTTGTTAGGAGGTTTTGGGGAAAGTGGTTCAGTTATTCATGAACGCAGAGGTCGTCTGAGTTTGTCAGAGATTGATGTACGCAGAGGTGGTGATGACACTAGTGATGTTGATCTTGGCCCGTCGATTTCAGAGGTTGGTGTTAGCAAAGATAAAGTTGATCGTAGAGGATCAGTTGTCATGGATCCAGCAGAATTTTTTAATGTTTTACGAAATGTAATCATCAGTGTAAAAAATAGTGATGTGACTCAAGATGTAATAGTTGATGATAAGGGAAATGTAGTAAGTAAATAAAACTTTGAGTGGTTTCATAAATAAAATTAATAAAATTTTTCATTAATCATGACAGTGGTTACATTAACATCAAACCATTCTCTCATTTTTGGGGACATTGCATCTAACCAACTACTGTCCCCATTTGTTAATAAAATACAAGGAATTCCTCCTCTAATAGTGAGATCTGGTTGGAACTTAACAAATACATGGAAATCTCTCTGGCATCCTACTAAATTCTTCATTAATTCGGTAGGGATTGTTGAGTATTTGATGTCGTCTATGACGTTGTAGACGGCGTCTTGGTCGTAGTCCTTGAAGCTTATTCTGCCGGAGAAGTAATTGTGTCGTCCGAGGCTTCTGGCCCAGGCGGTTTTGCCTGTTCTTGAGGGTCTTTTGAGGTAGAGGGAGATTGTTCCTATTCCTTCCATTTTTTTATAAATAACTCCAAATCTTTTATACGAACACTTCTACAAGATCTATTACCTCTGCTAACCCTTCTGTTTAGACACCTTAGCTTTGATATTTTTGCTCTCTGCTCTTCGTACACCGGAACAAACTTCACCGGAGCTCTCCGCCGGCTCTCTTCCCACAATCCTAGTTGCCACGTCAAAAAGCAATCTACACACATTCGAGTGAACTGCTCGTAATTCTCGGGATACTCTTCTAAGGAGTACAACATTGTATACCAAATAAATCAACAAAAATGGCAGAAAGAAAAGAAGGGACGAAACAAGGAACTAGAAAATCACCTCAGTGTAATAACTCTCCAACTGCAAAAGCATATCTCTCATATCTCTCTCCACCGACAAATATCTGAGGCTGGACCCAGATATATAGTGTCACGACCCAAACCCGGCCCTATGGGTTTAGCAAATGGCAGCGATGTCAAGAGATTACCAAAGGCTTTGACGATATCTGATCAAACAGAGTATGAACTGGCGGAAGCCAAAAGCGATAAATAACTAGTGTCCATTGAGTTGTGAAAATCAGTATGCCAAAAATATTTTTATGCATTCATACGATTGAAACGATCCGATCTATACAATCATTCTGATCGATCGATGCGAGGATCGAATCCTCGATATGATCGCGATGGATCTATACAAAAGTGCAATGCAAGAAGGAGACCGATGGGGACACAAAAACACCCAAGCCATAACATGGCAACTCGGAACCTCGCATGAGGCACATAGGCAAGCTTGACAAAAGCGGAGACCCACCCACGCTCCTAGCTCGGCAGTTCTTTGAGAACCTACATATATATATATAAACATGAGCTAAAGCCCGATGAATAACATACAACAGAAGAGGTTATGAATGAATGTCCTTCTGATAATGAAATCAGTTCATTAAACAAGATTTCGATCTTTTCAAGATTTCATCCAATCACCATATGGTACATCCGTTAGCTTTATAAACAAGAGGTCCGAATGACCGGTTTGAACAGAACAAGAATGATGGCCATCAACAAGAATGATATGGTTCCACAAGGAACCGACAGAGCTCAGAATAAATACCAATGCTAAGGATGCCACAATACGCTGTTGAATACTGACATACATTCATTCAAGACAATATCAGTTCAATAAACAATTGATTCAAGATTCAAAAGATAACCATTTTGAACATATCTTTACACAATTGTTACTCACAGAGATTGGGCTATAGCGGCTAAAGCGCGTCCGAGAAACCAACCTAAACAGTTAACAAATAGAACACACACTAAGTTCACAGTCGAAAGGATGATAATTAAATCCCTAAATTTCCTCGGTGTGGTTCTATGTCTAAATCCTCATTAAGATGCCTTAAACTAGGCCTAAGAATGCCTAGGATGGGATGAGGATGCAAAGATGTGCACAGAAAACAATTTCAAAATTTTCAGTGAAACAGGGTCCCCGCTCGAGCGCACGTTTCCCCGCTCGAGCGGACATGCAAACAAAGGGTCCCGCTCGAGCGTCAACTTCCCCGCTCGAGCGGACTGATGAACAATGCAAAATACTGGATGCACGATTTTCCCGCTCGAGCGTGAAAAACTCCGCTCGAGCGGACTGTAAAACATGCCAAAAAAAATACTGGGAGCTTGTTTTCCCCGCTCGAGCGGCACTTACCCCGCTCGAGCGGACGACCAAAATCTGGAAAATCCAGATTCGGCCTCCAAGCTTCAAACCAAGTTTTGATGCTCCAAATCTCACCCTCTTGGGCCCAAATTCTGGAAAATACATCCCAAAGCAATGTATAACAAGTTTCAAAAGCCAATTTATGAATTCAAGCCCCAAAGGTGAGTCAATTAGATCCAAAATTCAAACTCATTTTCAAGAATCATTTAAAACATGCAATACATGAGTTTTAAACCAAATTCAATCTTCAAATCTTGCTCTAAAGAGCTCCAATCTTTCAAAACAACTTGAAAACATGGATTAATATATGAACATGAGCATGCATGTGACAATTAGCCAAGAATTCAACTTCAAAATCACCAATTCAAACATGCATGCAACAATGGAGGTCCAATTCAACAATTATGAACTAAATCATGGCCTAGCTCTCTAATTGGGCATGAACCATGCAAAATGAGGCTCAAAGACAACAAGAAGACAATGAATTCACTTATCTAAGTCTCAATTCAAGGTAAGGAAGCTAGATTATGCCAAGTGATACACCAATTCCTACAAGATGAGCTAAATCTCCCTCAATTCTCTCATTCTCACTCTAAATTCGGTAGAGGCAAGGAAATGGTTGAGGAAAGCTTTGATCAACATGTAATAAGGCTCAACTAATATTAAACAAAGGTCCACTATAGGTGGCAAGGGCGTAAATAAGCCTAAGTTTGCAATATATCAATATTTAATCTAATTTAGTCATTCCTAACCAATTTTCAGATAAATATACCATTAAATCATAAAAATTACTTGATTACAAAACACTAAGCGGTTCTTCGTTCGGCACGATAAGGCCTTCAATTAGCGATTCAAACATATAATTTCAAACAGATAATCAAACGATCAAACAGATGCAATATGCAATTCAATAGACAAACTTATTCAATTTCAGTTTCGATTTCAATCAGTTCATTGATACTTGATTAATTGATTATCGGTCATTATCGATTCGGTTTAGCGATGTCGACGTAATTCGATGGTTGTCGGTAATCAATACGAGGATTGTTACATATAGACAGCTGTAAATACGGATATTCGAAATTTGAAATTTGAATTCCCGCCCATTACTGTTCATTCACGCGGAATTCTGTGCACCTTTGCTTTTTATCCAAGCAAAATCACCACGATCGTGACATGTGGATAGACATGATATGGCCACGTCTACTCACACCACTCACTCCAAACAGTGATTACTATTTGGTGTGAGTACGGATTTAATCTCCACCTTACACGTCACCATCCGTACGTCCATCGACGGATGAAATTGCCTATCGGGTACAATTTGAATAGGGGGGCGCTAGTAATATTATATATAGCGCCCCCCCCCAGCTGGTGTGACCTCTCTGTATATAAAGCCTTGACTAACAACATTCACACATGTGTAAGTTAAGTGTTAATCACTAAATAAGCTAAATAATGCATCACCAAGCCTCTTTCCGTTTTTATGCCAAGAATGTTTTCCTCATCTATCCACAATGCCCATGCCCAAAAGAACAACTCTTAGAACTCCTCCAATCTCTCCTCCAACTAGCCTGTCAACCATACTACATACTTGTCGCAAAAGTGCTCCATGAAGATGGAAACCCTCACCTTCATGCCATGGTTTAATGCACGAAGAAGATCCAAACCTCCAACCCGAGATTTTTCGATCTCACTGGAACTAATGGGAGGATCTACCATCCAAATATAGAAAAACTTCACTCGCCAACAGTAAGTCGACAGTATATACAGAAATGGAGCGAGTTCGTCGAAGGGGGAGAATTTTCATCTAAGGGGAAAAGTCCTTCGAAAAAGAGAGACGAACTCTGGAGGGGAATACTTGGCAAAGCAGAAACGGAGGAACAATTCTTTGCTCTCTGTAAAGAAAGATGTCCCACCGATTACGTCACAAAATACCTCCAATTAAAAACATTTTCTAGGGATCATTACAAAAGAGAGAGGCCCCCATATACTAGCCCTTTTAATTCATTTCTTTTCTTAAATGAAAAAGTAAAAAAATGGGCAGAAAATAATATTTTGTTTGTAAGTCAAAATTGCGTTCAGTATGAGTTATGTCAAAATTGCTGTCTCTTCGTTTGGAGGGAAGACGATTTTCTTAGATTAGGGATACACAAAAATAATATAATCAATTTATATACTGACGAAGAATTCTTCGCCTCTTCTGATAACAGGAACCAGAGCAGAGGCCCATCCACCCAATCTTCCTCTACCTCGAAGGACCCTCAAGAATAGGCAAAACCGCCGGAGCCAGAAGCCTCGGACGACACAATTACTTCTCCGGCAGAATAAGTTTCAAGGACTACAACCAAGACGCCGTCTACAACGTCATAGACGACATCAAATACTCGACAGTCCCTACCAAATTAATGAAGAATTTAGTAGGATGCCAGAGAGATTTCCATGTATTTGTTAAGTTCCAACCACATCTCACTATTAGAGGAGGAATTCCTTGTATTTTATTAACAAATGGGGACAGTAGTTGGTTAGATGCAATGTTCCCCAAAATGAGAGAATGGTTTGATGTTAATGTAACCACTGTCATGATTAATGAAAAATTTTATTAATTTTATTTATGAAACCACTCAAAGTTTTATTTACTTACTACATTTCCCTTATCATCAACTATTACATCTTGAGTCCCATTAATATTTTTTACACTGATGATTACATTTCGTAAAACATTAGAAAATTCTGCTGGATCCATAACAACTGATCCTCTACGATCAACTTCATCTTTGCTAACATCAACCTCTGAAATCGATGGGCCAAGATCAACATCACTAGTGTCATCACTACCTTTGCGTACATCAATCTCTGACAAACTCATACGACCTCTGCGTTCATGAATAACTGAACCACTTTCCCCAAAACCTCCTAACAACAAATCTCTTCGCCTCTTCGGTAAACCAACAGACTTAGTCCGTGTTAGAATCGGAATGGCCTTCGTTGGAGGGCAATGCCAAACATCAACATTATCATTAGTATATTTTTTAGATAACACAACAATAGAGGGGCCCTCATTTGCGAATCTTCTAGCATGTCACTTGTACAATACTTCAAATATCCCTTCATCTTACAATACGTAACCCCCCTTTTAATATTGAAATTTTCAAGTCGATACTTCACCATCCATGGCACCTGTTTGTCGTTAATTGAACAATAACCATTTCCATAATAGACTAACTTGCATTGACAATCCACTGGGAAAATAAACCACGCCTGCAAACTATCATTACCTTCTAACCTCCGATCATAAACATTTACTCTGACCAACCCACTAGCATTGGGTGCGCAAAGGGGGGAATATTTTATCAATATTTTATCAACCTTAATACTTTTTTGTTTGTATCTTAACCTCAATTGAGAAAATAAATTAGGCAACGCAAGTTTAATACAATTGAAATCACTTGCTGAAACACCTTCAACGACCCCAGTTTTTATATCGTCCACCTCCATTAACCTAAACATTAGAAATAAAAATACATCAAATTACAATTCTAAACAGTTTTAAAGTACATTTGACTCTTCAAAGTGATTTTGCATTCCTTTCCACTAACAGTAGCAGCCACTAAATATATGGCACCCTTTTGAATGCTTCCAACATTTCCTAACAGCGTATCTTTGTAGTCCGTCCAAACATCAACTGGGAAGAACCGGTCCACAACTTCTATCCCGTGACGAACGTACTCTTTGTCCTTGCCACCAACGAGCTTGAACCACATTTTCTTTAGCATTCGAAACCGGTCGGACTGGTCAGGATCAACAATCCAGGTCTCAGGATTCCCCTCACACCAAATAATAATCACTGTTTGGAGTGAGTGATGTGAGTAGACGTGGCCATATCTTGTCCATCCACGTGTCACGATCGTGGTTGGAACTTAACAAATACATGGAAATCTCTCTGGCATCCTACTAAATTCTTCATTAATTCGGTAGGGACTGTCGAGTATTTGATGTCGTCTATGACGTTGTAGACGGCGTCTTGGTCGTAGTCCTTGAAACTTATTCTACCGGAGAAGTAATTGTGTCGTCCGAGGCTTCTGGCCCAGGCGGTTTTGCCTGTTCTTGAGGGTCCTTCGAGGTAGAGGGAGATTGGGCGGATGGGCCTCTGCTCTAGTTCCTGTTATCAGAAGAGGCGGAGAGTTCTTTGTCAGTATATAAATTGATTATATTATTTTTGTGTATCCCTAATCTAAGGAAATCGTCTTCCCTCCAAACGGAGAGACAACAATTTTGACATAACTCGTACTGAACGCAATTTTGACTTACAAACAAAATATTATTTTCTGCCCATTTTTTTACTTCTTCATTTAAGAAAGGAAATGAATTAAAAGGGCTAGTATATGGGGGCCTCTCTCTTTTGTAATGATCCCTAGAAAATGTTTTTAATTGGGGGTATTTTGTGACATAATCGGTGGGACATCTTTCTTTACAGAGTGCAAAGAATTGTTCCTCCGTTTCTGCTTCGCCAAGTATTCCCCTCCAGAGTTCGTCTCTCTTTTTCGAAGGACTTTTCCCCTTAGATGAAAATTCTCTCCATTCGACGAACTCGCTCCCTTTCTGTATATACTGTCGACTTGCTGTTGGCGAGTGAAGTTTTTCTATATTTGGATGGTAGATCCTCCCATTGGTTCTAGTGAGATCGAAAAATCTCGGGTTGGAGGTTTGGATCTTCTTCGTGCATTGAACCATGGCATGAAGGTGAGGGTTTCCATCTTCATGGAGCTCTCTTGCGACAACTATGTAGTATGGATGACAGGCTAGTTTGAGGAGAGATTGGAGGAGTTCTAAGAGTTGTTCTTTTGGGCATGGACATTGTGGGTAGGTGAGGAAAACATTCTTGGCATAAAAATGGAAAGAAGCTTGGCGAGGCATTATTTAGCTTATTTAATAATTAACACTTAACTTACACAGGTGTGAATGTTGTTAGTCGAGACTTTATATAGGGGGAGGTCACACTAGCTGGGGGGGGCGCTATATATAATATTACTAGCGCCTCCCCTGTTCAAATTGTACCCGATAGGCAATTTCATCTGTTGATAGTGAACCAGAGCTGACTGCTGCTGTCACCATCGCGATTTGCAATGTGAAACCCTAACCACTGGCGGCGGTAGCTAGGGTTTGTAATTGGAAAAAAATAATAATTTTTTTTAAAAAAATGGAAATACAAAAAAAAATGAAATTAATAAAAATTAAAATTGAAATTAATAAATTATTAATTGTAATGAAAAAAAATTAATAAAAACATAATCACAACTTTTAAAAAAATTAAAATTGAAGAAAAAAAATGAAATAACTTATATTAAATGAAATAAAAAAAATGAATATTATAACTTCTATTTAATTAATAATTGAAATTAATAAATTATTAATTGTAATGAAAAAAATTTAATAAAAACAGAATCACAATTTTAAAAAAAATTAAAATTGAAGAAAAAAATGAAATAACTTATATTAAATGAAATAAAAAAAATGAATATTATAACTTCTATTAAATTAATAATTGAAATTAATAAATTATTAATTGTAATGAAAAAAAATCAATAAAAAATAATAATAATTGATGCTAATCAAGCCATTAAATGACACTAATTGATTTATAATGAAAAAATGAAACAATTTTATACTAATTGATACTATTAATAATTTTAGTATTAATTGATGTTAATTAAGTCATTAATTGACACTAATTAGTTTATAATGAAAAAATGAAAAAAAAAATTATACTAATTGATACTATTAATAATTTTAGTATTAATTGATGTTAATTAAGCCATTAATTGACACTAATTAGTTCATAATGAAAAAATGAAAAAAAAATTTATACTAATTGATACTATTAATAATTTTAGTATTAATTGATGCTAATTAAGCCATTAATTGACACTAATTAATTTATAATGAAAAAATGAAAAAAATTTATACTAATTGATACTATTAATAATTTTAGTATTAATTGATGTTTATTAAACCATTAATTGCCACTAATTAATTTATAATGAAATAATGAAATAATTTTATACTAATTGATACTATTAATGAAATGATAATTTTTGTAATATTAATTATGTTAACTTTTATTAATGAAATAATTTTTTTAAAATTAAAACTGAAAAAAATGACAAAATAATCATTTTTATATCATATGAGGGCAAAAAAGACAATTACACAATAAAAAGTTATTTTACAGCTTATTAATCAAATACTATTCTGCTGCTTAAATCTATAATTTCACAACTGCACCAAACAAGTTAACAGCTTATGTTCACAGCTATACGCCACAATCTGTTAAGATATAATCTATAATCACTTTTCCATAACTCTACCAAACGGGGCTATTGGGGTGTTCAGTATGAATTATTTTGGCTAATTTATAGATTTTAATTTTGGAAAATTTATTTTAAATTGTTTGGTTAAATTATTTTAAACAATTTCTGATTATAACAACTTCTTTTAACTAAAAAAAGTTGATTTTGAGAAGTTACTCACTTCCTACTTCTGATTATCAGTTTCTGTCGTACATATATTAATTTAAGATTATACTCATAGTTTTTTTTAATAAATATATATATATATAGAAAAAGATCCAAATGGACTATAGATTATATATGTATATATGGAAAATGTGCATTAGTAGTGAATAACAAAAAATAAAAATTAATCATGGTGTTTGGTTGTGATTTTTTGAACACGTTTTTTTGAGCCTATTTGGTTATTCTGAAAAACGTTTGGTTTGAGTTTTTTGAATTAAGTTTTTTGAAAACTCAATTTTTTGGTTTTCTTGTTTTTTTGTTTTTAGTAAATATTTTTTAAATTTTAAACATTTTTTTTTACTTTTTTAGATACACCTTACTTAGATGTATCTAAAAAGTAAAAAATTTGTGAAAAAATATTTTAAAAATTTAATAAATACATAAAAATACAAAAAATGTACTGAATTCTCGTTTTTTTTTTTTTGTATTTTTGGTATTTAGTGAATTTTTAAAAGGTTTTTTTCACAATTTTTTTACTTTTTAGGTATATTTATATTAGGTATGTCTAAAAAGTAAAAAAATTTACTTAAAATATTAAAAAAATTTAGTAAAAACAAAAAAAAAAACACAAAAAACAAAAAAATAAAATTTTCTGAAAAATATTTTTTAAAAAACACAACCAAGCAAGCTATCCGCTTTCAATTTTTTTTTTTTTCCAGATTTGATTCTAAGAGCCTAGGTATTAATACATTGTACTTGTGTACTCTTCACGTGATGTGAAAAGCCTTTGCTTGTTTCTTTTTTTTCCTAATTTGTTTCTCTCCCTCTATCAGCCACGGGTTAACCACGGTACGTATAGGTACAATTTTTTTTTTTTAATTAGGCTTCGTTTGGGAAGCCATGGTTTGGACTTTTTTGGCTATTTTAGTCACAAAAAACAAAATATGTTATTTTAGCTATAACAAACAAAACATCACATCCAACCCATAATCATTACATTCTTTTCTCACAAAAAAACTCAAAAAAGCCAAAAAGCCCTTCCCAAACCAAGCTTTTAAGCCCAGGCTAAAATAGCCAAAAAAGCTAAAAAGCTAAAAAGCCAACCCACTTCCCAAATGGGGGCTTAGTCACACAGACAACCCAATTTTTTTTTAAAATCAATTTGGCTATTTATTTAAATTTGAACATAATTCAATGATTTTGAAAATAAATTTAAACATAAATATACAATTTTGTAAACAAATTTATGATTTTCTAAATAAATTTAAACATCGATTCGCATATTTTTTTTAATGCCAATTTTAAATAACTGGGTGTTTTTATTCAATTACGGTTTTCGAAATTTTGTACATAAATTTATGTTTATTGGAAACTTGTATAAATTTACGTTTTCCGTAAATTTGTATTTTAATTTTGGTTATTCCGAAAATGTGTACATAAATTTGCCAAATTTCTGATTTTTTTAATGCAAATTTCTGAATTATTTTTGTGCATGACATTCATGAAAATTTGATTATACGATAGAAATTTTTTAGTGCCAATTTAGAAAAAAAAAATTACGTTTTCTGTGGCTGAAATAAGTGAAAATTTTATAATAAAGTTGCACAGTTAATGGTAAAATATGTACCCATAAATGGGTACATCCACATTATGTTTTCATCAAACCAACCATGTATATATATATATATAATGTAGATGAGAGTATTGGTTGATGTGAAATTTGTGTTTATTTTTTATTGTCTCTCTCCTTAATTTGGAGGGAAATTTGAAATTGTAATAATGTATTTTTTAGAAAACCAAATAATGATTTTTTTTCAAAAAAGAGTTTTCAAATCATTTTTTCAAAAAAAAAATTCAAAAAAACGCAACCAAGCATAATGAATTCAATTTACAACTAATAAAAGCTAATTCAATTTATAATTAACAGCGGTAAAAATGACATTTACATATCAAAAAGCTATTTCACATCTTATTTACTAAACACTACTCAGCAATTTTAATTTATAATCCAGCAGCTGCATCAAACAGATTAACAACTTTTAATTAAAGTTATAATTTATAATCCATTAAATTATAATCTATAATTTGTTTTACCAATGGCACCAAACATCCTATTGTTTTTTTTTTTTTTTTTTTAAGCTTAAAAAAGGAGGCTTTGAGGTGCCATCACTGCCTTCGTGGGCCCAGGCTCTGAAGTAACCGGTTGGCAGCCTGACTTAACCCAATCCATATGAAGGGACCCACCACCAAGGCACTAATGGAACTCAACTATACGTCACAGATTCGTCGAGGGTTCGAACCAGAGTACAGAGTAGGGTCTCAAAGAAAGCACTTCTGCCCCCCTCCGGATTCGACCCTGAGTCAAACTTGTAGAAATGAGTTGCCTTTTCCATCAAGCCACCACCCCCGGTGGTAAACATACCATTGTTTGGCTTCATATCTGATCAACACGTTAATTGTTCAACCAATTCAATTACAAAAATCGTAAAAATAAATCTCTTGAAAGGGTGAACATTTTTAGTTAAAGAGGGATCAAAATACATAAATATATAGATAAAAGGGTTAAAGTAATATTCATTATTAGTGGTGTAAGAGGGTCTCTAAAGTCGCATATTTTTTTTCATCAAATATAAATTTGGTGAAAAGACTCCAATTTTGGTGTTAAAAGACTATCTCCAACGGTTAAGTAAATATATCATTAAATTTGAATTTGGTGAAAAAGTACGTCTTTTTTGGCTCTAACGGTTTTATCAAATTGAGAACAGCCCCAATTTTTTACCGAACTAAAGATGTGTTGCACCTTTTACTAAATTACTGTGCATAGCTGTTGAGTGTGGACCCATCGGACGACGTCCACTTGGATGACCAACTCAAGCAAAATTTTGTGAAAATTTTACACTAGGAGGTCGACCCCTCAATCGACCACCTCTTTGTTTTCTCAGTTAAAAAAAAAATAAGGAAAGAGAAAAAGATTATAACCAGGTTTTTCATTTTTTCGCATTTACTAGTCAACCGGCCAGTCATCTGCCCGGTAATTTGATAAAAAGTCAAATTTCTCCGTTGGAGCAGACGATATCAAATAGAGAAAATTGTTTTTTTTTTTTTTTTTTCTTCAGATTTGATGAAAAATCTGATGAACCATTAGAGATGCTCTAATACTGTCACCAAATCAATATCAAATTGAGAAAATCATTAACTTTTCATCAAGGAGATGGATAAAGCCTTTCATTAGTAGCACTAGACAACTGATCGGATGTCCAGCCGGTTATCTCCCAACTTCCACTTTCCTTAGAGCATTTCCAACAGTTCAATATTTTTTTCACTAAATTTGAGTAAAAAATGGCTCATTTTCTCAATCTGATATCAGTTGCTCCAACAGTGCATCAAAAGAAGGGTCATCCCGTGAGTCAACTAGTTGGTCGACAGATAAGGTTAATTTTTTTTATTTTTTATTTTTTTTATCACCTTTTTGAACTGTTTGAACCTAACTATTTGAATTGTTTAAACCTGTTTCCGGTCGACAGCCGGACGTCTGGTAGGTTGACCGGTGGGCTCACTTGCAACGTTACAGCACAGTGAATTGGTGAAGGCTCACACAGATTCTCAGTTTGGTGAAAAATTTGTTCCGTTTTCAATTTGATATCAGTTTTGTGAAACTATTGAAGGAAAAAAAGTTACTTTTTTATCAAATTTAAATTTAATATTGAATCTGATTCAACATTAGAGATGGACTTACAATTTATAGTAAAATTTACACCGACAAGATGTCCTCCCGATAATTTTTCCAATCGACCGAAAATCTGATAAAATTTCGTCAAAACAATCGATACCAAATCAAGTTTTTATTTAAATTTTAAAAAAATAAAAAAAAATCGGAGATGCTCAAATTAACCCAAAAATAAACACACAATAAAGCGAAGCAGAGCAAAACCTCGTGCTGCTTCTTCGTTCTCCTGTGCGCCTTCTTCGATCGCTGTCTCTTTCTCCTCTCACTTCTTGCTACGAAATGAGAATTAGGGTTTCATACATCCTAGCTTTTCTCCTCTTCTCCTCTCCCTTCTTCCAAGGTTCGCATCTCAGATCTCGGTTACATTTCTACGATTGTATATCTATTCCTGAGAATATTATGTATATCTATACGCCCCAATTTCATCATCTATCTTGATGATTGCGTGATTAGTTATCGGTGAATTCTTATCTTCATATGATTGTCTATGAATTCTGATCCATGAATGTTTAGTTTAGTACGATCGATACGAATTTGATTCGGATTGGAGATTCTAGTAGTGGCTTTTTATGGATTACTTTTTGAATTCATGATTGGAAGTTCTTCTCTTTCCTTTTGCTGATAAAGTCAACTAATTTTTGCTCATTAAAGCTAATTCATTTCTTTTGGTACATTTTATCCAAAACGTACTTTAGCAGTGTATCTGGTTACTGGTATCGATCAGATTTTGTGGAATTATTGATGTGTAAGTTTGTTGATAGTTTTGTCTGTTGCTTGATAGTTGGTAGGTCTCAATCGGATTCAGATGTAGAAATTTCTGATGCTGCCGAAGCTGCTATAGAAGGAGGTGATCTGGGGATTGTTGGTGACGATGTTGAAGTTTTTGGGGACGGGACTTTTAGTCCAGCTCCGGGAGTGGAAACTATCTGCTTTTTCCCAAAAAATCCTTCGCGATGTGAGAATTCCATCTGTCATTATCAATTAATTTTATTTTTAAGTTAAAAATGTTATCTTTTCCTTTTTTGGACTAGTGTTTTTAATAGCATTTCTTTCTTTATGCAGCCGTAGCAGCAGGGGAAGAGGCTGAACTAATAGTTGGAATGAAAAATGAGGGTAATATTCTCATTTCTTGATTTTGTGTGTGTTTGGGGCTAGTCATACAGTATTATGATTTTTATGAAGTTTTGACAGCTTCTCATATCAATGTATGGTTAGCAGCTCTGTGCTCTTCAATAATATCATGCATTGTTGTTCCTACTTTTTGTATCAGTAGTTCTTCTTAGCCTTTGTATTGAGTGGTATCCAGTAGATAGCTTTTATATCACTTGCTACTCTTGGATGATGACAACAGGGGAATCAATTGTGAATGTCATTGCAATCAAGGCCAGTGTTCATCTTCCTTTTGATCATAGTCTTTTGGTTCAAAATCTTACTGCACAGGTAATTATTTGCTTAGTTACTTTTTTGCATGGTTTCTTATACTAAGAGATGTGCATCTAGTTGACTAGGTTTGTTTGGTTGTATAATGTTTAAAACATATTTGGTCATGATGGTGGCAAAGGGTGTCTCAGGAAATGATGGTAAAACATGTAGGATATAGGAGGACCAATGGAAGCTAAGCTTGATTAAAAGAGATGTTGTTTTTGGCCATATCACGATTAATAAGAAAACACGAAATGGATTCCATATCATGTTTTCAAAGGCAACACCAAACCAAATCAAACCTTAAGTCCCATCAAATGGGGTCGGCTACATGAATCCTTCTTTTCTACGTGGCTCTATCAAAGATCATTTCGTTAATCAAATTAAATATATCTATATCTCTATTTACAATGCTAGTCAACATTAATCTAGGCCTACCAGGTCCCCTAACACTTCCATCTACTATCACTGCCTTGCATCTCTTCACTACTGTCTCTGTTGATCTCCGTTGAATATGACCAAACCATCTCAATCGATTCTCTCTCAACTTATCTTCCATCGGTGCTACTCCTACCTATTCCCGAATACACTCATTCCCATATCTTGTCTAAGCTCACCACACATCCACCTTAACATCCTCATCTCAGCCACACTCATCTTATCTACATGTTGTTTCTTGGTTGCCCAACATTCCGTCCCATACAATATCGCCGGTCTAATAGTCGTTCTATAGAACTTACCTTTTAGTCTAGTGGGTATTCGTTTATCGCACAATATCCCAGACGCACTTCTCCACGTACACCATCCTGCCGTAATCATATGGGTCTCATCCGTATCAATTTCCCCCGCTGTTGTGATAATCAACCCTAAATAACGAAAATGTTCATTCTTAAGCAGTTCTTGGTTCTCAATCTGCACTTCTCCTCTACTTTCATTGTTACTGTTACTAAATTTACATTGTATGTACTCTGTCTTAGTTCTGCTTATCCAGAATCCTTTAGATTCGAGTGTATTTCTCTAAATCTCCAACTTTGTGTTAACTCTTTCTCTAGTCTCTTCCACTAACACGATATCATCTACAAAAAGTATACACCATGGCACGTCATCCTGAATATTTCTTGTCAACTCATTCATAACTAAAACAAAGAGATAAGGACTCAAGGTAGATCATTAGTGTAAGCCTACAGTGATAGGAAATTCATTTGTGTCTTCAGTAGGCGATCTAATAGTGGTCACCACCCCTTCATTCTATACTTTTTTATTATTTTCTTCAAAAGATAGATCACTTCCATTGTTGACCTACCAGGGATAAACCCAAATTGATTCTTTGACACTTCTGTTATATCTCGCAATCAGCATTCCATCACCCTTTCCCACACTTTCATTATGTGACACATTAGTCTGAACAAACCAATTGCCTTTCTAAGGAAACACTACCCTCCCTCTCCTCCCAACAAAACCACGTAAAAAGCGTTTCACCTGAAGCCTCCCTTTCTTGGCTGCAACCCACCATAATGAGTAAAGGTGCTCTCCCGCTCCCCTACACCTATAAAGCAAACTGAGAAGCTTAGCCAGCCAACTATCTCTCAATCTTACACATTCCTCCTCAACCTAAAGTCCCAGAAGACATCATTACCTCCACCTCTGACATAATCTGCCACTGAATTTTTTCTGTCAATCCAGAAATCATTTCCACACCACTAAATTTCCAAAACTTCTCACTATCCCATTCTCAGCTCTTTGGAATTTTGCAATATGGTACACCATGTATACCTACATCCCGTCTTTTTTGCGTTCTGTATCTAAACCGCCTTTAACATTTGTTGCTCCATGTCATTTTCTTGTTCTTAATGTTTGTTGTAATTTGGCTCAGTCAGTTACGTATATGTTTGTGTTCTCCAGGTTTTTAACAACGCTTCAGTTCCTCCATCAGCTCAGGCTTCTTTTCCATACATATTTGCTGTCAGCAAATTTTTGCAGGTATATCCATTGCTCTGGAAGTTCATGCATGACATGTTAATTTTCTTTAAAACATTATGTATTTTAATTGTGGTTCTCATTTTAAATTCTGACAAGTTTTTTGCTTAAGCCTAAGCAGTCAGTAATTCTTTCTGTTGCAGCCTGGAACATTTGATCTTGTGGGCACCATTGTCTACGAGATAGACCAGAACCCATACCAGAGTACGTTCTACAATGGAACCATTGAAGTTACTGAAGCTGGTGGCCTTGTCAGTGTCGAGTCTGTTTTCCTGTTTTTCCTTGGAATCGCCCTTGTTGGCTTTCTTGGAATATGGATTCGTGGTCAGATACAGCACCTTTCCAAGGTAATTACATGCGTTCATCTTATGCTATAAAACATGTTGAAGATGTTATTTACCTAGGTTATCTCATTTAATTGAATGTATTCACTCTGACAATCTTAATTTTACTCTGTTACCGTCTTTAACTGTTCCATTCGCAGAAGATCTCTTTTGTCTTTTGTATAGGGTATTATATATACATGTATGATACATATGATTTTAGGAAAATGCTTAAGACCCCTAAAACATCACCCCTAAAATTTACCCCCAATGACATGGACCTTGGGGAGGTTAGTGTAATTTATCCGATTATTAGTATTATTATGGACTTGGGTTGGGAGGGTGGTGGGTGGTTTGGATTTTGGAATTTGTTCATTTAAATTAGTGCTATATGCAAAAGGTTGTTCTATAGTACTTCTGTTTTCCCATTTTTTGTTGCATGTTTGACTATGCACAGTTTGAGGAGAGCAAATTTGAATTAAATGTTTACACAAATTCTGTCTATCATATTTGAATAATTTTCTTGTGGAAGTGATTGTATTTAAATATAAATTTGAAGGGGGCTAACATGGGAAAGTACTCATTGAACTTTTTATATGTCAAACGTTGACATATAAACTGGGAGTCTGGGACACAAAAAAATGAAAAGTAAGATTTATAAAATGAGACCTAGTAACTAATACATTTGGGAAGCTGTTTGATGTTTATTGCCTGTTATCTATGATACAGATCTGGCACTAGTTTTGTGTTTTTGAGGAGAGAGAGGCACCTTTGTTGTCCTTCTTTAGTCTGTTCAGGACTTCATATGCTAATTTTCCTGTGTGTGTATGTATGTATGTATGTATGTGACCAATTCTGATAAATTGTATTTGGTATGGGATATAGACATGGTTGGATTTTGTTTTTCTTTTATTATATCTCCATGAGTTAATATTTTATTTGTTTATATTAGCTGTTGTTTCCTCCGTGAAACGAATGCTGTAATCATTTCCATATTTATGTATTTTAATTCTCAGAAAACTAAGAGGGCACCAAAGGTTGAAGTTGGAACTAAGACAACTGATGCCTCAATGGACGAATGGCTGCAGGTGTGTTGTTTACATAACTTCTTGTCATTGGTTTTTTCTTTAACCTTGGTTTGACTTTTGCAATATGGTGCGAATAAACTGAATATTTTCAACTTAGTGAAAAAAAAGAAAAGAAAAGAACAAAAAAACTGATTATTTAACTTGAAGTTGGTTATTACTAGGAATTTTTACGAGGATTTAACTGATCAGTCTCTCTCTCTCTCTCTCTCTCTCTCTCTCAGGGAACTGCATATGCTCAATCTCTGTCCAACAAATCAAAAAAGAAGAAGTAGATTAACATGCTCTCCCAGATAAATGGCTGCACAAAGTATTGTGATGAGGCTTAGAGTCTTGTAATTCAATGTTAGGGATTTGGTAATTTTAAGAGAGCCCAAAAAGTGAAGTAGATTTTGGAAAAATAGGCCAGGAAGGACTTGCCTCACGGTAGTAGGAGGAAGAAATTTATTACATTTCATTTTCTAGGATGCAGAAAGTTGAACCTTTTTAAAGCAAAACTGACGGAGATTTGAGGTAGGAAAGATACAGTTTTGTGAAAGACTAGACCTTTTTTTTTTATTTCTTGGCTTTTCCTGTGAATGATTCTATGAGCTGTTGAGGTATATTCTTTTGAGAAAATTCAACACCAATGCTGGCTTTAGTCCAATGACTTCAGATAAGCGGCGCCCCTGTTTAGGACATTGTTTCTCTTCATTAGTTTCAGCACTGGTGGTTTATGTTTGGAATGTGGAATTGTTTTACATTTGTGTGTAAAAGCATTTTGTGAGATTTGAATATTTGTATAGCATTATTAGGGGGGAAAGAGAAGAAAGGAGAAAGAAAAGAGGAATAACAGAAAACAGTAAATTGACGATGTTATCAAATGCCACTCGAGGATCTATTGTATTGTTTTCAAACAGAAACAATGAAAAAATGCCTATTATCTGTTTTTGTTTTTCTGTTTGTGTTTTGTTTGCTTTTTTGTTCTTCTCTTGAACCTTTGTTTTGTTTTTTTGTTCAAATCTTAGATGCATTTTGCAAACATAGCATACATTAAGAGAAATTTTTTTTTAAAAAAAAAAAAAAAAAAAAAAAAAACCCCACATGTAGAGGCCAATGAGAATGAGGTGTTTGATGTAGACAAAACAGGTTGATGTTCCTTCCAATACGAGGATAATAGGAGGACTATTTAGCTTTTAAATTGCTGATGATAAACGCCAGATTTTGACAAAATGAGAGTTAAATTTCACTAACTTTTCAAAGCAATTTTCAATTATTTTATGCATTCCCACCCCGAAATATGTATTTTCATGATGAGAATGAAAGGATGGAGGGCCGATAATTGTTGTGGTAATGTGAACCACAATTGTCAAAAAAGAATATAAATTATAATTGTACTTTTTTAAGCGATGCATGTGAAGGTTTTGTTTACTCATATCCATAAAATCAGGCCATTGAATGAATAATAACATAATACAGTGGGCACTTCATTTTCTCCCAACAACTTTATTATTAAGAGATAATGAGATTGATGTCAAGTAATGGGTTTGTAAGAGACAATTCTTTATCAAAACTGACACTTTTAATAAGCAGGATAAGTTGAAAGAAGCATCTAACTACCTTCCCCAAGTTCAAAAGGGATTTGCAGCCTTGTCATCCAATGAGATATGTTGAAAGTAGTCATAGATGTCTCATGTAGTCTTTTGAATTATATATATATATATATATATGTCTAAATTATGCAAAATATATATATATATATTTTGGAGGAAGGATGAGATGCATTTATCTATAGAAGGGATGGTCATAGATCAGAAACAAAAAACTCATACATATTTTGAGCATTAGCTAGAAGAGAATTTAAATTAAAATCAAATTTCAATGTCCATTTTCTTCTTTTAACCGATTTAAAAACGCCACTCATTCAACCACTACCATTAGCTTCTTCTCTGCAACTGCAACTGCAACTTCCGTATGATATATGACAATGTTATCTTTCGTCAAAATATGAACAATTAGTGAAGTTAATTTTTATTTTTATTTTCACATACAATTTAGATCAATTTAATTGTTCGTGAGTAAAACTTTGAATGAGTTTAACATGAAATAAGTTTAAATAGTTTTTAGTTTAATTTATTTTATGACAACTCTACATAAAATCAAATGTATAAATTATTAAAATCCAAAGATCATTGATGGCAAAACCAACTCTCCAACTATAAAGTACTACAAAATATCAATATTTAAATTATTAAAATATTGCCTACAATTTAAACTGATTTTTTTTTTCCTTACAATATATTATAATAACTTTTTAAACAAATATTGTCTCGAACTCTTAGATAGACTCTTTAAGTGAATATTAAGGTCAAGTTTGGCATGTGGTCAAAAAGTCAAAAAGATTAAAAAATTACTCAAAAAATTAAAAAGTTATCACTATTTAACAAAATTCAAAAAATACGATTGTACAACTCTACTCTCAATCTTAATTTTTTCCTACATATTAATTTATACAATTTTTAATACATATTTTGTCATAAAAAGTCAAAAAGTTAACCCAAACAACCATATTTTTTTCTTTAACTTTTTAGTTTAAAAAGTCAAAAAATACACTTATTTAGAACATCCCAAACAATCCTTAAATCACAGCAAACTAACTCACTAAATGATCACCCACTAAGGTTGCTTCATTATGACATTAGACAACTCAAAATATGTTTGTAACCTAACTTTGCATCTTGAGCTGTGTCGGTGTGGTTGGAGAGAGATTGTCCATACTCTCTTACATAAAACCAGCACATGCTAATTATTGCATGCATAATATAATGATTTCTTTGTTAAAGTTGCATGTCCCATCAATTCTCCATCTGCTTAGAATGGGATATTTTTTTCCCTTTATCTTTATTTATTAATTTTTTTAAAAAAATAATAATAATTTACAAACAGAAAATTTATAAAAAATATACATCCCAAATGATGTGTCAATAATTTTTTTTAAATTTTAATGAAAATAATGAATGTTTTAATTAAAAATAAAGTGATCATATATGAGAATTCTATTTATATATCATTATTTATTTATTGTTGATGAGAAATAGTTCTACCAAACTAGGAACAAGACATAGCAAAGATGTCCTTAGATGTGCTACTCCATAAAACAAAACACATTTAAAGAAATACTCTTCTATCAACTTCTAATTCTGATTTGATTATGACCACCATCTTTCTAATCAACAAAATTTCAAAATTTAATATTTTGTTTTACAAAAATCGACAGTTTTCTTTCTTTTGGTGTATGGTAACACTGTTTCTTGTGTCTAAATTAGTTATCATTAAAAACTCAATCGAAATATCTTCAAAACTAACTTGAAAACATTTTAAAGAAAGTATTAGATAAAAAGAAATAGAAAATGTAATTACAAGTTGGGTAAAAATGAGAACTGTGTTATGAATAGCTCTCACATGCATTGAGGCACAGGAACATATGGTTTACTTACATTTTATTAATTTATAATTAATTTCTTTGTTTCTCATTTATTTGAAATTCCCTCAACAATTTTTTTATGAGTGGGACAATATTAATCGGTTTTATTAAGTTACTGAAAGATAAGAAATTAACAACTCATTACTATATTTTGCGATTCTTTATTGTCTAAGAGCACCACATAAATAAATTTATTTTTTACCCTATTTATACATGACAATAAGACCACATTAATAAGTACAAATAAAAAATTTACTACTTATAACTAAAGTTGAGAAAATACGATAAAAAATAAAATTATATGTACTATTTTCAATCATTATACATTGCCATAAATATGTTTCAAACTTCCAACCATGTGATATCAAAGCTCAATAATGGAGAAGCACTGCTACTATTTCAAAATTTCACCATACAACCAAGTTATATATTTATTTTGTGACGAATTTTAAACTTGGTTTTTTGTTTTTTTCATAAAGCAATGTATTTATGAGAGCTGGTTAAGTAGGTTTACAGCTGGAAAAGATACCCAAAAAAAAAAAAAAAGTAGGATCTCATTCAATGAAAGATAATGGCCATGCATGCCTTGGATAACCCCTCTGTCTCTCTCTCTGTCTCTCCCCTCTGAACACTGTTACCCATCTCATCTTGCCTCTCTCCTCTCAATCTCAAGGCAATCTCAATGGGTCCCTAACCTCATGTGATTCCCTTAATTGACTGTCTGTGAGCCTCTTAAACTACCACTTCTCTTCTCTCTCTTAAGAATCATTATATATAACAGTGTCTTTGTGACTCCAATACTCATCCAACTCAAGCCTTGAGAGGCTTTTAGAGAAGCTTACAATGAGGATTCAATCCTTTTGTCGAGGGACAATTGTCGGTTTCTGGCTGGTGGTTTTGTTTGCCACCAGCTTCTGCTATGGCGGCGATAAGACAGTGCTTGAGGTTGTTGGGATTGGAGAATGTGCAGATTGTGCAGAGAGTAATATAGAGACTAGTCAAGCTTTTTCAGGTACATTATTATTGTTTTTGTGAATGCACTAGGGCTTTTTGGGTTTCTTGATCACGTCTCTCTGCTTGGTACATTATCATTTATTCTCTCTGCTTGGTACATCCTCATTTATTGATCATGCACTAGGGTTTTTGTAGTTTCTATCATCCTCCAAATAGTTCTTTTATCTGTACCAAAAACAATTACAATATAGGATATACAATCCTCTTACACAGGTATGAAACTCACAAAAAGGTAAAACTTAGAAAGATTGTATCTGAAATGTTTAATTGATTTAAAAGGGTCTTCATTGTCTTAAATGTTTCATGGTTAATCCATGCATGGCTTCGTGGGGGGAGGGAGGAATGGTGGCCCTGGCTTTATCATCATGGGACACATGATTCTAAATTCATGGGCTTTTCAAAAAAAATAAATAAAAAATTACGAGCAAGATGGGTATTATATTTTTAATTTGAAAATATGTTAACTAATATTATTTTAATAAGAAGTGTTTTAAACACAAGAAATGATTGCTTGATGTACCTCCTCGGATCCATCCTCATATATACTCTGTATATACATAGAGATCACTTTTTTATTTATTATTTATTTTTGGGATAATGTTTCATTAGTTCTCTCAAAGTATGCATTTTGTGTTGTTTTTATTCTCAACATTTTAAGTGTATCAGTTTAGTTCTCCGTGCATGAAATTTGTGTTCAAATAGTCTCCCAACATGAATGTGGTCTAAACTAATTGATGTTAGCAGGGGCATTTTGGACAAAAGACATTAAGATCTCACCAGTTGAAATCCCTTACTCTTTCGTTTGGCTAACGTGTTAATATATTTTGCCAAAAATTCCACTGTTCTAGTAACAAATATGGGCTGAAAAGATAAAAATGATTATTTTAAACTCAAATTTCATGCATTCAATATTAAACCGACCAAATTGAAATATTAAAGACAGAAAATGACAAGAAATATATATTTTAAAAATACTGTATTTAACTTTTCATTTTTTTTTTTAATAATCAGATGCTAGCAAATAATCCAAATTTCTCTTTATTTTCTAGTGAGAATTTCATTGATTTTTAATCAATAAGCATTACTGTCAAAATGACAGATACTACCTACAACTCAAATATGCAATTGTCCATTTAATTGAACACTTACTGAAAGATGACTATACACATTTCTAAATTCTACATTTGTAAGGAAAAGAATACCGATGTGAAGAAAATATTCAAGCGAAAATTTTGGTGATCATAGTAGTGTTGTATTTGTAATTTGCTTTACTTTATACAGGGCTTCGCGTAACCATTGACTGCAAGCCTACAAATGGAGAGTTCAAAACAAGAGCTGCTGGAGAGCTCAACGAACAAGGAAAATTCAAAGTCTCTCTTCCTAAGGAAATCTTTGAAGACGGAAAATTGAAAGAAGAGTGCTATGCACAGCTTCACAGTGCATCATCTGCACCATGCCCTACCCACAGTGGCCTTGAGTCCTCAAAGATAGTCTTCAAGTCCAAAACCAATGATGGCAAACACACCTTCACCACCACTGGAAAACTCAAGTTCTCTCCGGTGACTTGCACTTCGGCTTTCCTTTGGCCTCACTTTAAGTACCCTCCTTTACCCAAAAAACCACCTTGTCCTGAAAAGCCCTTCCCCAAGTTCTTCCTTCCACCTTTCCCTCCCAAGGTCTTCCCCCCAATACATAAGAAGCCACTTCCTCCAATTCCCATCTATAAAAAGCCTCTTCCACCGCCTGTACCGATATATAAGAAGCCTCTTCCACCGCCTGTACCGATATATCAGAAGCCACTTCCACCGCCTACACCAATATATAAGAAGCCTCTTCCACCTCCTGTACCGATATATCAGAAGCCACTTCCACCGCCTACACCAATATATAAGAAGCCTCTTCCACCGCCTGTACCGATATATCAGAAGCCACTTCCACCGCCTACACCAATATATAAGAAGCCTCTTCCACCGCCTGTACCGATATATCAGAAGCCCCTTCCACCGCCTGTACCGATATATAAGAAGCCACTTCCGCCGCCAGTGCCAATTTACAAGAAACCACTTCCTCCGCCTGTACCCATATACAAAAAACCACTCCCACCACCAACTCCAATCTACAAACCAAAGCCACCAGTTTTCAAGCCTCCTCCAATATATGAAAAGCCACTCCCGCCACCAGTTCCAATCTACAAACCTCCAACATACAAAAAACCACTCCCACCACCAACTCCAATCTACAAACCAAAGCCACCAGTTTTCAAGCCTCATCCGATATACAAAAAGCCACTTCCGCCAATTCCGATATACAAAAAACCGCTTCCACCGCACGTCCCATATTATCCATTTAAACCCTTGCCACCAATCTCTAAACCTCTTCCTCCATTCCCAAAGATCCCTAAGAAACCTTGTCCTCCTTTCCCCAAGATTCCACCAGTGTCCTTGCATCCCTTACCTCCTTACTCTCCTCATCCTTAATTAGGCTACAATCCTATTCTTCTAGGGTTTTATTTATTGGATAAATGGTGTTCTTTGTTTACTTTAGAGCTTAATTTGCTTCAAATTTCAGTACTATAATAAAGCCTACATGAGAGAGAGAGAGAGAGGGGGGACTTGAAGAGAAAAAAATGAAAGATTGATGGTGAGAAAGAAAGAGTGAGTAGATCGTTATTGTTAATTCCTTGTGTTGATGATCAAATGAGGGTGAATGAGTGTGAATGTAGTATGCTGGTTTGGTTTGGAACCTTGTATATGTTCAAATGGATGAGCTATCCAGAATATGTAATAGTTCAGTTGCTTTTATTCTATATAAATTATGAATTCTTGTTGTTATGATCGTTAACAAGATTTTATGCAATATTCAACAGATGGAAATTTGCAAAAAATATTTCTGTTTGGTTGTGTTTTTATTTTTTTAAAACACAACCAAACATGCATCCTAAACCTTGAAGTCGTGAGACTCTTGTGCACGATTTATTATTCTGTTTTAAATTCCAAGGTCTACCAGCCCTTGGAGAAAATCATTTTTCGTACAAAAAGTCTTGTCCCATGTACAAAATATAGTACATTTTCTTCTATAATTGATAAGAAGCAACAAGTGCTAAAGTTGAATTGTAGTGTATCTATAGAGGGTTGACTAACATTTTGAAGAAAGACATGAGGAATATTCATGTAGAGTCTGATACAGAACAGATGGTCCTTCTCATTGATGGGAAACACCAAACCAGTTCCTTTATAGAGCTCTTCTTAAAGACATCAAGTTTGTTATGGGCAGATGCAGCTGCTCTGTCAAACATATCTTGAGAGAGGCTAACCAAAGTATAGATAGATTAGCAAATATTGGAGTCAATCATCTTAAAGACCTTAGAGTACTTGAGGACCCGTCAAGAGAAATTACAGACCTGTTGAGTGCAGATATTGTTGGGGGCATCAAGTGCTATTTGTTTCTATCCTCTGTTTTTGTTGACCTAGGTCTCATTTGGAAACATGTTATTTTAGTAATTTTTTGATTTTTTAGTTAAAATATGAGGTAAAAAAAATTAATATATTTGGGGTGATTTTTTGACTTTTTACGAAAAAATATGTAAAAAGTAGAGAGAAAATAGAATCTTTGACTTTTTGGTATAAGTTATAGACTATTTGATTTTTTTAGTAACTTTTTAACTTTTAAGCTAAAATAGCTACTTGCCAAATGAGGCTTTAGTTACCTTTTCTCTTGAATCAAAAAAATAAAAAATAAGAACATAGCCTATAAAATTTTGAGTCAAAATTATTTAACATACACTATAGCACAGTTTTTTTTGGTTATAGTTTTTTTTGGTTATAATTATTTTTTTAATTATTTAACAATGGTGGGTTAATATTATTCCAATTATAAACTTTTTTATTATTTTTTTGATTATTTAAGTCATTAATTAAGAATATTACATAAATAATATTGTGTGATATTTTGAAATTACCTAATAATTACTCGTTTTTTAATAGGCGGAAGTGATTCATTAGAAAATCTATTAATGCTTTATTTGGTTAACTGAAATGAGATGAAATGATTATTTTTTAGGCTTTTATATGAAATGACCATTCACTTAAAATAGTGAATAATGATTCTATTTATGATACATTTTGTCATAATTTTTTTAGTCAACTCAATATAATAATGAATATTTTGATAGAATAATTATTCCATTCCGTTTCATTTTAGTGAACAAAATGAAGTCTTTTCTTTATTGGGCCGTGTTAGGAGTTCTTTTCTTTATTGGGTCAACCCAGGCTTCCAGATCCAATGAAGGGGATGCTATTTGCACCAAAACAATAACTCAATACGTCTAATTAAAATTTTGTTCCTATTAATATAAATTTAATAATAAGGAATACACATTAAACTTTAAAACAATTTTTTTTTTCTCATGGTATACCCAAACCATTTATACGTATTTTTTATATTCAACCTTCTTCATCTTCTTCCCTCCAAGTGTTCATTATTTCTCTTTATTTTTTTTCTAACTTCAAAACTTCAATCCACCTCACAAAAAATCTATTATCAACTATTTCTTTTCCTTTTTCTTTATTCTTTTGAATAGAGCCATCCAGATTAAATTTCGTTTTGAAAGTCCATTTCATAACAACTATTTCTTTTTCTTTCGGTTTCTCCACTACTTCCCAAGTCTTGTTTTTCTCAATCACATGAATTTCATCTTCCATGCTTCATCTTTAATTGCCTCTTGAAAATTTTCAGGTTCAACAATGCATAAATTGCATCTTGCATATACATCACTAAAACTCCTTATATTTCTTGAAGTTGAACTTAGAGATGAAGAACTTAAACTTGAACTTAGAGAAGAATGTGAACTAGCAATCGGTGACAATCTTTGTGGAGACCTAAGCGTTGCAACATCTTCAACTTATGGACTTTTCAATTCTTCATTGAAAACAATGCTTTGATCTTGGACTTTGTTTTCCTTCCAATCAAAAGACACTTTCTCATCAAAAAGAACATTTTTTACAAATAATCACCTTCTTTTGATCCAAACTGAAGAGTCTATAGCATTTGGATTTCGAGCTATAACCCACAAAGATGCATTTCTTACTATTTTCATCAAGCTTGTGGCTTACTTTTTTGGAACATGAGCATAACAAATGCAACCAAACACCTTCAAGTGATTCACCGATGGTTTCCTTCCACTCCAAGCTTCAAATGAAGTTTTATCCTTAAGAGTTTTTGTAGGACATCTATTTACCAAGTAAACTGCTGCATACACGGCCTCACCCTAAAAAGTTTTGGGTAGCCTCTTCTCATGTAGCATAGACTTGGACATCTCCTCTATGGTTCTATTATTCCTTTTCGCTACACCATTTTGTTGTAGAGTGGACCCAATGATCAATTGCCTTTCCATACCAATATCTTCACAAAATTTCATAAACTCACTTGAGTTGTATTCTCTGCCTCTATCACTTCTCAATACTCTCATCAAACAACTACTTTGTCTTTCAACAAGATTTTGAAAGTTCTTGAAGATAGAGAAAACGTCACTCTTTTGTCTCATGAAATACACCCAAGTCATTCTAGTACAATTATCAATAAAAATAATGAATTACTTGTTACCTCCATGAGTTAGTGTATCCATAAGTCCGCACACATCGATATGGACAAGCTCCAATGGTGCTTTAGCTCTCCATGCTTTCTCTTTTTGAATGACTCCCTGTGATACTTTCCTAGTGCACAACCTTCACAAATATGTTGCATTTCAAGAATGGTCGTAACCCAAAAATCATATTCTTTTGTTGTAGATGCTTCAAGCTTTGAAAATTCAAGTGCCCAAATCTTCTATGCCAAAGCCATGAATTATCAATCACATCCATCTTCAAACATTTTTGCTATACTTAGGAAAATGAGAGGAAAACTTCTATTCTTCTTCATCTTGATTTTTGCTACAACTTGGCTTCTCTTCCCTTTGTCAAAAATTTTGCAAAAATCTTCTTCAAAGTGAACAAGGTATCCATGCTTCATAAGTTGTCCAACACTTAGCAAATTTTGCTCCAATTCTGGAACTAGGAGAACATCGAAAATGAATTTTGTACCCATCTTGGTTTCTATAGCAATAGTACCTTTTCCTTTTGTTTGGACTAAGGCACCATTCCCTATTTTTACTTGAGAATTGGAGGAAGCATCCATTTTCACAAAAATACTCTCATTTACTGTCATGTGATTGCTACATCCGCTATCGAGAAACCATACATCCTTGTTTTGATCTGATGCCTTGTGACAAGTATAGAACATGTGCCCTTCACTTTCTTACTCCTTGAAAAAATTAGCTTGTTGAGTGCTCTTGACTTAGCAATCCTTCTTGACATGCCCAAATTTGTTGCAATTGTAACATTTTAGCTTTCCTCGAAACCAACAATCTTTATCAACATGACTGCTTCGGTTGTAAATTCCACACTTTTGTTGAGTGGACTCTTCATTTTCCTTTCTTTGAAAATTAGACATTCCTCTTCCTCTTGCATTTCTTGCTCTTCCGTTTGCATTTATTCTTCTTCATTTTCCTTGGGAATTAGAAGTACTAACATTGAGCTTGGATTGAAAGGCACTTTCAATTAAATTTTCAAATTGCCTACTCAACCTTTGCTCAAATGTTTTAATCGAACCCATCAATTCTTCAATACTCAAATCAACAAGATCTTTAGTTTCTTCAATGACAGCAACAATAGGATTGTATTTCTCTGGCGGACTTATCAAAATTTTCTCAACAACTTTTTGATTAGAAATATTATCTCCATAAATTTTCATTTGGTTTACAAGTTCCATAAATCTAGAAAAATAATCATTCAACAATTCCATATCCTTTATCTTTATATTTTCAAAATCTCTTGTTAGGTTTATTTATTTTGCTGATTTATTTAATTATGTTTTAATTTGTTTGAAAGAGAAAAATAGAATTCAAAATTTATTTTGATGATTTATTTGAAAGAGAAAAATAGAATCAAAATTTATTGTCCCATTATTTCTCACATAAATCTTTATCCTAAATGTTATTAGAATGTATTTAATATTTAATTAAATCAGGAGTTCAAACAGCCCAAAACAAAAATTCAAACAGTCTAACACAGCAGCAGGCCAAAATGTTCAAAAGGTTCAAGTGGAAGATATTCAAATTAGTAATGATGGAAGTACAACGGCTATAAATTGCTATAAAGGTTCAAAAGGCCAGAAGATTCAAGTGAAAGATATTTAAATTTGTAATGATAGAGTGGAAGATATTCAAATTGGTAACGATGGAAGTACAACGGTTATAAACGGCTATAAATTCAAATGACTACAACGACTATAAACGGCTATAAATTCAAATGAATACAACGTTATAAACGGTTATAATTTTCATTATATATACCAAAGCCTCTAATGCAAATAAGTTACAAAAAATCTGAAAATATTCTTTGATCTATAATCACTCACATCTATTTTCAGAAATTATACGCTGAACCTTATAGCTTTAAGCCCATCTTTCCTGTATGAGGTTTACAGAAAAACCAAAGCTTCATTTTTATATCTATCTTTGAGAAATAATTCTTGTAGTTTTTTGTGAAAGCAAAAACATTTTCTTTTCAACCTTGTAAGAGTGTAGAACACTTAGTATTCTTGACTTAGAAAGTCTGTGTAAAATCCGTGGAGGATTGCTCCATTTGTAAAGAGGTTGCTAGCACCCTCATGAAGCTAGAGCATAGTGAAAAATCTCAAGTGAAGCTTGAGGAGTGGACGTAGGCCGAGTTGAAGCCGAACCACTATAAATTTGTTTGTCTCTCTCTCCTTTATCTCTTTATTTTATTTAAATTGTTGTAACTATATTTCACATTTTCACTGTGCTAAAATCATTAACTGACATAGTTGTTAGAACACTTATTTTAATTATTTTTATTTCATTAACTATATTTATCTATTGTGCTAGTCCTAATTTTTATTAGGGTATTATTATTTTTTAATTGTAAAATCCTAATTCACCTCCATCTTAGGTTGTCTTTCAGATAACAATTGGTATCAAAGCCTAGACTCTTGTTTTAGATTTAACCATCTAAGAGTTTCGATCCATGGCAACCTTAGCTACTACTAGCACTACTGAAGGAAAAACCACCAATAGGCCACCATTATTTGACGGAAACAACTATAGTCATTAGAAAGATAAGATGACCCTATACCTATAAGCCACTAATTATGCTATGTGGATTATTGTCACCAAAGATCCAAAAATTCTTACCAAATTAGTAGATAATATTAGTGTACCTAAAACTGAAGATGAATGTGATGAGAGGGATCACAAATTATTGCAAGCCAATGCTAAAGCCAAACTCACCCTTGTTTGTGGATTAGACTCTAAGGAGTATAATAGAATTTCAAGCTGTGATTCGGCAAAAGAAATTTGAGATAAACTTGAAGTAACTTATGAAGGTACAAACCAAGTAAAGGAATCTCGTATTGATATGTTTGTTCATAGTTATGAATTGTTTAAAATGAACTCTGATGAATCTATTTCAAGTATGTTTACTAGATTTACTGAAATTGTAAACTCTTTGAAATCTCTTGGCAAAACTTATACTAACAGTGAGTTTGTAAGAAAAATTCTTATGTGTTTACCAAAGAATTGAGAAGTAAAGGTCACGACCATTATAGAAGCCAAAGATTTCTTCACACTTGGATTGGATGAGCTTATGGATTCCCTTATGACTCATGAGATCACCATGAAAGGACATGAGGATGTTGAAAACAAAAAGAAAAGTGGAATTGCATTCAAAGCCTCATCAAATGAAGAAGAACATGAAAACTCCAGTGAGGATGAAAGCTATGCCATGTTTAGTAGAAATCTCAAAAAGCACTTCAAGAAAAATAATTATGGAGGAAGAAGACCTTTCAAGAAATAGTACAATAAAGATAACAAGGAAGAGCCTATTATTTGCTATAAATGCAAAAATCCTGGACACATGAAGATGGATTACCCAAAATGGAAGAATCATAGAAAAGACTACAAAAGAAACAAAAAGGCCATGGTAGTAGCTTGGAGAGAAAGTGAAGATGAAAACTCAAGTGATGAAATTGAAAATGAAGTAGCCAACTTATGTCTCGTGACTCTTGAAGATGAAGACTCTACTCAAAATGAGGTAACTGCTCTTTATGAAGAACTTGAAAGTGCATTCCATGAACTATCAAATGAATTTAGAAAAGTTTGTGCCAAAAATAATGTGTTGAAGAAATCTGTTGCATCTTTATCTATTAATGTAGAAGAATTAAAAAAAGAAAAATTATTTTGAAAAATGATTTTGATTCTATCTCTAATGAGAAAACTACTTTAAAAAACAATGTTGATGATTTAACAAAAACACTTGAAAATTTTGTAAAAGGTAGAGATAATCTCAACATGCTTTTTAGAAATCAAAGATGTATTTTTGATAAAGTGGGTATTGGATATTACCTTATTAAGAAACAAAAGAATCTCAACACAATTTTTGAAAAGGCACCTCTCATGACACACCCTCATATTACTTGTCATTATTGTAGAAAGAAAGGTCATTATATATCTTATTATCCATTTGTAGACCACTCGAACGTCACGGCTCTGCGTTGTGAGGGTGCAAAATCGTTTTGTTCTCTAGCAACTATAGTTCGGACTCAATGTCACGGTTCTGAAGCTAATCTCGCAAAGTGCAATGCAAGACCGATAAATCACCAAAGAGTCCAAATCCGACAAATCGTTTTGAAAAACTGATTTTTATAAAGAAGTGCCAAACATGGTCTGCTTTGTCAAATACAGAGTCGCCACCTAAATATTTTATTTTGGGGGAATTTAGGAAACCCTAACTCGTGCCTAAGGCCACGTGTCCGTCATCACCAAAGTTGCCTCGGCTTGGGAACTTAGGTGCAAGAGGGGAAGGTCATGCAATGAGCACCCCCGCTCGCCTGATCAAAGATCGGCCTGTACTAAGCATAATATTTTGTTTTTGAAAACACATGTGTTCTTATTCCGGTTATTAACTTAGAATTACTATGTGATGCGTACAGCATACAAGTATATACTAGATCGCCTAAGTTGGAACAAAACATTGCATGTTCGTTTGTTTGAAAACGGTTTAGAGGTGCTACTCGCAAGTAGGCTAAATCGCGGATTTCAATGAATTGTTCCAATTCAAGTAATCCAACCTTCACCCATAGGCATTCAAGTAGTTAATCAAATAAGCAGTTAGCCTCATGGTAAGCATGTTAACATAGCAACACTTAACACACATGCAGTATGCTAAAGCATAAACACTCACAGTGTACTCCGAACCAAAACAGAGAACTAGTTAGAAATCATGCATGATCCTAGTTCATGTTAAGATGGCTAATGCAACACATGCAAAAATGCAGCTAAAATAGGCTCGGCTTGTAACGACCTGGAATCGTAAATCGAAATTATTAGTAATTAATTATGCTTTAGTATGATTTAATTGGAAATTATCTGTTGAACCTAGAAAAGATTTGTTAAAATGACAATTTCGGGACTGAAATTGATGACCGTAACGAGTTTAGAAAATGGAAGTGAAAATACCTATGCGATACCGGGAATTTTTAGAACTATCTGAAACGATAAATGGAAGACTGAATTTCGTCTGATTCGCGAAGTCCCGTTTGGCACATGATTTGGCACAATTTTATTTATAAGGACAAGGGCCTTGTTTGGCTTGTGAGTTTTGGTACCAATCTATTTATTGATATAGATAAGAATGCTTTATTCTTTTGACCATTTGACTCAACCAAAGAAGAGAGGAAAAATCTAGAGAAGAGAGAGAGAAGGAAATCGTGAGAGAGACCAAGAGAAGAAGAGGAAGAAAAAAGGGGGAAATCAAGTTGGACATCTCCAAATAAGTGATTAAGGTAAGGATTCTCTCTAAATTCTTGAAATGGATTGTGATTCTTGTATATTGAATTCAAGATCAAAGTTTAGAATGGCTTGTTTCATGTTTATTTGGCTTTAAAGAGATTCTTTCCCAAACCTCCATGGATGTGATGATATGAAGCTTCTATGTTCAAGTTCATGGTTTTCCTTTGAAATCAAGAATTGATTTTCTATGTGATTCATTTGGGTTATGAGTTAAATCATGTTGGATTTCAAGTGTTTTGGATTTGGTAATCATGTATTTGAAATGGGTTTTGCAAAATGGAGATTTAAGCTTTGAACAGTCGAATTTGAGTCGTAGGTCCGCCGAGTGAGGTAATCACGCTCGAGCGGAAAAATCAGTCTCTCAGCAGTTTTGGGAAAAATGTCTTGTCGCTCGGCGGACATGTGGCCTTCGGCGGAAGGCTTATTTCAGAAAGAATTTTGGAAGTTGTTTCATATAATCTGGATATCATAATTGCATCATTTCGCATCTTATGATCATGATATGGACATGACTGAATGTAATGAAGAAAGAGAATGAGCATGGTAAAATGTAAAAGAAGAAAGGAAATGACATGAATTATATGATGGTGAATAATAAGAAATGTGTTATTATGTGAATGTTTGGTCGATTGAGAAGACTGCCATCGGTTTCGAAACCCATCAGAAGTAACGCTTTAGTAAAGATACGTTATTATGATTTATGTTCCAATGATATGATATGATATGATATGATATGATTGAAATGATTAATGTTTTCTGTGAACGAAGAACCTAGTTTGCGAATCTAGTATGGCATCCATAGATAGTCCTACGTGGACCAGTTACGAGATCTCGTCAGTCGATTAACCAGTGTACGGACCGGTTACTCTAGTCGGAAGACAAATGTTGTGATAAGCCTCTGTGGAGTATGCCATTACGTATGTTTATATGATGACGGATATATGTTTATGAATGATTTATTAAGAATTTATGAAAATGTCGGACTTCGTTCACTAACCTCTTTACTGTTATGTTACTTGCTGAGCTTTAGCTCATTGTTTGTATTTATGTATTTATAGGTGAGCCTTCGGGGAGTCAAGCCTAGGCGGATTCTTGTTCGAGCCGCCATTTTGAAGCCTACCAGTTTTGAGTACTCCGAGATGGGGCTAGGCCTGGAAGGCCGTTGTGAGCTTTGTTTTGTCTTTGCATCAGTGGCATGTAACTATGTTTTGTAGTGAAGTTATGATCAGGTTATGTAAAGATAGTGGGTAATTAACTCATTTTTGGCATGTAAGTGTATGTTCATATAAATGTACAGCTCTTGGACTATTAGGTTTCTTTTTGCTTCCAGCCCGTTTTTATTTATGTTTTTGTCTGATGGTAGGAGGTAATTCTAATCTTGGCCGGTCACGTCGCCGGACTTCTTGGGGCGGGTTCGGGGCGTGACACGGCTATTCTAGAATGGCATATGAAATGTAACTTGATACATGTATTCAACTTAGAATTGAAATACAATGCAGTTAGTATGATGCGCCGAGCCTAGTGCATGCAAGACAGATGAATGAATGCACGCATGTGAGCATAAGGTATGCTAATCGAAATATGCCCTAAAACTAACCATCGTAAGCCGTTAAGTAAAAGGGAGAAAGAAATGGGGGTTGGAAGACATGCATCACACACACGCACGTTTATTACAACAATTGGCCCTCTTGAAGGAGGGTCCGAATAAGAAGCTAACTAGCTAATCTAAGCTAATTAAACCAATTATTACATCACAAAACTAGCTAACTAACAAGCTGACTAATTAAGCTATTAAAACCCAAATAAGCAGCTAAACACATTAACTACTTAAGTACAAAACCAAAACATAAACTAGCTAAAGAAAACAGTAAACAGAGGTCCTTAGGATGAGGAGTATGTGCATGCTCGGTCGCCTTGTTTGGAAATCCGTCGCGATGTCCCAACTTGCCTCTGTTTGCAATTGTTCTCAGAACCTTGCACCAAGCTCCAGAAAGCTTCTAACTCACCTTGGGGACCTGTGGGAGGGCTGCCGACCAGTTGTTGATGCTTCCAACGTTGGCCGACCACTTTTATTCTTTGAGACCAGAAAAAGTGGTCAGCTAGCTAGTTTTTCTAGCTGGCCGACTAGTTGTTGCTGCATTTCTCCACTTTACTGCAACAGAGAGCAAGAAAGGGCATGGCAATGTATTTGCAAGATATGTGTGCACAACCACCCTCCTTATCATTTCATGAGCTCAAGGGAGTGTGGTTCTCTACCCTCGGGCCACCAATTACGCATCTCGATGCATGATGGCCGAGAAGCCAAATTGTACAATTCGATATGAAATGAATGCACACATAAACACATAAAGCCTAGAACTCTATCATATATGATCAAGAGTGTCGGCGACCGAGAATTGAGGCACGTTTCATCACTTCAAGTATAAAACGTTTCTCGTTTCTCGTGTTTAGACTAACACCTATTCCAAACACAATGCAACACGAGTATGCCAAATACAATGTAATGCATGCAACTCAATGTAATGCAACATTAGCATGCAAACAATCATGCAAAGGACAAGTATGCAACAACATGCAATGCAACATGGCATACTCAATGCAATGAAACATGATCAACTTAACAAAGTTAATGACATGTGAAGAAGGCTAATGCATGCATACATAAAGCAAGGCAACATAAGCATGCAACAACATGACAATGTAAGCATGCAAATAATATGACAGCAAACATGTTCAATAGACTTAAACCAAAATTGAAAGACCTCAATCATGCCCAAATCAGTGGCCATAATGATGAAACTAAGGCACAAAAAGGTAAGGCAAAGCATGCACATGCATTGGCCCATCAACTAAGCCTAAGAGCATAACTCTCAAGAGTGCTCAAAGAGTGACAAGCATGGAAGTAAAACAACGCTATAAGTTCTAAAATAAGGTAAGAAATGATGCCAAATCACTCAAACAATACAAGTAAAGCATGCGAGAGGGCCTAAGGCACAAAGCTAGCAAAGAGCAACACATAGGAGGCATGAAAAACATGGCATAAATGCATGAACCAACCATGGACAGAGCTTAATTAGGCCTAAACAAAGACCAAAATATGCTGAGATGGGGGCCCAAGGACCTAGGCAAGATGGCATACATGCTAGGCCACAAATTAGGCAACAATGCATAACACTCAAAGGCACTTAAAGAGTGAATGAAGTGGGAACATGGCAATGCTACATGCTCTGAAATGACATGGTAAATGATGTCAAATCATGTATACAACACAAATGAAGCATGCTATGGTACCTAAAGCTTGAAGCTAGCATAGACATTTGTACTACAACTATGCAAAACATGAAGCATATGGCAAGGGCAACCAAAATCAGTTCTAGAACATGTCAAAATGAGTCTAAAACATGTATGGAAGGAAGCCAAAATATGCTAGCATGAAGAGCATAAGGCATGGAATATGCAAGGCAAATAAGGTAGATTACACTACACCTACCAAGACCAAGCATGAGATGGCTTCGCCAACAAAAATCAAAGTTATATTATGGTAAAATAACCCCAAACACACATTGAAATGATAGCTCGTAAGCTTAGGCATGAAGGCATACGCAATGGTTCATGTTTAAGGCATAAAGGACCAACCCTCCAACACATTGAATGAGTGACAAATGCAAGTGCATGGCAACATTACATGGACTGAAATCACATATGAAATGATGTCAAATTATGGAAATAGGTCAAGCAATGCATACTAGTGGACTTGATACACAAAGCTAACAAGCTAGAATGCATTATAGCTATACAAAGCATGGCATGCATGACCAAAACAACATAAATTAGAGCTAGAGCATGCTAAAACATGGACAAAAGCTTCTCAAAGTTAAGCCAAAATCATGCTAAAAAGATAGTCTAAAGCATGGCACACATTAGACTAATTCATGGAATTGCACTACAAGTGCATGGAGCATGCAAGGGCCAACCAAACCAAACCTTAACAGAGTTATGGCATGTTAAAACAACACCAAAAACCTACTGAAATGGAGTCAACATAAGCTAGGAAGACATGTTACTTCATGAAGTATACAAGACTAGTTTATGAAATTTACACTACAAGTGTATTAAGCATGCATGAGGTGATCAAGACAACCAAAAACAGTGGCATGCCATCTCAAAATAACCCCAAATACATACTAAGAACAAGTCAACACAAGCTTAATAAACATGAGGCATATGAAGCAAGTATTCAAAATACAAGGAGAGGGGATGACCCTCTCCTATTTGGGACTTCAAAACCACCTTTCCACCACTGAAAATCTTCTGGATTTTAGTGGTGAGAAGGCCATGCAAAGGCTAGAACAAGTGCCTAAAGGGATGGCTCAAAACAAGGCTTAACAAGGCCTAAGAGGGGGTAGACCACCCCTAATAAAAAAGTGACCTTAAACAAACATTTTAAGGACTAAAAAATAGAACTTTTTGCAGTAGAAAGTTAAGCTAAATCAGCATGCAAATAGGTCTAAAACCTTAAGCAAAACAAGGGGTTTAAGGGGTTAAAGGCTCACCCTTGTAGAACCTGTTCAAGGCTACCACTCCAGCAGCTTTCTTGGATTAAAACCAGTCCACAAGCACCAAAAACAACCTCCAGAAGCCTCAGCAACAAAAGAATGGTGTTTGAGTGTGTGTTTGTGTGTTAAAGTATGATAAAACTACACATTAAGGCATAAAAATGAAGAACAAGAGCAAGATAGATACAAGTATGAATGTATAACTCTCAAGCTTCAAGAACTGAACTTGGAGGAGGAGGGAGGAGGCTCTCTCTTATAGAGAACCAGTGCTCAAGCTTGTTGGACAAGCTTAGGGTTCAAGGCCATCCCTCCATGTATGGAGGATGGCTTTAGTGCCTTCCAACTGTGCCAGCTAGATGAAAATATCTCCAAAAATGTGACAAAAAGCAGCCGACCACTTGAAGTGGTCGGCCGACCACCACAAGTGGTCTCCCAAGATGAAAATTGGTCGGCCATGGGTAGGAGAAGTCTACACACTGAAAGCAAGCCAATGGTATGGTGGCCGACCAGAAAAGGTGGCCCAAAGACCAAGAAAACCAGTTTCCCTACCAGAAAACTGGCTGGCGGGAAGAAAAGTGGTCTCCAAGGGGAAGAACTGGTCTCCCACCCTTGTACTACCTTCCAAATAGGGAAAACGAGGTTTGTGCCAAAAACAAACAAAAACGGGTGCAAGACAAAAGTTCGGGAGGCAAAGCGTATAGCCAAAAGCCTCGAAAACTAGTCTACGGGTACCAAAAGTGGTCTGTGACCACAAAAGTGGTCTTCCGGACCACAGTGTCCCTCTAGGCAAAGGCAACAAGGTATGGTTCAAAAACCACGCCAAACGGAGAACATTAAGCGGTCCTGAGTCAAGGCGCGCTGCTGAAGGCTCCGAAAATTGGAAACTGGTCTCCAAACAAGAAAAGTGGTCTACGACCACAAAGAAGTGGTCTACAAGACCACTCCCTCCCTGTAGGGAAGAGAAACAAGGTTCGGTCCACCAACCGAGCCAAAGCACAAAGAGTTCAGAGACCTGAAGGCAAGGCTCTTAGCCAAAACTCTGAAACCTCGAAACGAGCATGACATGCACTATCACCGAGCACTCAATCGATGACGTTTGAGTCTTAAGGTCGGTAAAAAATGGGGTGTCTACACCATTCAAAAAGAATATGAACATGAGAATTAAAAAGATTTGAATTATTAAGGGATCTAACAAAATTAACCAAGAAACTATGGGTACCAAAAACCAACACTTGATTGTCATCTTGTAGATTTGCTTTAAGTCCGAAGCTAAAGAAGGAAAGTGGTACCTTGATAGTGGATATTCCAAACACATGACCGGAGATTAATCCTTCTTTACTAAACTATCATCCAAAGATGGAGGATTTGTTACTTTTGGAGACAATAAGAAAGGAAAAATCATCGGTATTAGTAGCATTAGTATTTCTCCTAACCCTTCTATTGAAAATGTTTTACTTGTTGATGGACTTAAGCATAACCTAGTTAGTATTAGTCAATTATGTGATAAAGGTAATCGAGTTATTTTTGATAAATCACATTGCACAATTGAAAGCACAAATAATCATAAAGCTTTATTCGTTAGTAATCGCCATGATAATGTTTATGTTTTTCATCTTAATGATGGTGATGTTAAATGTTTATATGTTAATAATGAAAATAGTTGGTTATGGCATAGAAGACTTGGTCATGCTCATATAGATTTAATTGAAACTTTTGAGAAAGGATTTGGTTATTAGACTTCCAAAAATTAAATTTGAAAACGATCATCTTTATAGTATTTGTCAACAAGAAAAACAAACTAAAACATCATTTAAATCAAAATCTCATATTTCCACAACTAGACCTTTACAACTATTGCATATGGATTTATTTGGTCCCTCAAGGACATCTAGTCTAAGTGGTAAACATTATTGTCTTGTTATTGTTGATGATTATTCAAGATTTACATGGGTTATGTTTTTAGCACACAAAGATGAAACATTTTCTTCTTTCACAAAACTCTGTCGTAGAATTCAAAATGAAAAAGGTTTTCTTATTACTAATATTCGAACCGACTATGGTAGAGAACTTGAAAATGAGAAATTTGAATTGTTTTGTGATGAGCATGGTATTGGACATAATTTTTCAGCACCTAGAACCCTTCAACAAAATGGTGTAGTAGAAAGGAAGAATAGAACTTTAGAAGAGATTAGTAGAACAATACTTTGCGAAAATAATCTTCTTAAATATTTTTGGGCCGAAGCCGTTCACACCGCATGTTATATTTTAAATCGTACATTAATTAGACCTATTCTCAAAAAGACTCCTTGTGAACTTTGGCATGACAGAAAACCTAACATTAGTCACTTGCATGTTTTTTGTTGTAAATGTTTTGTGCATGATAATGGTAAGGATATCTTAGGTAAATTTGATTCAAAATCTGATGAAGTAATTTTTCTTGGCTATTCCTTAACTAGCAAAGCTTATCGTGTTTTTAATAAAAGAACTCTTGTTGTGGAAGAATCTATACATGTGGCATTTGATGAAACTAACATCTCTACTCAAAAGCAAATTGTTAGTAATAATATAGATTTGGAACCAAATGTGGAAGATTCACGTATCTACAAAGAAAAGAACCAACCATGTAAGTTGAACAAAGAGATTGAACAACCTATTCTCTCACCTCAAGAAAAAGGAGGAAACAATGATGATTTGCTAAGAGAATGGAAGTTTGTTCATAATCACCCTAAGGATTTAATCCTAGGTGATCCTACAAAAGGTATTGAAACTCGCTCTTCACTTAGAAATATTTGTAATAACTTGGTTTTTCTCTCACATATTGAGCCTAAAAACTTTTAAGAAGCCGAATTCGATGAACATTGGATGATAGCTATGCATGAAGAGCTTAACCAATTTGAGAGAAACAAAGTGTGAAAACTTGTGCCAAAACCTAAAGATCATACTATTATCGGTACCAAATGGATCTTTCGAAACAAGCTTGATGAATCTGGCACAATTATAAGAAACAAGGCTAGACTTGTTGCACAATGATACAATCAAGAAGAAGGTATTGATTTTGATGAAACCTTTGCTTCGGTTGCTAGATTAGAAGCCATTCGCATGTTACTTACATTTGCATGTTTTAGAGATTTCAAACTTTATCAAATTGATGTAAGAAGTGTCTTTCTTAATGGTTTTATAAATGAGGAAGCTTATGTTAAACAACCTCCAGGTTTTGCAGATCATGCTTTTTCAAATCATGTTTTTAAACTATCAAAAGCTTTATATGGTTTGAAACAAGCATCTCGTGTATGGTATGAACAATTAAGTAAATTTTTGATTGAAAATAATTTTTCTAGAGGAACAATTGACACAACACTTTTTGTTAAACTAAAAATGATGATTTACTTATTGTGCAAATATATGTAGATGATATTATATTTAGTGCTACTAATGAAACCTTGTGTAAAGAATTTGCTAAATGTATGCAAGGTGAGTTTGAGATGAGCATGATGGGGGAGCTAAATTATTTCCTTGGGCTTCAAATCAAACAATGTAAGGAATGAATTTTTATTAACCAAGCTAAGTACACAAAAGAACTACTCAAAAAGTTTGGTATGTATGACTCAAAAATAGCTTGAACACCTATGAGCACATCCATTAAGCTAGACAAGGATGAAAACAGTAAGTCCATTGATCAAGCAAAATATCGAGGTATGATCGGCTCACTTCTTTATTTAACTGCAAGTAGACTCGATATTATGTTTAGTGTTTGTATGTGTGCTAGATATCAATTAAATCCTAGAGAATCACATCTCTGTGCTGTTAAAAGAATTTTTAGATATCTTGTAGGCACTCAAAATTTAGGACTGTTTTATCCTAGAGGTGTTGCATTTGATTTAATTAGTTACTCGGATGCCGACTTTCGCCGGATGCAAACTTGATAAAAAAAGTACCAGTGGCACTTGTCACTTTCTTGATAACTCATTAGTATCTTGGTTTAGCAAAAAGTAAAATTCTGTTGCTTTATCAACGGCCGAAATTGAATATATAGCTTCCAGAAGTTGTTGTGCTCAAATACTTTGGATGAAACAACAATTGGAGGATTTTGATTTGTATTATAATCATATCCCTATTAAATGTGATAATACTAGTGCCATCAATTTAAGTAAAAATCCGGTTCAACACTCATGAACAAAACATATTGAAATTCGACATCATTTTTTAAGAGATCATGTTCAAAAAGGAGATATTGTACTTGAATTTGTAAATACCGACAAGCAATTGGCGGATATTTTCACAAAACTCCTAAGCGAGGATCGCTTCAATTTTATTCGTGGCGAGCTTGGAATGTCAATTTCTACTTAAAAAGTTTTGTATAACTATGAAACTTGAATTTTTGTCAAAATGATATATGTGTATTGCTATATTGATATGAAAACATTTATATTAGTTGAATGCTCTCAAGTCCTTTATACATTTATTCTTCCTCACAGTTTGCTATTTTCAACTGTGTAATTTTTTTTTAGGTTCTGTATCTTGAGGTAAAATGAACTTTGCATACATTGATTTTTTTTAAACCCTCATGGTATTTTTTTTTTGCATTACCATTCCAGCAACACCAATGTCCCATTAAGTTTAATTTCTGTTGGTATTATTTTATTTTTATTTATTTTGCTATTAAGTTTAATTTCTTTTATTTTTATTTTTTTTTATCATTATTAGTTTTTGTTTAGGCTTAATTTTCTTATTTTTTTTTCTATTTTTTAATTTCATTTTTCAGTACTTAAACATAAAAACAAAAACAAATCAAAATACAAATATTTACATAAAAAAAAAAATTTCATTTTTTTTACGGCCATACGCCGATCAAAATAAACATATTTACATTAAAAATAAAAAAAATAAAAACTTCATTTTTTTTTACGGCCATATGCCGATCTTATTTACTCGTCTCTTCCATCATTTTCTTCTTCTTTTTATCACCTTGGGCGACCCTTGATGCTCCTTTGTGCTTTAAATCGAGCGCGACTCACGACTATCATATGCCAAGAATGACGTTGCTCCAAGTCGGGCCATGGAGGTGGTCTTCCATTTAAACTCTTTATTTTTGGCCTTCAATGCGCCTATTTCTACTCTTGTACATGCGTTGGAGCAGAGCGAGTTGGGCATTGACCTGATGGAGCTCACTCGTCCTGTTCTGCAATCAGTGAGCCAATTTTGTGAGTGCAGTCACCATCTTTATACAGGACGTCAGTGTGAAATTATTGGCTTCAATGTCTAATTGATTTGCCATTATTTGTTCAATCAATATTATAGGAAGGTTGGGAAAAGTAGGAGGGCACTTTCGGCTCGCCGCTCTGAGGATCATTCAGGTCTGGAAAGAGAGTAAGGGGATGGGACGATGCCATGTAGTAGGAGAGAGAGATGTAATCGAACGGAGGGTAATTTTTGGCAGCCTTTATGCTTTGCTCAGTCTCTCTGTTCTGTCTCTCGAGGAAGAAGAAGATCGCAGAGAGTGATGAAAAAGTGATAGAAGAGAGTGAGGTGAAGAAGAAGAAGCAGACGAGTGTGATTAAAAAGAAGGCTGAAGAGAGGCGCGGGCGATTCATATATATATATATATATATATGTTTTGATTATCTATTTTTTGATGTCATTTATTACTATCATTTTCATCATTCTCCTCCAGATTCTCACTTATGATTTCCTTTTGATAATGTCACAGGGAGAGAAATTATATGATATTATGTATTATGGTATTATTTTCAAACTAATCTGATGTTATCTTAGTTTCATATCATGTCTCTAATTAAAACTTATTTATTACACATGTGCTAACCTATGTATTTAGAAATGAATTCAGGGAGCATGACTTAAGGAGGAGCTTTTCTTACTCCCAAATCAAATCAAAATATCATTGTGTGCCATCATAAAAAAAGGGGGAGATTGTTAGACTTATTTATTTTGATGATTTATTTGATTATGTTTTAATTTGTTTGAAAGAGAAAAATAAAATTCAAATTTATTTTGATGATTTATTTGAAAGAGAAAAATAGAATCAAAATTTATTTTGTCCCATTATTTCTCACCAAAACCTTTATCCTAAATGTTATTAGAATGTATTTAATATTTGATTAAATCAGGAGTTCAAATAGCCCAAAACAAAGGTTCAAACAACCTAGTACAACAGCAGGCCAAAAGGTTCAAAAGATTCAAGTGGAAGATATTCAAATTACTAATGATAGAAGTACAACATGACTATAAAGGTTCAAAAGGCCAAAAGATTCAAGTGGAAGATATTCAAATTTGTAATGATGAAGTGGAAGATATTCAAATTGGTAATGATGGAAGTACAACTATAAACGGCTATAAATTCAAATGACTACAATGACTATAAATTCAAATGAATACAATAGCTATAAATAGTTATAATTTTCATTATATATACCAAAACCTCTAATGTAAACAAGTTACAAAAACTTGAAAATATTCTTTGATCTATAATCACTCACATCTATTCTCGAAATTATACCGAGCCTTATAGCTTTAAGCCTATCTTTCCTGTGTCAGGTTTACAGAAAAACCAAAGCTTAATTTTTATATCTATCTTTGAGAGATAATTCTTGTAGCTTTCTGTGAAAGCAAAAACACCTTCTTTTCAACCTTGTAAGAGTGTAGAACACTTCGTATTCTTGACTTAGAAAGTCTGTGTAAAATCCGTGGAGGATTGCTCCATTTGTAAAGAGGTTGCTAGCACCCCCGTGAAGCTAGAGCATAGTGAAAAATCTCAAGTGAAGCTTGAGGAGTGGATGTAGGCCGAGTTGAAGCCGAACCACTATAAATTTGTTTGTCTCTCTCTCCCTTATCTCTTTATTTTATTTAAATTGTTGTAACTATATTTCACATTTTCACTGTGCTAAAATCATTAACTGACATAGTTGTTAGAACACTTATTTTAATTATTTTTATTTCATTAACTATATTTATCTATTGTGCTAGTCCTAATTTTTATTAGGGTATTATTAATTTTTAATTGTAAAATCCTAATTCATCCTCCCTCTTAGGTTGTCTTTTGGGTAACATCTCTTTTCAATGATTGAAGTTTGATGGTTCTTACCTTCAAGTTGTCTCTATACTCTTTTTGAAGAATATCTCATACTTCCTTTGCTTTTGTAGCATTGATAATTCTTAGAAAGATGACTTCTGAAACTCCTTGTTGAATAAAAAAGAGAGCATTTGAATCCTTCTTCCTTTGCTCTTTCAATTGGTTCTTTTGGGGATTTGTCAAAGCTCCTTCATCTTCAGGTTACTCGAACCCATTCTTAACAAGATCCCAAAGATCCGTATAAACAAAAATAGTTCTTATTTTCATATTCCAAAATTCAAAATTTTCACCATTAAAGATAAGAGTAAATATATTTTGGTTGTTGGAATTTGCTATGGACGTCTGCTTGTTCTTCTTTGGGGCTTGTTTTCCCGTATTCGATCTCTATGCCCAGCTTGTTATTGGTCCAACCAAAACTCTGATACTACTTCTGTTAGCTTTTGATAAAACTCTCTCTAGAATGAACTATTATTTTGTATTGAATTTAACTTGTATTGATCTTAAATTTTTTCTCGTATTCTTTTCGTTGCCCATAGGCTTGGATCCTTTTATATAGAGAAGGTTATACATGAGTTCAATGAACAACCTTACAACTAACTAGGTACATGAATATAATCTAGACAATGAACATAATAAATACAAAACACATGAATAGAAAAATACATGAATATAAAGAATACATGAATCCAATGTATCCAATGTATCTAATGTATCTAATGTATGTAATGTAAATATGACATTAATTTTAACATACCGGCCCTTGGAGAAAATCATTTTTTGTACCAAAAGTCTTGTCCCATGTACAAAATATAGTACATTTTCTTCTATAATTGATAAGAAACAACAAGTGCTGAAGTTGAATTATGGTGTATCTATAAAAGGTTGACTATCATTTTGAAGAAAGGCATAAGGGATGTCCATACAAAGTCTGATACAAAATAGATGGTCCTTCTCATCAATGGGGAAACACCAAACCAGTTCCTTTATATAGCTCTTAAAGACATCAAGTTTCTTATGGACAAATGCAGCTGCTCTGTCAAGCATATCTTGAGAGAGGCTAACCAAAGTGTAGATGGGTTAGCGAATATTGGAGTCAATCATCTTGAAGACCCAGTAGTACTTGAGGACCTGCCAAGAGAAATTACAGACCTATTGATTGTAGATATCATTGAAGCATCAAGTGCTAGCGCTTAGTGCTCTATTTTGCTCTTCTTTTGTTTCTATCCTCTGTTTTTGTTGACTTTGTTACCTTTTCTCTTGAATGAATAAGAAGAAGAAGAAAAAGAAGAAGAAGAAGAAGAAATAGATAAGATAAGAACATAACCTATAAAATTTTGAGTCAAAATTGGCATAGTTTTTTGGTTATAATTATTATTTTTGATTATTTAACAATGGTGGGTTAATATTATTCCACTTATGAACTTTATTTATTTATTTTTTTTGCTAAGTCATTAATTAAGAACATCACATAAATAATATTCTGTGATATTTTGAAATTACCTAATAATTACTCGTTTTTTAATAGGAGGGAAGTGATTCATCGGAGAAGCAATTAATGCTCCATTTGGTTCATTGAAATGAGATGTGTGGGGATATATTTTCGGAGTACCAACACGTGGCAAGGTGACATCGATGTGTCAGCCGAGGTGCCACGTGTCGTGGTAGTTACGCTGAGGTTATCTCGGAGTTGCCGAGGTTATCTGCGAGAATACAGGAATTCGGGATAAACGGATAAGGGACAGGAGTCCTAGAATGAAGAAAGACTACAAGATGGATACAGGGCATACTCTCAGGGAGTCTATCCTTATCTCTTGAAGAGTCCAAGGTAAATCCGGAATTGGAGTCCATAGAAGCCAGACTTCTAGTGGGACTGGGAGAGAGTTAAGCTATAAAAAAAGGGCACCCCCGGCGGGTCTAAGGTACGCAATTTTGAGCCTTGAGCAGTAATTTAAGCACTGGTGTTATCTTTGAGAGATACTGACTTGTTCGTCGGAGTGCCCCAGGGTGGAAGAACCACCACGAGCCTTTTTCTTTCGGCAGACAGGTGCCATCTATTCTACCTGTTCTACAAATGGATTACTAAGGAGGCGGTGTGACTGGAAATTCACTCACACAATTTGGCGCCGTCTGTGGGAACGAAAGACGAATAGATGGCCAGTAACGCACAACAAGGAAAGGTTGGGGACGACGCTCCCGTCGGGAGTGGTAGGCCTATCGACCTAGACGTTGAAGGAGACAACCACAACGAAGAAACTCGTGACCAGGGGAACGGAGGAAAAGACGTCGGCCAAGAGGGCGACACTTCAAAGAAGACAGACCAGGGCAAATACTACAATGAAGATAACCTCCAGGTATTGAGGGATAGGTGCCTACGGAGGGACAAGGAAGTAAAGGAGATGGCAAACAAATTGGCAGACCTTCAATCGGTTGTCAATTTCATGATGCAAAATAATGTCATGCAGCCGCCATACCCGCTGCAGGACACGCCAATACCAGCAGCAAACGCCCAGAAGAAGGGGCAGAAAGTAATCCCCGAAGCCCCTCAGCACACGAGGAGTGGAAGACACTCTCACCGGCCTTCCAAGGAAGTCGGCCGAGAAGAGCCAAGAAGAGAAGAGTCCCGAAGGACATATCACGAAAAGGAGGTAGACCCCAAAGAACATCGGCATGTTCAGGGGCGGGTATTGTGTTTCGATGCATCCTGTGGGGAAGGATCGAAAAGGGGCCACCATGAGGCCGAGAGTAGTGCGCCGAAAAGGCTGAAGTCCAAAGACAGTAGGGCTGCAGGGAGAAGTAAAGAAGACTTGAGAGATTACCTCAAGAGGAAGCAAGAGAATGCCGGAGTCGAAGTAACCTCCCCGGTTAAGCCGAGGACACCATTTTCGGTGGAATTGGACCAATTCGCCGCGCCGAAAAGATTCAGTATGCCGAGGTTCCAAATATATGATGGTAAGTCGGACCCTAACTTCCATGTTGGATTATTTCTGAATTCAATGGCATTATATAGTGGGAACGAGTCGTTGCTCTGCAAAGTGTTCCCTTCATCCTTCGGGGAGATTGCATCGAATTGGTTCCACAAATTACCAAAGGGGAGCGTGAAGAATTGGGAAGGCCTGGCCGAGATGTTTGTGGCCAGGTTCATAACAAACAAACTGCAACCATTGAGGGTGGATGCATTGATAGCCCTGAAAATCGGCAAAGATGAAAGCCTTAGAGCCTATGCAAAGAGGTACTATGAGGTGTTCAATTGAATACCTGAATGCAACCAGGAGGTGGCGGTCGTGTCTTTCAAGAACGGCCTAAAGGATGACTGTCCACTGCAGAAGTCTTTGGCAAAAACCCTGCCAAAGAGCATAGAAGAGCTCATGGCGAGAATTGAGAAGTATGCACGAGCCGAGGAAGATACATCGGGGAATAAGGAGACAAAGCCAGAAAAAGGCAACGGCTCGCCGAAGCGAGGCCGAGGTAACAATGGACCCAACAAACAGGAGACAGAGTTGAGGGCTAAGCAGGCAGTGACAACGGTGTTCCGAATTCCGGTCCACAAAGTCCTTGATCAAATTCGGAATCAGCCCTACTTCAGGACGCCGGCAAGGGCACCAGGAGAATTTATGGGAAGAAACCTTGGTCGGCGTTGTGCTTACCACAATGAGGAGGGGCACCCAACTCAGGGTTGCAGAGCACTTAAGGCACACTTAGAAGATTTGGTAAGGCAAGGCCACCTGAGAGACCTTGTGGATGAGGCCAAAACAAGGGAAGAACAGGCACGATTGCCTCAAGCACCAGCAGCCCCACCACCCCCAGCTCAGCAACCTCAGGCAGGCGGACCTCAGGTGGTCAATGTGATCCACTCAAAGGTGAATGAAAATGACATACGGGGGGAGACACAGAGGGTAAAACACCTGCAAAGACGTCAACTGTGTCGGACTAAAAGACCTCGGCGGAAGAGTGCCAAGGATGATGATAGCATTCACAGGTTTACCTAGATATGGTTCAAGACCCGCACAATGATGCCTTGGTAGTATCCTCCGTTGGGGAGTGCCAGGTGAAACGCATCCTGATTGATCAAGGCAGCTCCTGCGACATCATGTAGGTCAGATGTCACAAGGAGTTAGGCCTTCACCCTGATGACATGGAGCAGTTAGACGGCCCGATGGTCGGCTTCAATGGAACGCCGACATGGCCATTAGGCGCAACAAGCTTGGAGGTACAGCCGCACGAAGAAGATCAAGACGAAATTCATTGTGATTGACACGCCTCGCCTTACAACATCATCTTGGGAGGCCGTGGTTGCATGCAATGGGGGCGATTCCTTAACATTGCATCAATCATACGGTTCCCAATGAACATGGGATTGAGGAAGTCGAGAGGAGATCACAGGAAAGTAAAAATTGCTCCATGGCAAAGAATGAAATTAACCCGCAACATTCGGGAACTAGAGAAGGCGAAGTTGAAAAAGAGGACATGAAGGTCTAGATGATGTCGCAAGGAGCCGACCGAGAAAAGTGAAGAAGCATCAAGAAAATCCTCGCCCGGGAGGGCAATGAAGAACGCTTTTCTTTCTCGCACAGATTAGCGAAGAAGAGGAAAGGAGCCGGAAGCCTTCGAGGAAAAATATTAAGGTGTTCGCCTGGACACCTTATGAAATGCCTGGCATTGACCCCGAGGTCACATATCACAGACTCAACGTTGACAGGTTGGCCAAACCTGTAATACAACGAGCCAAAAGACCGACGTTGATGCACGTCGAAGCAGTGGAGGAGGAAGTAGACAAACTTCTGGAGGCCAGGGCCATCAGAGAAGCCAATTATCCGACATGGTTATCAAACACCGTGGTAGTAAAGAAGAAGAATGGCAAGTGGAGGGTCTGCGTAATTTTACAAACTTGAACAAAGCTTGTCCCAAAGACAGCTTCCCTCTGCCAAAGATCGACCAGTTGGTGGACGCCACATCTGGACATGGAAGGATGAGCTTCTTGGATGCTTATAGGGGGTACCACCAGATAGCCATGTACCCCCCGGATGAGGAGAAGACAGCGTTTATCACCCCAAAAGGTCTGTATTGTTACAGAGTTATGCCGTTCGGGTTGAAAAATGCAGGAGCAACTTACCAAAGGCTAGTAACCAAGATGTTCAAACATTTGATTGGCCGAACAGTAGAAGTCTACATTGATGACATGGTCGTGAAGACCAAAGAACCAAAAGATCATCTTGCTGACCTAAGAGAGGTCTTTGACATACTCAAAACATATCGGCTCCGACTCAACGCATCGGCGCGCTGCTTGGAGTCGGATCCGTAAGTTCTGGGATACCTAGTGACTAGAAGGGCATTGAAGCCACCAGATCGATCAAGGCCATTCGGAATTACAGAGTCCGACATCGGCAAAACAGTTCAAATGCTTCTTTGGAAGGGCCGCATTCTAAACAGTTCATAAGTGAAGTTCGAACAAATGTAAACCTTTTTCAACTGGTGAAAAAGGCCACGGATTTTCTATGGACGAGAGGAATGTGAGGCCGCTTCCGACTGAAGAAATATCTTACCACGGCTCCTCTCAACACCTCAACCCGGGAGGAACTGCTTTTATACTTAGGCTTCAGAGCACGCAGAAGTCTTTGTGATAATCCGAGAAGAGAAGGGAGAGCGTATGTCAAGCATTATGTAAGTAAAACCTTGGCCGATGCGTAAACAAGGTATCTACCATTGGAGAAATTAATGCCGCCTTGGTAATGGCCTCAAAGAAGCTAAACCATTATTTTCAGCTCACAAGATAGTGGTTCTAACAGAGCACCCACTAAAATCCTTGTTGCAACAAGGAGACTTAATCGGAAGAATAGCAAGATGGGTCAGTTTTGGGCCAATATGACTGGAGTTCAAAGCCGAGAACAAGAATTAAGGGCCAAGTCTTGGCCGACTTCGTGGCCTAGTTCTCGCTGTAATACATCGAACATCGGGCTCAGTTGAGCCGAGATGAACGATGTCCAAACAAGGAAGGAGAAGCCCACCAAAGGCTAAAGAACCAAGGAAGGAAAACTCTAAATCGAAGATTTACATCGGTGACTCCTTTCAACTTTTTGTTGATGGGAGCTCAAACCGACAGGGGGCAGGGGCAGGAGTAGTGTTAATATCCCCCGATGGAGAGATATTGGAGCAGTCCATTCGACTGGGGTTCAAAGCCTCGAACAATGAGACGGAATATGAAGCATTGATTACTGGACTGAAGCTGGCAGTAGCAGCAGAGGCAGATGAGGTAATAGTTTTTTGTGACTCACAACTTATAGTGAATCAAACTACAGGAGAGTTTGCTGCCCGAGATGAAAGGATGTCATACGCAAAAAGAAAAGAAGTCATCGGTGAGACATGTTTCAAAACTGTCGACTTCTTTAGGTTAGCTGAGATGATAACAGCCACGCCGACGCGTTGGCCAATTTTGCAAGTTCGATGCAAACCGGAAAGACAAGGACAATAATGATCGACCTATCGGGCCCGAAAGATAGTCACCACACACAATGCAAGAAGCATTATGTGTGGACATGAGACCAAGCTGGATGGATGCAATTGTTGCATTCCTGAAAGAGGGAAAGCTGCCAGAAGAACGAAAGAAAGCACACAAGGTCAGATTGAAGTCGGCTAGATTCACCGACAAAGATAAGGACATCTCTAGAAGATCCTTCATCGGACCTCTTTAAGGTGTGTACACCCTCTTGGTCGAAGACTTTTGTATGAAATTCATGAAGGAGTTTGTGGAAGCCACGCAGGGGCAGATCATTAGCTCACAGGCCATTACCTGGGGTATTGGTGGCCCTATATGCAAAAAGATGCAGAGGCCTATGTGAAGAAGTGAACAATGCCGAGGTTTACACCTTTGATACATCACCATTCTTGACTGAACCGGTTTCGACCCTTGGCCATTTGCCCAATGGAGCATAGATCTCGTTGGGCCATTGCCCCAAGCAATGGCAATGGAAAGTACCTTGGTAACAGACTACTTCACAAAGTGGATAGAAGCAGAGCCTCTTGCCAAAATCCGAGATGTGGATATGAAGAACTTCATCTGGAGAAACATCATCACCAGATTTGGGATTCCAAGGGCAATAGTTGCCGACAATGGAACACAGTTTGACAGCAAACTTATCAAGAATTTTTGTGCAAAATTCAAGATAAAGAATTACTTTTTAACACCAAGTTTTCCCCAAAGTAATGGGCAAGCAAAAGCATCCAACAAAGTAATCCTAGACGGGATAAAAAAGAGGCTGCAGGCAGCGAAAGGAAAGTGGGTAGACGAATTGCCCAATTTGCTCTGGGCATATCGCACTACACCGAGGAGATCAACAGGGGAATCCCCTTTCGCCATGGCTTATGGCACAGAAGCAGTCATTCCATTGGAGATCGGCATCCCAGGGATCAGAACCCAGGGAGTTGAGAACGGGACTAATGATGTGCTCTTAGCCCGAGATCTGGATCTACTAGAAGAAAGAAGAGAGAAAGCTGCAATCCAGCTCGCAGCATACCAGCAACAGCTTGCCAAAGCTTACAACAAGAAGGTCAATCCAAGGGATTTTCAAGTCAACGACCTAGTCTTGAGAAAAGTCGTCGGCAATAAGAAGGATCCCAAAAAGGGCAAGCTTGGCCCAAACTGGGAAGGACCCTCTGAAATTACTTGATTGTTAGGAAATGGGGCATATCGCTCGAAGATAATGAGGGCAAAACATTGCCTGAACCATGGAACACTTGTAATTTAAAGTTTTTCTATCATTAGATGTTCTTTGATTTTTTGCCGATATGATCAATAAAATCTTAGCGAATTTTTCGAACTTATAAAACTATGCATGATGTTGTTTTTGAATAATAAGAACCAAGTGGAACTTAGGTTCACATTAAAGAGAGAAGACAAGAGTAATGCTTAGCCGAAATTAAGCCGAGATTATGTTTAACCATGGCTAATCTGAGATAAAGTTTAACCAAAGTTAACAGATTATGCTAGAAGTTAAGCCGAGATAAATTCCTTATCTTTACTTGTTGAAATTTGTAACAATTTACAAGTTAAAGTTAAGCGAGATAAATTCCTTATCTTTACTTGTTGAAATTTGTAGCAATTTACAAGTTAAAGTTAAGCGAGATAAATTCTTATCTTTACTTGTTGAAATTTGTAGCAATTTACAAATTAAAGTTAAGCGAGATAATGGTTTACCTTCACTTGTTTAAATTTGTAGCAATTTACAAGATGAAGTTAAATTAAGTTTATTGATTCAGACTCTTGTTAAAACTTGAGAAAAGTTTGCGGATAAAATTGTATATGCTTTATACTTGTTTACAGTGAAGTTCTTGCCGAAATAAATCTTTCTAAACATACCCGAGGTATTTTTCCCCGAGGAGATTGCACAAAGAAATAAGAAGTATGTAAATCATACAAACTATTCTAAGTATAGAACCATGCAGAAGCAATCAAGAGAAATTAAAGATTAAAGCATTCAAGAGGAAAGCAGTTGCAAATTGTATACAGAGGAGGCACTACGGCCTACTAAAAGTTAACTGTTCAAAAGTAGCAAAGAAAGGCACATCGGCCATAAGATCGAGCTTACATTGTCCAGATATTGAAACAAAAACGTACAAAAAGTACAAAAGACATCAGGGCTGTGATTCCTCAGCTTCAGGAGCGGTTTGGATCTGCACCTCGGCAGTCTCTGGAAGAACGACCTCGGCATCCTTTTCTACCACAACCTCGGCCTCCTTATCTGCCGCAATCTTGGCATCAATCTCGGCCAGAGTCTTCTCAACACTTCTCTCAACCAGAAGAAGGTCAGATGATAAGTGAACTGAGTCCGCTTCCTTGGGCACCTTCTCAACCTCCTCATCCTCCTCTTGGGTTAAGTCCAGGACTTGATCACCCTGAGGAGGTGACTTGGTCTCAGTGGCACCCTTGGATTTCCTCACCAAGGCTTCGTCATCATTATTATCTTCGTCTTCGTTTTCGGCCTGAGACTCAGACTCAGCTTCTTCGGCTTGACTTAGAGGAGGAGGAGGAAATGGCAAAGGGATAGCTCGGCCTTGTGCCATGGCGAATCAGCAGGAAGATCAAGTTTTTTGGCTAAGGACATCCAACCAAGGGAAAAACCCCTGTTGCATGCCTGCTTAACTTGTAACTTGTAGTCTTCTGCAACATCGGCCATGCCTTGGGCATATGCCTTGTCATCGGCCGCCTTGATTTCAGCGTCCTTGGTGGCCAGCGCCTCGTGAAGTTCTTTCTCGGCCTGGGCAGCCTTCGCCTGAGCTTCTTTCTTTTCTGCCTCGGCAACTGTTTTAATGGCTTCAGCAGCCTCGGCCTTCTCATCAGCCTCTTGTTTAGCCTGAGTTGCAGCCTCAGCTTGATCTTCCAGAGTCTTCATTTTATTTTTAAGACTCTTATTTTGTTTTTGAAGGGCAGCATACTCCCTCCTCATATCGGCTAACTTCTCCCTCGTTTCAAAAGCTTGCATGGAGAAGGAGTGGGCATGTTGAATGGCCTGAAAGAACACAAGGCAAAAGTTATTACAAAATATTACAAAATTTTACAAGTATGAAGAAATTGGCAGGAAGACAAGTTATCAAATTCAGAGACTTACTTGGACAGAGCGCTGCAGCATAAGGGCATAGTTCTCAAATTCACCCATCTTGGCATTGCGCTCAAGATCGCCTTCGAGGAGAACTGCAGTACTGAGTGCCACGCCGATGTTAACGTCGTCGGCACTTTCATTGGCATAAACAGGCTTGTTTTCAAGAGTAATTTTAGGCTCCCAGGGAACTTTAGGAACTCTGGACCCCGAAGTCGTCGCAGACGATGACCTCGGCCTTTTTGACTGGACCACGATCATTTGGGCTTCCAGTCTTTTGGCAGTCGAGGAGGTCTTCTTGCTCTCGGCTAACTGGGAAATAGGCAAGGCATCCTCAACCTCGGCCTCAGTAGCCTTGGACTTTGGTTGGGCCTTCTTGGTCTTTTTTGGCTTCGGTGGGGGCATCGTTTGGGATGGTACAACATCGACGTCGGCTGGAAGGTCGGCAAGAAGATCTAGAACAACGGGCTTCGGGCGGACCATTTCGGCAGTTTTTACAAGTCGTCGTCGATGCTTTCTTTCTGCTACTAGTATCAAGCATTGGGCTGAACTTGATGGCAGATCAACTGGGTCAGATGTTGACCCCTGATCAGCCCGAGATGTAGATGCAGCCTGGGTTGTGGTGGTAGATGGAGAGAGGCTCTTTTTCTTCTTCCTTGGTACGTCAGGAAGAGTGGATTTATACGTTGGGATGAAGTTCAGCAGGAGCGGAGCTTTGCGCTTATGAATTGGCAGGTCCAGGAGTTTCTTCAAATCCTTGCTAACAACAAAGGACTGGCGAAAATCCTTTGGTAGCTTACGAACATCTGCAAAAAAGAGCAAAACATTAGGGACAGGCGAAGTATTGAAGACCTGAAAGGAAACAACTAAATGTTGACACTGGACTCTTACCCTTGCCCTCTTTAATTGTTCGAGGAAGAGGAAAGAGATGGGCATCCTCATCAGGGGCAAACTCCCAGTTTCCTGAAGCAATGACATAGTCCTCTCCAGCTCCCTTGTTGGAGTCTGGGAGGTCGGCTACAATTTTGAATTCGGTGGACCTCTGCTTAAGGTAGTACACATAGCCTTTTTCTTTCTGATTCAGGGCACACATGGTATATGATCTTGAATGTCGGCTAAAGTGATTCTAACATTTTCCTGCTTGGCTAAGGCTATGATACCGTTAATTATTCGATAATAGTTAATGGTAAGCTGCATAGGGTTCAACTTATAGAAATGAAGAACCTCACGAAAAAGGGTAGTAAGTGGCAGCTGAAGTCCATACTCAGTGAAAGCTACTATGGGAAAAGGCATGGTATCATCTTCGGGCATAATGGAATCGTTCTCCCTAGCTAGTCTCAGATGGACATCATCTGGGATGGAGAATTCTTGCCTAAAAAATTCTAGTTTGGTTGGGGTGTTAACCCTATTTCTCCACATACCCATGATTTTGGTATAAGGGTACTTGACTACAGAAATAGGGTACTCTTAAAGGGTTCTTGGTACCTCGGCTTAAACCTAGGTGTGTATTGGTAAAATTTGTTTCTGTTTTTCTTAAAAATTGAAGGTTCTATAAGCAAATCCCAAACCTAAAAAACTATGAAGACGAAGATCAAAGGCGCAGATCTGGAAAAGACACAACAAAGCAGAAAACAAAAACGAAGTCTCAGATTCAAGAACACAAAGGGTGGAAGACCAAGAACAGGGGTGCAACAGTGCAAATGTTCATGACATGTGCAAAACCAAGAAATAAGACGCATTCAGGTGAATGATTCGCAAATTAAATGCTAGAGCAGAACAGTAATGGCAAGAAACTCCAGAAATGATCAAGAACTGGGAAAGAGAAAGACCAGTTACTTACCAGATACGGTGAGGCCGGAAAAAAGATTGCCGAGATGCATAACGGACGAAACAGTAGCGAAAGCTTCGCAGGAATGAAGGAATAAAACCAGTTGCAGAGCTTAGAGCAAGAGCAATGGCGGATTTGGGAAGGTTTAGAGAGAGAAAAAGCAAGAGAATCAAAATATAAAAGTGAAGGAAAAAAGACGAAGGAAGGGTCTTTTGTCAAATATTTGAAACGGCGGCAAAATACAGTGTAATTATTGCACCTGGAGCAACGCATACGTTAGGCGGCACACGCGGAAAAGCAGTTTTTCAAGCGCGTAACTGGCACGAGCCAACGGAAACGAAACACGTAAGCGAATTGGTTAAAAAGTGATGCATGACAGCTCATGCGCATGGGAGAGTTTATGTGAATTCTTGTTCTTAAAAAGAAGACATATCGGCCTGAAGTGAATGACATCGACTAGAAAGTTCCTAAGCCGACGTACGAGAAAGAAGTTCAAATATAGGTCCCATCACCTCAGAATGCCAAGATAATAGAACCTAGGGGCAGTTGTGGGGATATATTTTCGGAGTACCAACACGTGGCAAGGTGACGCCGATGTGTCAGCCGAGGTGCCACGTGTCGTGGTAGTTACGCCGAGGTTATCTCGGAGTTGCCGAGGTTATCTGCGAGAATACAAGAATTCAGGATAGACGGAGAAGGGACAGGAGTCCTAGAATGAAGAAAGACTACAAGATGGATACAGGGCATACTCTCAGGGAGTCTATCCTTATCTCTTGAAGAGTCCAAGGTAAATCCGGAATTGGAGTCCATAGAAGCCAGACTTCTAGTGGGACTGGGAGAGAGTTAAGCTATAAAAGAAGGGCACCCCCGGCGGGTCTAAGGTACGCAATTTTGAGCCTTAAGCAGTAATTTAAGCACTGGTGTTATCTTTGAGAGATACTCACTTGTTCGTCGGAGTGCCCCCGGGTGGAAGAACCACCGCCGGAGCCTTTTCTTCTGCGGATTCTGAGGTGCCATCTATTCTGCCTGTGTTCTACAGCTGGATTACTAAGGAGGGCAGTGTGATCGGAAATTCACTCACACAAGATGTAATGATTATTCTTTAGGCTCTTATATGAAATGACCATTCACTTAAAATAGTGAATGATGATTCTATTTATAATACATTTTGTCATAATTTTTTTAGTCAACTTGTTGACTATCTTTATTGAGGCTAAGAGAACTTCTAAGTAGTCGTCTGACTAATTGGTTGTCATTTACTAATCTTTGTAAGGACTTATTAATCTTTATTGGCATGCTTAAATTACATTTCTAACATTTGAAAGTTATAAAAGCCAAAAAAACCAACACAACTAAATATAAAAATAAATATTTTAATAGAATGATCATTTCATTCCGTTTCATTATAGTGAACAAAATGGAGTCTTTTCTTTATTAAGCCGTGTTAGGAGTTATTTTCTTTATGGGGCCGACCCAGGCTTCCAAATCCAATGAGGAGGGTGATTCTATTTGCACCAAAAAAATAACTCAATACGTCTAGTTAAAATTTTGAAATTTTTGTTCCATTATAGTTATTTTCTTTATTAGGCCGTGTTAGGAGTTATTTTCTTTATGGGGCTGACCCAGGCTTCCAAATCCAATGAGGGGGGTGATTCTATTTGCACCAAAAAAATAACTCAATACGTCTAGTTATTTTTGTTCCGTTTCATTATAGTTATTTTCTTTATTAGGCCGTGTTAGGAGTTATTTTCTTTATGGGGCCGACCCAGGCTTCCAAATCCAATGAGGGGGGTGATTCTATTTGCACCAAAAAAATAACTTAATACATTTAGTTAAAATTTTGAAATTTTTGTTCCTATTAATATAAATTTAATAATAAAGACAATACACATTAGGCCTTAAAATATATTTTTTTTCTCGTGGTACACCCAAATTACTTATATGTATTTTTTATATTCAACCTTCTTCATCTTCTTCCCTCAAAGTTTTCATTATTTCTCTTTATTTTTTTCCTAACTCCAAAACTTCAATCCACCTCACAAAAAATCACTATTATCATCAACATCTTTATTTGATGAATGAAAAAAATATGGAGATTTGCTCAAGCGAATTAAGGGTTGGTTTGAGATATTCTAAAAAAGTATACTTTTTGACTTATTGGCTTATATGGGTTGGGTTTGGGTTGGGTTTTATGTGATGTGTTAGAGAGGTGATGTGATTTAAATAAGATGATGTAACTTAAATAGGATAGTGACTTTTTGACTTTTTGTATTATTTAAGTTATTGCAAACTTGGCCTAATTAAGAAAAGTACTACAAAATTAAAATCTATTCAGTATTCATAGGATCATTTTTTTTTAAATGAAGGAAAAAAAAAAAAGGGTACTTACCAATTAGTCCTATTAACTAGACTTATTTACCTACAGGTCCTAACTAATAAATTTAACATTATAAAAATAAAAGAGTGATAAATTTATCACTAAAAATTTATTCATAAAAACAAAGAGACTGATAAATTTATCACTATAAATTTATTCATAAAAATAAAAGACTGATAAATTTATCTTTATCACTTAATAAATTTATTAATAGGACTTAATGGATAATAAGTTTTCAAAATAGGATCTATTAAGTAATAAATTTCTAAAATAAGACCTATTAGTAGTTTACCAAAAAAAAAAAAAAAAGGGCTCAAGAAGCTTCAAAAGCTTCCAGCAATACAAAAAAGGGGAATAGGCTTTGGGACATCTTCCACCCAAGTAAAAAATGCCAGGCCAATGCTCGTCAAACGAGCTAACCGATGCGTAGCCCACTTTAGGCACCAAAATAGTTGGAGAAACCGTACTTCTAAGAGTTGATTTCCACCTCACATTATAGGCTATTTGGCATGAGTTTTTTTTTATAGTTATTTTAGTCAAAATAATAATAATAATAAAATAAATTAATAAGACAAAATTATATTTAAATTATGATCATTTCATTTTTTTTCTCACAAAAATAAAAAAAATCAAAAAGTCTATTCCAAATGAGATTTTTTAATTCCAAGTTAAAATAACCAAAAAGTCAATCCACAGCCCAAACGAAGACTTAGGCCTCGTTTGGGAACAGGCTAATTTAGTCACTAATCTGTTTATTCTGTGTTTGATTGGGAGATTTGAGAAGTAATTTAGAAAGAGAAAGAGAAAAGGTAGGTAAAATGTAAAAAATATACTTACATTTTACCTAATTTCATACATATTTTCTGAATCTCTTTCAAAATCTGCCAACCAAACACAAGATTTTTTTAAAGTGATTTGATTTAAGTTTTTTGATTTGTTTATTATTTAGGTGTACCTTAAAAGATAATTTGAAAAAAAAATATAAGGTGTATTGAGAATAAGGTGTATTGAGAATAAATGATAACCGTAAATAATTTAATAGAATATAAAGAGAAATTAAATGTACTTAATGATTTTTTGAGTGCAGATATAATCAACAGTCTAAAATTTTCTCATAAAAACAATTTTTAAAATTTTTTCATCTAATCAACCATTTAAAATTCAAAATTTTTTTTTTTTTTAAATTAAGAGAACTTGTTAAAAAAAAATAAGGATTTTGGCACTTGTTAAAAATGCATTAGACATCTTCAATGTTTTACTTTTTCGTTCATCAAAATTTGATAAAAAATTGATCAAAATCTTACTCTAACGTTTGTCATCAGTTTGATATCAAATTCAGGATGTGTAAAACTTTTCGTCAAATTAAGAATACTTGGAACCTATCATCAAATTATTGTAAATAGCCGTTAGTGTAGAAGCACTGGATGACTGGCCGGTTACAATTTACACTGGCTGGTCAACCAGACGGACATCCACCCGATTGTCCACTTGATTGACCGGTGATTTAATAAAAGACCAAAATCCTCTGTTAAAGCGTACGCTATTAGATAAAGCTTTTACAGCAATTTAATATATAAAAAAGAAAAAGAAAAAAAAAAGAAGATACAACGTTAGAGATGTTGTTAAATATACTTAATTACCACCACTATCATAGAAAATATGCAAAAGACAAAACTACCCTTTTTCTAATTCTTTCTATTTTAACCTTATATACTTTACATAATGTAATTTGTTTTTATTTATTTATTCATAAAAGTAAATGCCTTTATTTTAAAATAATATTTCATATATTTTTTTAAATTTTAAATGCCTTCTATTTTTAATCATAATTAAATTATATAGTATAAGAAAAATGAATGTAAAAATTATAAAAAAAAAATAAAAGGCAAATATTTTTTTATATTTGTTATAAAAATAAAGAACATATAAATTTTTTTAAAAATCTCAAAAATTTATGTCTTTTATTTCCCTTAGGCCATATAAATTTTAAAATTTTTTTAAAGACATTTACTTTTTATGATAAAAAAGTTAAAAATTTTAAAAATAAATAAAAAAACTAAGATTAAGGGGTTGTTTGGGAAGTGTTTATAGCGATTCCGGGTTTGTCCCCTTTATGCATAGTGTTCCGGACTTAGGTTCCGTAGAGTTGGTGATTGTATATCTTGTTGTCATCCTTAAATTCTCTATGTTTGAGTTTTAGGATGTGTTGCGCGCGTTTCGAACAGGTAGGTTGAATTTTGGTCTCAAGTGTTGTTGCCCAGATTTTTGGTGTTACGCTCGAGCGGATGATTCTGCACTCGAGCGGAGTTCGTTTCTTTGGTGGTACGCTCGAGCAGGTCTCTTTGCGCTCGAGCGGGGTTTACATACTTCCAGTATTTCGTGCCTCTGTAAAACTTCTGCAGTGGTGATTTTCACGCTCGAGTGGGTTTTCCTGCGCTCAAGCGAGTTGTGCTCGAGCGGGTAACTTGGCGCTCAAGCGGGTAGTTCAATGTCGGTGAAAGTTTTAGGAAGGGGTAATCTACGCTCGAGCGGACTGGTTTTCGCGCTCGAGCGGATTTATTTTGTTTTTGTGTCTTGGCGCTCGAGCGAGACTTATTGCGCTCGAGCGGGTCCAGTTTTTGTGCTTGACGCTCGAGCGTTCTACTATCCGCTCGAGCGAACCATGCATATATCAGTTGGCAGCTGAGCATTTTTGAATCACTTTTCAACTTCCACTCTCTCTCCTACTTTTCCGAAAAGCCATTCTTGAGAGCTTCTCTCACTACTTTCTTCATTCTCTCTTAGGATTGATCTAGTTAGAGTGTTCTCTTACCCTTTGGCCTTTACAAAAAGTGTGTTGATCGTCGAGGGCTACGTTTTGATCCGAAAAGTTTGGAGTTTGGAGCACTTTGAGTTTGGTCTTCTTCTCTGTTTGAACTCTAACTTTGAGATAGGGATATCCTACTCCATCTTATGAGCTTCGTCTTTAAATTTTGGCATTTTGATATGTTGGGAGTTGTCGGGTAATTTTGAGAAAAGTTGGGGTCCTTGTGTAATTTTCAAAAGAGGGGTTTTCAAGTTTAAATCCATATGAGTGGAATATGTTGGAAGATGGAATTGTATGTGGATCATTGATGGAAATGGAACCTTAGGGTTGATATTGAGAATATGGGGAGAAGCCCTAATCATTATGATTAATTAATTTGTATAATCAATTTAGGGAAATGAGAAATTAAATAGGAAATATTCAAATTCGAAGGGTGTGGGATTAAAAGGTGTAATCGGATTAATTTATCGCTCACCTAGACAAAATATTGATATTTTATCCAGTTGGTGCATTTATTTTCTATTTAGAAATAACTGCTTTGGGTTATCGGTGGAGGATAGTCTTGATTGTTGTAGACAATGCATGATGATTAGGCAAATTAAAACTAATCAATTGAGTATGCTATCGAGTATGGTGGTTGGCATAATACATCAAAATTTTGTATTGATTGATTAAATTTGTATATGATAATTGCTTATATATATTGTATTGTGTGGGAGGAGATGGAAGATGTACTCCACGGTTTATTGGAAGATGGGGGATGGACCTCTAAACCGGATTTTGTTTGGCATTGATGCAGCACTACCATGTGTATCATTTGTGAATTATAGAAGTGTTTTGTGTGACATTGATATAGCATTAAAATGTGTATCATTTGTCTTGATTGATTAAATTTGTATATGATAATTGCTTATATACATTGTATTGTGTGGGAGGAGATGTGAGATGTACTCCGGTTTATTGGAAGATGGGAGATAGACCTCTAAATCGGGTTTTGTTTGACAGCGATACAACATTACCATGTGTATCATTTGTGAAGTATGGAAGTGTTTGTTTGATTTGATATAACACTAAAATGTATATCAAGATCATTTGTGAAGTATGGAAATATTTTCGTTGACTTTGATACTGACTAAAAAGTGTATTCATTACGAGTTTGAAAGTATTTTAGTGATCGATTATCATCTCATTAAATTATGTGGCGGACTCGAGCCTTGTTTTCAAACTTAAAGTTGGATAAGAAATGGAAAATCAATTGTAATATGGACATGATTGTCATGAATGTGACACCACGAATGTTTATATTTATATTTGTATAATCAATTTAGGAAATGAGAAATTAAATAGGAAATATTCAAATTGAAGGGTGTGGGATTAAAAGGTGTAATCGGATTAATTTATCGCTCACCTAGACAAAATATTGATATTTTATCCAGTTGGTGCATTTATTTTCTATTTAGAAATAACTGCTTTGGGTTATCGGTGGAGGATAGTCTTGATTGTTGTAGACAATGCATGATGATTAGGCAAATTAAAACTAATCAATTGAGTATGCTATCGAGTATGGTGGTTGGCATAATACATCAAAATTTTGTATTGATTGATTAAATTTGTATATGATAATTGCTTATATATATTGTATTGTGTGGGAGGAGATGGAAGATGTACTCCACGGTTTATTGGAAGATGGGGGATGGACCTCTAAACCGGATTTTGTTTGGCATTGATGCAGCACTACCATGTGTATCATTTGTGAATTATAGAAGTGTTTTGTGTGACATTGATATAGCATTAAAATGTGTATCATTTGTCTTGATTGATTAAATTTGTATATGATAATTGCTTATATACATTGTATTGTGTGGGAGGAGATGTGAGATGTACTCCACGGTTTATTGGAAGATGGGGATAGACCTCTAAATCGGTTTTGTTTGACATTGATACAACATTACCATGTGTATCATTTGTGAAGTATGGAAGTGTTTGTTTGATTTGATATAACACTAAAATGTATATGATCATTTGTGAAGTATGGAAATATTTTCGTTGACTTTGATCTGACACTAAAAAGTGTATTCATTACGAGTTTCAAAGTATTTTAGTGATCGATTATCATCTCATTAAATTATGTGGCGGACTCGAGCCTTGTTTTCAAACTTAAAGTTGGATAAGAAATGGAAAATCAATTGTAATATGGACATGATTGTCATGAATGTGACACCTCAATGTTTATATTTATATTTGTATAATCAATTTAGGAAATGAGAAATTAAATAGGAAATATTCAAATTGAAGGTGTGGGATTAAAAGGTGTAATCGGATTAATTTATCGCTCACCTAGACAAAATATTGATATTTTATCCGGTTGGTGCATTTATTTTCTATTTAGAAATAACTGCTTTGGGTTATCGGTGGAGGATAGTCTTGATTGTTGTAGACAATGCATGATGATTAGGCAAATTAAAACTAATCAATTGAGTATGCTATCGAGTATGGTGGTTGGCATAATACATCAAAATTTTGTATTGATTGATTAAATTTGTATATGATAATTGCTTATATATATTGTATTGTGTGGGAGGAGATGGAAGATGTACTCCACGGTTTATTGGAAGATGGGGGATGGACCTCTAAACCGGATTTTGTTTGGCATTGATGCAGCACTACCATGTGTATCATTTGTGAATTATAGAAGTGTTTTGTGTGACATTGATATAGCATTAAAATGTGTATCATTTGTCTTGATTGATTAAATTTGTATATGATAATTGCTTATATACATTGTATTGTGTGGGAGGAGATGTGAGATGTACTCCACGGTTTATTGGAAGATGGGGGATAGACCTCTAAATCGGGTTTTGTTTGACATTGATACAACATTACCATGTGTATCATTTGTGAAGTATGGAAGTGTTTGTTTGATTTGATATAACACTAAAATGTATATCAGTATCATTTGTGAAGTATGGAAATATTTTCGTTGACTTTGATACAGCACTAAAAAGTGTATTCATTACGAGTTTCGAAAGTATTTTAGTGATCAGTTATCATCTCATTAAATTATGTGGCCAGACTCTGAGCCTTGTTTTCAAACTTAAAGTTGGATAAGAAATGGAAAATCAATTGTAATATGGACATGATTGTCATGAATGTGACACCCTGAATGTTTATATTTATATTTGTATAATCAATTTAGGGAAATGAGAAATTAAATAGGAAATATTCAAATTCGAAGGGTGTGGGATTAAAAGGTGTAATCGGATTAATTTATCGCTCACCTAGACAAAATATTGATATTTTATCCAGTTGGTGCATTTATTTTCTATTTAGAAATAACTGCTTTGGGTTATCGGTGGAGGATAGTCTTGATTGTTGTAGACAATGCATGATGATTAGGCAAATTAAAACTAATCAATTGAGTATGCTATCGAGTATGGTGGTTGGCATAATACATCAAAATTTTGTATTGATTGATTAAATTTGTATATGATAATTGCTTATATATATTGTATTGTGTGGGAGGAGATGGAAGATGTACTCCACGGTTTATTGGAAGATGGGGGATGGACCTCTAAACCGGATTTTGTTTGGCATTGATGCAGCACTACCATGTGTATCATTTGTGAATTATAGAAGTGTTTTGTGTGACATTGATATAGCATTAAAATGTGTATCATTTGTCTTGATTGATTAAATTTGTATATGATAATTGCTTATATACATTGTATTGTGTGGGAGGAGATGTAAGATGTACTCCACGGTTTATTGGAAGATGGGGGATAGACCTCTAAATCGGGTTTTGTTTGACATTGATACAACATTACCATGTGTATCATTTGTGAAGTATGGAAGTGTTTGTTTGATTTGATATAACACTAAAATGTATATCAGTATCATTTGTGAAGTATGGAAATATTTTCGTTGACTTTGATACAGCACTAAAAAGTGTATTCATTACGAGTTTCGAAAGTATTTTAGTGATCAGTTATCATCTCATTAAATTATGTGGCCAGACTCTGAGCCTTGTTTTCAAACTTAAAGTTGGATAAGAAATGGAAAATCAATTGTAATATGGACATGATTGTCATGAATGTGACACCCTGAATGTTTATATTTATATTTGTATAATCAATTTAGGGAAATGAGAAATTAAATAGGAAATATTCAAATTCGAAGGGTGTGGGATTAAAAGGTGTAATCGGATTAATTTATCGCTCACCTAGACAAAATATTGATATTTTATCCAGTTGGTGCATTTATTTTCTATTTAGAAATAACTGCTTTGGGTTATCGGTGGAGGATAGTCTTGATTGTTGTAGACAATGCATGATGATTAGGCAAATTAAAACTAATCAATTGAGTATGCTATCGAGTATGGTGGTTGGCATAATACATCAAAATTTTGTATTGATTGATTAAATTTGTATATGATAATTGCTTATATATATTGTATTGTGTGGGAGGAGATGGAAGATGTACTCCACGGTTTATTGGAAGATGGGGGATGGACCTCTAAACCGGATTTTGTTTGGCATTGATGCAGCACTACCATGTGTATCATTTGTGAATTATAGAAGTGTTTTGTGTGACATTGATATAGCATTAAAATGTGTATCATTTGTCTTGATTGATTAAATTTGTATATGATAATTGCTTATATACATTGTATTGTGTGGGAGGAGATGTGAGATGTACTCCACGGTTTATTGGAAGATGGGGGATAGACCTCTAAATCGGGTTTTGTTTGACATTGATACAACATTACCATGTGTATCATTTGTGAAGTATGGAAGTGTTTGTTTGATTTGATATAACACTAAAATGTATATCAGTATCATTTGTGAAGTATGGAAATATTTTCGTTGACTTTGATACAGCACTAAAAAGTGTATTCATTACGAGTTTCGAAAGTATTTTAGTGATCAGTTATCATCTCATTAAATTATGTGGCCAGACTCTGAGCCTTGTTTTCAAACTTAAAGTTGGATAAGAAATGGAAAATCAATTGTAATATGGACATGATTGTCATGAATGTGACACTCTGAATGTTTAATTAAATACGACATAAATGTTTATATTTATATAATTATGGGTGTATGTGATATATATTATTAAATAATTACTAATAAATACAGAATCTAATTTAGCACTGGGTTATATGAGATTAATTAGGGATTTTTATTTGGGGCCAAATGACCAGAAATATGGAATTCTAATATTAGTTGGATCAAATTAAAAATAAATAAATAATAATAACAATAATATATGGAATGAGAAGAATAATAATGGCAATAATAAAATGAATAAGTTATATGTACCAGGTAAATTAATTTATCATTATGGTTATTAAATATATGATAAAGAAAATTATTAAGATAAATTAAATACCAATTTTATTATTAAATACCAATTTTAGTTAAGATATATTAGTTGGTTAGATAAAAACAAATTAGAGCCATCAAATACAATCTTGCCATATTATCCAAATAGATCAAGGATCATTAATGAATTAGATTACAATCTGCCAAAATGAGAAACGGTGAAGCCACTTGGACACTAGACTTGGATAGAGGCAGTGATTACCTGGAGCTTTAGGGTGTGAGTCATCACGTAAATTGTGTATAAATAGGAGAGGTAATGCTGTATGTAGAAGTAAAGAAAGAAAGAAACCGAGAGGGAGAGACTTGTCAGTTGAGGGTAAGGAATCCATAGTAAGGAAGTTCTGATAGTAAAGTAAAGCTAAGGGTTATAATTAAGGTGAGATATGTTATATCTTGATTTACCATTATATGTTTTACTGATGTTTTGAATTATCATAGCTTATTTTAAACAAGTTATATTTATTAAGTTATATAAATAAAAGTTATGTTTATAAATATTTCAATCACGTGGGTTACTTCTAAAACTTTATTTACTTAAAAAGAAACCCATGGATATGGTTGTTTAAATTTTAGTATATATTTGACGATAACCTTATAAATAATTATGTTTCGTAAGTACCACCACGGGAGTCCCACGCCTTGGGGGACTTAAATAACCATGAGCCTCTGTTTGGCCACTTTGTGGTTCTCTGTTTGTCATGGATCCATTGACCTCTGTTCTGATTGTCACTTCTGTGACTTCCGTTCTGTTCTATTTTATACCGTGGTTATGATTATTTATTTACATAATTTCTGTATTCTGCCACTTTAAATAAATTGTCATTTTAAATTAAATTATGCAAATATTTAGCCTAACTAATTATTCATGGATATTTTGTATTCCCTACACTCCTGGCATAATATTTCTCACTCTGCTGTGTGCTTATAGCTGTTACCCTTTCAGGTGACGAGACATAAGGGAAATCCATAATTCCACGAAATGGAACCTGTTCATGGACTGTTGTTAAACCACTATTTTATCTTCTTTTTTTTTTTTATATATTTTTGCTCCCTTTTGTTTCTATTAAAATTTGGTCCTTTGAATAATAAAATAATGAAAGCCCTAGAAATGTATTTCCTCTTTCTTAAATAGTAAGATGTAGTAAAATTTCTGTTTAATCATTTTTTTTTTTTTTCGCTTGCGCAGCTTAATTTGCTTTGAATAAGAATAAGTTAGTAAATTGCGATTTCAACTCTAAGCCCTGAGGTTGGGTCGTGACAATGAAATTGTAACATGGTATACGTTGGAATATAAGTGTGGACCATCTATCTAATGCTATTGTTTTAGTCATTGTTTATAGTTGGTTTAGTGTATTTCTACTAGGCTGTAACTCACCCTATATGGGACTTCATTTTCAGGTACCGATGGTACGCCACCTCCAAGAACATAGCTTGGGAGGCTAGAGGCAGGCAAACTATTTTATTGTTTTGTTTTCTTTGGATGTATTTCATGTAAATTCAAGTCAAGGGCTTAATATGTAATTGAGTTAGTACTCTCTTTTTTTTTTTTTTGTAATCAAGTATTGACTTGGAAAAGTTATAAGCCTTTAGGGTAGTTACTTTTGTTGTTGACGTGTAATACATTTTGTAAGGATACTCTGATGATTGTAATATAATATCTCTTTCCTGTAACTTGACTATATGATATTATGGGTTTATTTTGAGGCGTATAACGTTGTTAGATTAGTATACTTTTTAATTTTTATAAAAAATATGAAATATAAGTTGGATTTGAAGTGATGTAATAAAGAGATGATATAATCTAAATAAAATAATTATGACTTAAATAAAATAATATGTATTATTTTAACACATACTAAACAAGTACTAAAATAGAAAGAACCCTTAGAAACATGAATAGTTTAGGGGTTGTTTGGAATGACCTAAATAAGTGTATTTTTTTTTTTTTATGAAAAAATATACAAAAAAAATAGAAAGATAATGTGATAAAATAAAAATAAAAAAATAAATTATTTTGATGTTACCAAACTTGACCTTAGTCTTTTAAATATATTTATGCCCTTTCTATTTTTCTTAACAAAATCGAAAAAATAAAATCAACTTTATCTGATGCTAAATGACAAGACGTGGTGATGTCGGTATCATATATTTCAAAACGTTATTTTTGCAGAAAATTCAAGTGCGATGGTAATCTCTAGAGACTCTACGCTACCAACAAAGTGAGTCGCCATGTTTGGTAGAGCTGTGGAAAAGTGATTATAACTTATAACTTAACAACTTATAACTCATAACTGTGAACATAAGTTGATTTTTGACTTATAAATCAAACTTCTCCTCCCTCACTCAAAGAATAAGTTGATTTTTGACTTACAAAAAGTTATAAGCTTGATGGGTAGTTGAACACACCAAAATTAAATACTAAACTATACCAAATTCAATCAGAATAATGGTAAGTCCAGGTATCGATCCACATGAACTATTGTGAAATTAAACTAATTTCATCGTTAAATTCCTAAATTAATTTTGATAAAAAGATTGAATGTTTATAACCTAATTTAAAAACGAATAAATTAAACTAAGGAATTAAATTATCAATTATAAATGAAATTTGGTTTACTGAATTTGGAAAAAAATCCTAGGGTAGAGAATTCACCACTAACCACATAATTAGGGTTTCCAATTGAAATCAATTATGTTATGGTTTGAACGGATTAATGCTTCGCAACTACAAGCTCAAAGCATTTAACAAGAAGATCATCACATTCAATGTACGAGCACGAACCATCTCAAGTAATACGAACCGTTCACTCTAAACTAAGGTAGTGATACGAATCGTTCCTCGTAGTATGGTTCGTCCCATACCTTGAATGTGAAGGAAAAGAAAACAATTGTATGGATAACATTTAACAATCACAGAAAGTCAAATATTCAAAAGAATAATGGAAATTATATATAAAGAATTTCTAAAACACCATACAATGGTTCAAACCTTTACATAATATAAAATCAAAAAGAAAAACCTATTACATGGCTAGGGTTTCTTCAAAACCCTAGAAAAGATGACTAGCCACTCATGGAGGAGTGGAAAGAGAAAGATGGAGAAGAAGCCACCATGGAAGACATCTTGAAGCTTTTGCTTTCCTTCTCCTTTCCAAACCCTAGCCTCCATCTTTAGGTTAAAACAGTTTCAGAACCCTAGAAAAGCCTTTTCCTTTTCTATTTATACTTCTACTCACTTCCAAACAGGTTTAAAATATCAGTTTGACTTTTTCAGAAAAAGTCAACTCTGTCCAAATTTTGTCTTTTTGCCCATTTTATGCTCCGACGATGTATAACCTGATTGACATTTAACACACATAAAATATACGATTTGACCAGCAAGTGGAGTTAAGAGATTCTAATTAACGGCCTCAATGATGTACATTTCTACTTAATCAAAGTCAGACGTTGTTTGAACCAAACACATCAAAATAACTTAAATTAAGCTAAAAGCTGAAATAAACTGGAAATAAGTTCTACCAAACAGGGCCAGTGTTTGAGAAGTGGATTTTTTTTAGATTGTTTTGTGGTTTGAGTATTTTAATATGGTATTTTAGTTTGTGTGTTTGAAAAGATGGAATAGATTTTTTTGAAATTATTGTAATGAAAAATGTGTTTAAAATGATAGTGGAATGCAAATTAACCAAATTGCTCCTATTGTTATTTAATTGCAAATATTTTTTTTTTGTCCACGCGGCCACCATTTATACCAAATTACAAATTGAAAGCAGAATTGGCACGTGGCCACCATTGCAATCCGTCAAAACACAGGGTGCAAACAATTGTTACCAAAATATTAATTAAAATGAATTAATTAATGAAGTTGTTGTTAGTTTGCCATATTAAAATTAATTAAAATTTTTATTTAATTGAAAATTGTATCTGTTTCTTCAGAAAATAAAAAACATTTGTTTGTCAACATTTATTTTAATTTTCACATATAAAAATTAATTAAAATTTTGTTTGGTGTAGTTAAATGAAACAAGATTTATTTATTTTTTCCCAAATAAATAATTCATCAAATGTAAATTACAAAATTTATTAAATTTTGATGAAAGCCAAATTTTATATATGAGAATAATTTTAAATAAGATTTTTACAAAAAATTTCAGAACGAATTGAAATATTTGTTTGTCCAATTTTTTTTAGTTACAGTGAAAATCAAATTAGGGGAAAAAAAAATTACTAACAAGAATGAGAGCTGCTTTTGCACAATTAAATGGTTGTTTTAGTTGTTATTTAGATGGCAGAAACGAAAAAAAAAAGTTGGTGAAGAAAATTTGCAAAAAACCCAAAATAGAGGAAGACCTGAAAGAGGGAAAATGGTTTGCTGAGATTGGTTCGAAACTTTTCTATTTGTATGTATTTTTCGTTGGACACGACATGGTGAAGAGAACTAGGAAGATCTTTGAGTTAATGACCGAAGATGAAGCAAGAAAAAAAATTTGCAGAGGAGTTCATCATCATCGTAAAGATCGGTGAAGAAAAAACTTTGAAATGGTGTTTCGCAACTGTACCTTTAAGAATCCTCGACGATCGGCTACTTGGTCTTGATCGTCAGTTCCGCCGGACTGAGCCGTCGGAGAGAGCTATTCGCCTCTGCTGTAAAAGCGTCCAGGTAGATGGTAGAGCCTTTGGTGTGAAATATGAGAGATATGAGACATGTGCGTATCTCCAAACAGATCAACGCAATGGAGGGTAAAACTGTATTTTTACCAATATAATGTCATATAGTTGGACTGAGCCCCTTCACTCAACTACAGTGCGAGATTTTCAAATTTTTTCTGTTGGGGCCTAAAATATTCACCAAACCAGGTTGCCAAACACCACCAAAATTTACAAAATAGTATTTACCTTGCTTGGTTTCCAGTTTTTCAAAACACTTTTTAGAAAATTCTACTTTCTTATTTTTCGTGTTTTTTTTTTTTTTGTTTTTACTGAATTTTTTAAAATATTTTAAGCAATTTTTTTATTTTTTAGACACTCCTAACATAAATATACCAAAAAAGTAAAAACAATGTAAAAAAAATCTTTTAAAAATTCACTAAATACCAAAAATATATTTAAAAAAATACAAGAATTCAGTATATTTTTTGTATTTTTATGTATTTATTAATTTTTAAAAATATATTTTTCGCAATTTTTTTATTTTTTAGATACGTCTAAATAAGGTGTATCTAAAAAATTTTAAAAAAAATTTAAAATTTAAAAAATATTCACTAAAAACAAAAAAACACAAAAACTAAAAAAATCAATTTTCAAAAAATCTAATCCAGAAAACTCAAACCAAACACACTGATTAAGATCATGTGGTCCACTTTTCATTATTCAAAATTGAATAACGTGAGAGATTTTAAATATTTTATTAATATTTTTATTAAATATTTCACATAGATATGAGATTCACATAAAACTTATATGATATGAATCCTACACTCATATAATACATTTAATAGAAATATTAGAAAAACATTTAGGGTGTGTTTGATTGGGCGGACTGGATAAGGGGGGATTAGAATCCATCGGATTGGAGTCTTGGGACTGTGAATCCCCCGGACTATTTGGTCGGATTGGATATGTATCCTGTGTTTGTTTTTTCATGGGATTAGATGTCCGGACTGTGAATCCCCCGGACTATTTTTAGTGAATCCAACGTTTGGTTGACAATTTGATAGGATAAATGAACAAATGACTATTTTACCCTTTTAATAGTTTACTAAGTAATAGCAATATTAAACATATCTTTAATATTTTAATTATTTTTAACTAAATTAAATAAAAATTATTTTATTTTATTTTTTACAATTAAATAAATTTATTTTTAAAAAATAAATAAATAAAATATCAATAAAAATATATATTATTTTTTAATTAAGATTTTAAATAAATTTATTTAAAAAAAAATAATAATCAAAAATGAAATTAAATAAAACATCTATTACATTTAAATAATGAAATTAAATAAAACATAAACAAAATTTTAAAATAAAACATCAATAAAATATCCATAAAAATTATTTCAAAAAATTAAATAAATAAAATATCAATAAAAAGTTAAATAAAATTATTTTATTTTTAAATTGAGACATTTAAATTAATTTTTTTTATTAAATATAATACATAATTAAATTTAAATTTGAATTAAATGTTCCACAACAAATGAGGGCAAAATGGTCATCTCACCCCTCTAATCCAAACAGTAAACAATCCCACCAATTCTATCCCACACCCCCCCGGATGATATTATCCCATATGGAGATTAGGAGTCCCGACAGACATCAAAACAAAAAACAAACATCGGATTAGCTTTACTGTGCGGATTACAATCCGCACAGTAAATAGTCCCCCCCTAATCCCATGAATCAAACAAGCCCTCAGGGTCTAACATTTTTCTCCAAAATTACATCATATCAAGAGGCCACACATTGGTTTCTAGATATGGAACATGATGGTCCATCAACCAGCAAATCCATCCCCACCCTTCTTCAAATATTATCCGGATAAATAGAAGCATATACCACGTGATCCAATCGCAACTAACCCAATAACTAACCAGAGTTAAAAAAAATCACCTAACCCCAGCGACTTCTATCCCCAAGTCTTTTCTATATCTAGTCCGACACGTGTCCTACTTCAACGGCGAGGATCAATCCTCCATAGATAATCCTTGCTCTGAAGCCCTATATAGGCTCATCTTCAACGCTTAAACCCTACGCGACTTTCAGTTCTAGAGAGAGAAAACAGAGATCTGAGAGAATGGCAAACCCTAAGGTGTTCTTCGATATGGCCGTTGGAGGTCAACCGGCCGGGAGGATCGTAATGGAGCTCTACGCCGACACCACTCCCCGCACGGCGGAGAACTTCCGTGCACTTTGCACCGGCGAGAAAGGAGTTGGAAAGAGCGGCAAGCCTTTGCACTACAAGGGCTCGTCGTTTCATCGCGTGATTCCTGGATTCATGTGCCAAGGAGGCGATTTCACCGCCGGAAATGGCACAGGAGGCGAATCCATCTACGGATCAAAGTTCGCCGACGAGAACTTCGTCAAGAAGCATACCGGACCTGGAATTCTCTCCATGGCGAATGCTGGACCTGGAACCAACGGATCGCAGTTCTTCGTCTGCACTGCGAAGACCGAGTGGCTTGATGGAAAGCACGTCGTGTTTGGGCAAGTTGTGGAAGGTATGGAGGTTGTGAAGGCGATCGAAAAGGTTGGATCCAGCACTGGAAGGACCTCGAAGACCGTGACGATCGCCGATTGCGGTCAGCTCGCTTAAACTGGCTATCATTGATCGATCTTTGATCTGATCTGATATGTTCGAGCAGTGTTGATCTATATCTGTTTAGGCTTGGTTTTAATTTAAGTCTTGTCGTTGTGATCTTATTTAGGGTTTCTGGTTTGGTACTTTCTACTTTTCGAGTATGGTTGTTCATTGTAGACTTTTATGTGCTTAAACGAACTTCCATATTGAAATAAGATAGATTTACTTCGTCTTCTACATTAGATTATAATAGATCTCTTCTGTTAGAGCTTCACATATAGCCTGTGATTCGCTTGATTAGTACTTTTTGGCCACTTGATTGAATTTTTATTGTGATTTAAAGGCTGAATTGGTTATAAGTCATTTTCTACCGAAAGAAAATTGTGGCGTTTGGTTGCTGTGAAAATTGCCGCAATTTTAATCCGTACCGCCTGATCAGATATTTTTGTGATGGATGAAATTATCTAGAGATGTGGCGCTCCCACACCGAATGGATAGGCTTGCATACTATCAAGTTCTGTGACGACGTTTTGGGCCAAAAATCTCGAGCCCAGCGGACACTACCGAACAGTGGTTTAAAAATACAGCATTTCAAATTATAATGTAACAAATTATAAAGGCAAATTACACTAATAATCTTTATAAAGTTTGGAATTGAGGTTCCTTTAATTTCAATGGCGACACATTTGACTTTTTAATACCCGTGCACAGGATAATTATAGATATTTATATTTGTTTTAATTTTTTTTAATATATAAATTAAATATATGAGGTTTGATCGACAAGTTTGAAAGAATTTAATAAGTGTTTATTTATTTATTTTTTTAAAAACAAAAAAATTAAGAGTCATTTACATAATAACTATATGGGTCTCTTGGGATGTAAAAAGTAAGGAAATTAGGATTTTATTTATTGTGTTATTCAATAGTGTAATTATTATAATCTTTGAACTAATCACTTTATTATATAAATTAAATATATGGAGTTTGACCGAAGAGTTTGAAAGAATTTAATAAGTGTTTATTTATTTGTTTTTTCAAAAAACAAAACCAAAAAATTAAGAGAGAAAAAAATTAAGAGTTATTTACACAATAATTACATGGGTCTCTTGGAGATGTAAAAAATAAGGAAATTAGGATCTCATTTATTGCGTTATTCAATAGTGTAATTATTATAATATTTGAACCAATCACTTTAATATATAAATTAAATACATGAGATTTGACCGAGGAGTTTGAAAGAATTTAATAAGTGTTTATTTATTTGTTTTTTCAAAAAACAAAAAAAAAAAATTAAGAGGGAAAAAAATTAAGAGCCATTTACACAATAATTAAATGGGTCTCTTGGGATGTAAAAAATAAGGAAATTAAGATTTCATTTATTGCGTTATTCAATAGTGTAATTATTATAATCTTTGAACCAATCACCAAATCAAATTTTTTTTTTTTTAAATAAAAAATTAGGAAATTAGGATTGGCATGTTGGAGCTTCCACAAACCTTGGGGTTTAAAAGACCCTTTTGCTTAATATATAGATTTAATTTTAAATTTTGAATATTATTTTAAAGAAGGACAATTGAACATATAATTACTTAACTTCAAGAGTAAAATCGTTAAAAATTATTTCTATCAAAAAAAATAAAATTATATAAAATGGATAAAAATTAATAAAAATTACATGATTAATTTTTAAGAATTAATTTTACATGATCATCATTCAAATATGTAATAAAAATTAATTTAGTAAAAAAAATAAATGTCTAAAAAATTTATTAATTTTTTATAATTTTATCTTTAGTAGTTAGAAATAATTTTTAAAAATTTAAAAATAAAATTTTAATATTTGTTTTTGTCAAATTAATTTATATTTTATTAAATTGAATATTTTGTTCTTGAAAAATCTAATAGTATTTACAATTGTCCTTATTTGGAACAAGATTCAGGAATCGAAATGACACAAGTCTCAAACTATAGGACCATTAGAGTAATTCACCTAATTATAAAAAAAAAATTATTTGATTGTAATTTAATCATACTTTGTTTGGTTATAATTTCTTAAATTATAATTTTTTTCAAAAAAAAAAAAAGTAAATACAAAAAATATAAAAATATTTAAAAATTTAATATATTTTTGTGTTTTGATGTATTTATAAATTTTTTAAATATTTTATTTTTTAAATACATTTAATTTAGATATATTTAAAATATTAAAAAAATTATTAAAAATATGAAAATATAAATTTTTAATTTTTAGAAAATTAAATTAAAAAAATTAGAGTCAAGTGTTCCTTTGGTGAAAAAATATTTAAAATCTTTGGATTTAGTAAATATTTAATGAGCAGCTCATTAAATGAGTTATAATGTTTTAAGAACCGGATCGAATTGGCCGATTTAATTGGTAAAACTGATGATCGAATTTAGTTTCGGTCTAGATGATTCACAAAAATTGGACTAGACTAAAAATCGGTCTTATTTGCAAAAATTGAAAAAACTAATGGTTTAACCAATAAAATCGATGAACTGGTACCGGTTCTAGACCAACCCGGTGGTTGTTTTTTTTTTTCTTCTTTTTTTCTTTCTTAATATATATATATTAAAATTTTGACTAAAATTTCTTACTTTAAGAGTCTCTTCTCATACGAAGGAGTCTTATTGGATGCTTGAAGAAATTATTAAAGTTATTCATATTTATAAGAAAAAATTGTTCAAAGAGAACCTAAAAATTCAATGTGGGATTCAATCAAATTGTTTGAATTATATTTAATTGGAGGGAGAGTTGAAAATTTTATTTTTCTCCAAAATTAGATCTAACATTCAATCAATTTGTGTGGATGGAATTTTAAATTTTTTTAATTTGTTTAAAGTTGGTGACTTTATTATTATTATTATTATTATTATTATTATTATTATTATTATTATCATCAATTATGACTTTATTAAATATTATTAGTAAATATTACACAACACTTTTTTTTTATTATTTCAGTAATTATATATATTTTTATTTATTTATAATTTATAATTATATTTATAATTACATAATATTAATTATGATGTCATGGTTCGACCGCTTCGATCCGACGGTTGAACCAGTAACTCGTCCATCCAGTCTCTTTTTAGTTTGCTTACCGATTCGATTTTTAAGACATTGATGAAATAGATAAAATAGAGAACAAAATAGGGCAAGCTTCATTTTGGGATTGGCTAAGGGCAAGGCTTCTCTTCCATTCAAGATTGGATTGGAGCATGTTGTTATGTCTATGGAGGTTTATTATGGGTTTTATTTCTATAATTTAAAATATTCTATATGTAGAACTTGTTGAATATTTTATCGATAAAATTTACATTAATCAAATCATTTACATCAACGGTAAATATAATTATCAAAATAAATTATTGATAAAAATCTGATCTGATCAAGTAGTTATTGATATCCTATCAACGTGATTTTTTATAGGGATAAAGTATTCGACGAGTTCTACACATTGAACGATTCGGATTATCGAAACAAAACCCATAATAAATTTTACGACCTTAACAATACCGTACAATTTACAAAATAAACTAGAGACGAGCATGGTCTAACATCACTCATTTTATGTTTTTTTTTTGAACAATTAGGTGTGTCAGTGAAATATAATTATATATTAATAAAAAAATTATATTTATAATTATTAATATTTATAATATTTCTTATTTTTCTGTAATTATTTTGTCAAGTTATTTTCCCTATTCTTTACATATTTTATTGTTAAAAGTTACAAAATTAATTAAAATAATTAATTTTCAATCGAGCTCGTGGTTAACATTTTGTAATCAAATAAATGATTATTTGATAGGTTTAACTTCTAGTGTGGTCCTACATTTGCCTAATAATAAAAGAAAACTAAATTATCAATAGGTCCTAATAGTTGAACTTAATTCTCATTAAGTCTTATTAAAAATAAGTTTTAGTAAAATTGTCACTAAAAATAATTTTTTTGTGACAATTTTTCATATATGTCGCTAAAAATTGACAATAAGCGATTTTTTTTTCATGATTTTTATAAATTATCGCTAAAACTTACAATTAGTGACATTTTTTTATAACAAAATTTTTTCATAGAACCTATTAGACAATAAGTCTACTTATTAGGATCTACACGTAAGTACCCCATAAAAGAACATGTAATCATTTTCTCTCAAAAGTAAAAATAAAAATAAAGGTAAATTACACTGACATCCTTTGAGATTTATGTTTATTACAGTTCTCCTTTCACATTTTGAAAATTATATCTCCCACCCTGATGTTTAAAGTTTCATTACAGATTCATCCTTGACATTTAATTTTTTAAATACCAATTTTGTCCTCACTGGATAAATTACATTGACACACCTCACACTTTAAAAATTACAATCCCCTCCCTATGGTTTAAAGTAGGATTACTAATTGCCCCATCGGTTAGTATTAGTTGGAAAAAAATTCATTGAATGAAAAAACTAATTAGAAAAAAATTTTGAAAAAAAATTTGTTAGTAAAATTTTTAAATTTACGTTTAAAAACCAACGTAAACTCATTTTTTGAATTTACGTTTTTCTCAAATTACCAAGAGACAATCATTTATAAACAAAAAATTATCAAACAAGTTTTATATGACTTTTTAAATTTTTATAAATATAAATTGGCGAAAATGAAATGATTACCAAGCAGGTTTGAGATGGTAAAAATGTAGTAAAATTAACAAATAATTAAATAAGTTACCAACGAAAATGATTTATCAAAAGATTCTTAAGCTATGTATGGTTTGATTTTTAAGAAATTAAAAATTAATTTGGTTAAGAAATAAAAAATTAAAAATAATTATTATTTTTAAATAATTTTCATCTTTAAGTGATTAGAAATAATTTTTACAAATTAAATTGAAACAATCATACGTATGTATATAACTTGCTCAAAAGTTAAAATGATAATTATTTTTATTTTTATTTCTTAACCAAATTAATTTTAATTTTAAAAAAAAATTTTAAAAATCAAACCATACATAACGTAAGAATCTTTTGATAAGTCATTTCGTTAATTTATAACATTTTTACCATCTAAGACTGTTTGGTAACTATTTTGTTTTAATTTAATTTTTACAAAATTTTAAAAGCGTCAAAAAACTTGTTTAATTTTTGATTTATAAATTGTTGTCTCATTTGTAAATGGAAAAAACGAATTCAAAAAAATGAGTTTATGTTGGTTTTAAACATAAATTAAAAATTTTACTAACAATTTTTTTTTTCCAATTAATTTTTCCCAATTAATTTTTTTTTCAATGAATTTTTGTCCGACTAATACTAACCGATAGGGCAATTAGTAATGTTACTTAAACCTTAAGGAGGTGATTGTAATTTCTAAAATGAGGGTCCCAATGTAATTTGCATGAGGGCAAAATTGGTATTTAAAATTAAGATATGACCTGAGATGTTTATGTGTTTATTACAGTTCTTCTTCACATTTGGGAAATTACATTGATTCCTGTTAATTTAATTTCATGTATGATGATTATTACGGTGAGAAAAAGCTGTTATGAAACTTTAAACCTCAGGCAATCAGAATGAAACTTTAAACTCTGGGGAGAGGGATGTAATTCAAAAAGGTAAGAGGGTCAGAATAAACATAAACCTCAGGAAGTGTCAATGTAATTTACCCAAAAATTAAATTGCTAAGAGGGCAATCTGTAATGAAACTTTAAATTTCAGGGAGGGAAATGTAATGTCCAAAACGTGAAGGGAGGAACTGTAATAAATATAAACCTTAGGGGACGTCAGTGTAATTTACCCTAAAAATAAAATGATCATAAATTTCTTATTATTATAAGGACAGCATTATTTAATAAATAATTTCTCATAAACTTCAAAAAGTTGGCTTAATGGGTATAATTTGAAATTAGGAATGTGCTTTTTTAGATCTCAAGTTCAACTCCTAGTAGTACTATCAATTCTGATCTACGTAAGGGAATACTAATAAGTTGGTTCAAACGTCACATTTGTTGCCCTTTGCTAGATTAGCTAGGTTTCATTAAGCATGAGCTATTTTTGACTAATTAGTCAATAAAATAGAACATGCTAATTTAGTCAATAAAATAAAATATTACTTTTAAACAATAATTATTTTATTTTGTCTCTTATAACTATCAAAATAATTACAAAAAATATTAAAATTTATTATAAATACGATTTTTTAAGTCAAGCCAAGATAATCAAAAGTTAATCTAAAAAATTTTATCCCATACGAACGCTCAGAATGTATGATTAATAAAGAACAACAAATGAGATGGAAACATTAAGGTAGTGTTTGTTTGGAAGGATTCAAGTATGGGATATGACTAATAATTGTGTGTTTGATTTAAAATTTTTGTACTAGACTATGAATTCCAAATCCATGGGATTGTTCTATCCCATGGGGGGACACAATCCATAGGATAACTTATCTTATGGGATTAGCTGTGAAATTACATTTTGACTCTCTACTATTTAATATCTTTTTAAAATTAAAATTTATTTAATAAATTATTTATACTTAATAAATTTCATTTATTAAATTATTTATACTTTATTAAATTATTTATTTTAATAATCATATGGTATTAATTATATTGGTAAAGTAAAATAAAATTTAAAAATCTCAAATACAAATTAAAATAAATTTATGTCATTTTTATTAATCCTCTATTTATTTAATTTTTTAAAAGTTCTAGTAAAAAAATTAAATAAAATTTATAATTCAGATTTAATATTTCTATTATTTAGTAAATAATTGAAAAGGGCAAAATAGTCTTTTGAGTATTTATCCATTTTCATAATATCTGAAACAAACAGAGGATTCAATAGAATAATCAAATCCAGATATCTAATTGCATGACTAAACATAGGATACAATTCCAGCCCAACCAAATAGTCTGAGGATAATGTATTACAAGACTAACAGTCCGGTAGATTAGAATCCCTCTTATCCAATCCGTCCAAACAAACCTGTCATAAGAGGTATGCATGTGTGACAAGAATATTGAAAGAATGTATATATCATTATTAATAATAAAGTTTTCTTTTAAATATATTTCAAGCAGGTTTTTTTTTTAGGATATCTGATATAAAGATTTTATAACATAAAGAACATTCAATATTTTCATAATATCTAAAATCACTCAATATTGATTCAGAGAAATTTCAATCCAGAGAAATTTTAGATTTCCTAAAGAATTTCTTTGGGTTCAAACCAGAGAAAAGTCAAATTTTTTTGAGTTCAAACTAGAGAAAATTAAACACGACAAAGAAAATTACCCAGAGAAAATTAATTAGAACAAAATACTAACAAGTTCTTGCAATTTCCTCACTAAAATACTAAATTTTGTAAATTTACACCCAATTTCCTAACATTTTTTTTTTATAATTTTGATCAACCTTCAAAATCCAAACCCAAATCCCCAATTCATCAACTTAGCAAAATTACATAGCAAAGCGTAATACAAAACCATAGCTTCAACCAATTTCTTAACCAAAATACTACTAAAATTGTGAATTCAAGGCCTATTTTCTCCAAAAAAAAAAAAAGAATTTCCCCAAATTGGATCAAGTTTGAACCCCAAACCCAAATCCAAACTACGGTATATTCTGAGAATTTCTCGAGAATTTTTTATGTTTTGACCAATTTTCTCGATTTGTTCATAATTTTCTCAGATTTTTTATCAAACTAGAGAAAATTGAACAACCACTATTTTCATTTTGAGCAATTTTCTCTGTATTGTAAGACATTTAGACAACAACAAACCAGAGAAAATTGAGCAACCACCATTTTCATTTTGACCAATTTTCTCTGGACTGTATAACACAATATTATTTTATGAAATCCAGAGAAATTTCCCGAATACGTCTTCAAAAAAATCAATCATCACAAAAATTAATTCTAACAACTGTTAATAAGTTAAAACAAACCAAAAAGATCAAATCTGAACAAGACTGCAATTATCCACTACAATATTCACCATTGATCAAATAACCTGCAAATTTATGAACTAGAAAGTGGTACAAAAATCCAAGCTCTTACCATTCAAATCCAGTTCAACTTCATATCGACCTTAGCTTTTCCAATGCAGATTTAATCTGATTTTACACTAATTCTAACCGCTTTGAATACACCTCTAACTTCACAAATTTTCTCTGCACTATTAGGATCAACAACACTATTACTATTGTGATCAAAAAAATTAGGATTAGCATTAGGGTTAAGGTTAGGGTTTGATTCATCATCTTCTAATCTACCTTCTTTGCCGGCACCACCACCGGCTCCGTCGCAATCGGTGGCAGAGCTCCAGATCCTTTTAGAGATCTCGAAAGTAGCCTGATTGTGAGGACTCTTGAATACATACTCTTTTCCCAAACCGATCTTACTCAAAACATTCCGGTACTTCTTCATCAACCTCCCCTAGCTACTCTTGGCGGTGATGGAGAGTGGGCAATGGAGGCAGTAGAAGATGGTGGTAGTGGGACTGAATTGGATTTTTCATTTTGAAAAAAATTATGCAGAGTTCAATGGGACTCATTTTGGGTGGGTGAGATATATAAGGGTGTGTAAGGGGCCTTAGACATTACATAATAATATTGTGGACCTTTCTCATTATTAAAAATGAGATAGGGACCTTAGACTAATTTTATTATTTCAAGCGTTTCGTTAAAAATTAGAAAAATTGTGAATCAATTATAAGATAAAAAAAAATTTGCAAAGTGATGACAAATTTATAATTTTAATTATTAAAATTGATAAATTTTATCACTTGTTTGAAATTTGTTTTGCAAACAGCAACTTTAAAAATTCTCAATAAAAAAGTGACATTTAAAATTGTGGGCCAAATTATCTTTTAGGTCTTGTTTGTCAACTATACATTTTAATCAAAAAGTTATTATAAATTGTCATATCACTCTCTTTATTTTTTTACATCTTTTCATAAAAAGATTAAAAAATTACTAAAATAATCTATTACCAAACGAGACCTACTTATAAATAGTTAACATTTATTCAAGATAATCACTAATTCTTTTCTATTGCAATTTGTTCCACATTACATTGTTTGGTGCATCTTAATTTCAGCTTATTTTAGCTTTCAGCTTAATTTAAGCTATTTTAATGTGTGTTGGTTTAGCTTAACAATACCGTTTATAATTTTTTGTAAGTCAGAAATCAACTTATTCTTTGAGTGGGGCAGGAGAAGCTTAATTTATAAGTCAGAAATCAGTTTATGTTCATAGTTATAAGCTATAAACTGTTAAGGTATAAGCTATAAGCACTTTCCCACAACTCTACCAAACAGGGCCATTGAGATTATGGAGATATGGAATCACATTCCCTCGACATTCTTAAGAAAAAATATTAAATATTCTCGAATTATTATGCGATATTGTTTACGAAACCGCTACAGAGCTCGAAAGTGCTTGGTTCGAATTGGCTCGAGGGGTCAAAACGACGTCGTTTTGACCCCCTTTTTTTTTTTCTTTTCTTTTTCTTATGTTTCAACTCCATCTTCTTCTGTATATCTTTTTTTTTTTTTGCAGAAGAACGAAGACCAGGTGCAGAAGAAGAACGAAGGAGGAAGGAGGGAGGAAGAGGAGAAGGAGGAGGAGGAGGACTGGAGGGGGCAGAATATTCGGGGGAGGAGGAGGTGGAGGAGGCGGCCAGTGAGGCTGACGGGCGACGATCGGCGACTTAAGTGGGCTGGGCGACGATCCTCTTGATCTACCTGCTGACGGCCTTTCTCCACATTGCATCTTCTCCTCCCATCACCGCCATCTTCTTCCTCATCTCCTCTCTCTTCCCCTTTGCTTCTCTCTTTCTCTCCCTCTCCCTCTCTTCCTCTTTTCTTCTTCTCTCTCTTTTTTATGTTTCGAGCCACAATTCGAGCCTGAACATTCGAGCACTGAAACATTTTCCTATTGTTTATGTGGAACTCTCAAAATATCACGTGACATTATTTATGTGATATTTCTAAACTAATAAGAAATCATAATATATAAGTAGATTATTATTTGTCTCATAACTACTTAATAAATATGGGTCCATATATTTTATTTGTTAAATTTTTCTGTATGCGAATTGATTTGGAGCCCCAGATAAGTAATATCATATGGTGCATCAGAACAACTGAGCAATTACGGGATAATTAAAAATTGGGAGCTTAATTTGGATAAATTAAGTTAGAGGGCTAATAAGGGTTGGTTTGGGAAGTGGGTTGGTTTTTTTAATATTTTTACTTATTTTAGCTTGGGTTAAAAAAATTGATTTGGAAAGGAATTTCTGACTTTTTAATTTTTTTAATTTTTTTTGTGAGAGAAAAATATAATAATTATAAATTAAATATGATATTTTATTTATTATGGCTAAAATAATTATGACTATTTTAATCACAAACCATCTTGCCAAACGAATCCTTAAGAAACTTGGGATAAAACTTAGGGGCAAATTTGATAGTTATCTTAATTTTAAACCCGGTGGCTGGTGCGATTGGAAGGCATCCAGATGTGTGAACCCCAATTGCTGATTTGACTCAAACGATGTTACAGCCGTTAATCCTTGATGTCACAACGTGTAACGGCCGTTAAAGAACTTCTGTTTAAAGTAGGGTCTGAGACGCAGTGAATCATTGCTAGCCTGCACTATGAATTGGAAACTTCCGACAAGAAGACGATCTCTGAGGGAAGCTCTCTCTCTGAATATCCTTCGAGAGCGAGAGCATCTCTGAGATCTCCCTTCAATTCTCTCTCTCTGTCTGATCGCAAAGCATTTGTGTTAAACTCGTTCTTGGAGGAAGGGAAGATTAAAAAGGCTCAACAGTTCGAGTTCTCTTGGCGGGAAATCTAGATTTGTCCTCATCTCGGTCATCGATTGACGCACGATTCAATTGATACACACAAGGTTATGTGTTGAGAGAGGGAGAGAGATGGGGATTTCGGACAATGCGAAAGGGTTGATACTAGCCGTGGGTTCGAGCTTGTTCATAGGCACTAGTTTCATCCTGAAGAAGAAAGGGCTCAAGCGTGCTGCTGATTCAGGCACTCGCGCAGGTCAGTCTGAATTAGATCTCTACTATTTTTTTTAATATTTATTTTATTGTTTAATCTTTAATTTATTTAGTTTCTTTCATTGCATAATGAATTTGATTATTTGGGTTTTAATTTCACTTCAGATTGTATCATTACCATCCTCTTCATGACGCATTTTATATTTGTGTTTGAAATAAAAGATGGGTTTTTACAATCAAAATTTGTAGGATCTCTTTGCATTATCAGCAAGGAGATGAAATCTAAGAATTATATTGAACCAATATTATACCATGGATTTGCTTTTGCTTCTTCAGGTGGAACTTTTTGATGGAGCTTCAAAAAAATAGCCTGTTGTTTCTGGACTGTTCTGGTAGGGACTTGTATCTTGTAGATGGATGGAGTTTAATGAAAGTGAGAGTTGTTGATGCTTATAACTTGGAAATTAAAAAAATCTTCTGTTAAATCAGTCGTTGTTTAGCTTCTATAGATTATAGAGTGGTGAGTAACAACAGTTGGAGAAACAGGATAACAGAACAGTCACGACTCTCAACCCTGGAGGCAAGGATGGATCTTGGGGGGGGGGGGCGGCCGCACCCCAAAAAATTTGAAAAATATCATATATTATACTAGAAATTTTAAAATAATTTAAAATCATAGGAGTTCGCACCCCCAAATTTTTTTTAGATAATTTTAAAATTATATAGAGTAGCCCCCTAATTTGTAGTTTGATAAACATGTTCAGTACTACTTGTGCAGTCTAAGAAACATAATTAATGATAGAAGCAAATCGAATCAGCAGTGAGGCAGATGAAGTTTATGATTCCATTACATCTTTTAAGTTTGTCTTCATCTTACATCTTATGAGGATATCATGGAGATTCTTGATGATCTTTGCCAAGCTTTGCAAAGTAAATATCAAGAGATATTAAATGCAATGCATTTGGTGTTTACAACGAAGAAACTTACTAAAAATTTAGAGAAGATGGATGGGTTCCATTGTTGGAGAAAATTAAATTATTTTCTAATGATTATGGTATACAGATTCCTGATATGAGTTGTCCTTATAAAGGAGGCCGAGGTCAGTCTCATTCTAAAAGAGATCAACTCACCATGGAACATCATTTTCGAGTTGATATTTTTATGGTTACAGTTGATTCTCAGTTACAAGAATTAAATAATAGGTTTAAGGAAGATGTAATGGAATTGCTTGTTCTTAGTTCAGCTTTGGATCCTAGGGATGGTTATAGATCATTCAAAATTGAGAATATTTGCAAACTTGCAAATAAATTTTATCCCATGGATTTCTCCGAGCAAGCAAAATTGCATTTGAAACATCAGTTGGAAAACTATAAGCTTGATATTTCCATACTTCCCGAGTTTCAAAAGCTGTCAACCATTTCTGAGTTGTGTCAAATGTTGGCAAAAACAAAAAAGTCGACAAGTTATTCTTTTATTGATAGATTGATCTGCCTTGTGTTGACTTTACCTGTTTCAACTGCTACATCAGAATGTGCATTTTCAGCTATGAAACTCATTAAGTCTAAATTGCGCAATAGGATAGAAGATGATTTTCTGGCTAGTTACGTGATTACGTACATTGAAAAAGACATTGCTCGAGGGTTTGATGTAGATTCTATCATTCATGCTTTTGATATTATGAAAGAGCGTTGAGTTCAATTGAAGATGCCTAATTTTAGTGAATAAATGCATGTAGAAATAGTTACTACTTTTTGTAAGTGAATATGGGCAAAAAAATATTCTCAATTGTATAATCATCTTTTGGTACTCAATTATGTTGACAAGGAATATATAGTTCAATATTTTATCGTAACATTATTGATTTTTTTCATGTTAGTAGAAATTGGTATTGAATTTCAAATTTTATTTGTTAGAGGTTAAACGTACTTTGGCCCCCCCAAAGTCATAATCCTGGATCTGTCCTTGCCTGGAGGTGTACCATGTTCTGCAACATGCCTTCCAAAGTGTAAATTGCTAGGGTATTAGCATTTTTTGGTCACATTAAGCTTACCATTTAGCAAAATGAACTAATTTCTTGATTATGGAAACATGCATTCAAGCAGAGGAAATCCATGGAGAATTTGCATGTAATCTTTACATAGAGAAGTTGCTTGTGCTACCCATCATAATTCAGTAAGCTTGAGCCAGCAATCCAGGGTTTGGATGTATATCACTTGCTTCATAATTTTAAAACTTTAAAGGTCCATGGGTGGAATACAAGTGGGTTTCTCGTTTGCCCTCAATGGGCCTGACCATATGGCTAGATGAGATGCCATGTCGTATGAGAACGGTTCAGATGCATTCCATTGTTGTTGAGGACCACATCCTAATTTTATATCGTTTCCGATTAATGATATTAATTTCGGAATTTATAAGGTCTTAAAGTTGTTTATGCTTTCTCTGTTACTACTTTATCATTATTGCGTACACAATAGTTCTACATATAGCAGATGTGCTTATGTCACTGTTTCATTGTATCTATATTGTAGGAGTTGGAGGTTACACTTATTTACTTGAACCACTCTGGTGGGTAGGCATGTCCACAAGTAAGTATAAGACAACCAATGGACACTTTCCCTCCCTCCCTTACTCTCTCTAAAAGTAAAATATAAATAAAATGTGGAAAAATGTACTGGTCCGATGGGTTATTAACATTGTGTTCTGACATTTTTGCACATGTAGTGATTGTTGGAGAGGTTGCAAATTTTGTGGCTTATGTTTATGCTCCGGCAGTTCTTGTGACCCCTCTTGGTGCATTAAGTATAATTGTTAGGTAACAATAAAGACATTTTTATGAGGGAATTTTGAAAGAGAACTGGAACGGTATATTTAGGACTAATTGTTTGTGAATTTGTGTAGTGCTATTTTGGCACACTTTATGTTGAAGGAACGACTGCGGAAAATGGGTGTTCTTGGATGTGTGTGCTGCATTGTGGGATCAGTGGTGATTGTTATCCATGCACCTCAAGAACAAACCCCAAATTCTGTACGAGAAATCTGGACTTTGGCAACTCAACCAGGTTTTGGGTTTAAACTATTTTTCATGTTCAACTCAATTTGTTTAAAGAAAGAACTTTGATCTGAGACTCTCAGAGATTACTAATAATTTTAGCTTACCTGCTTCTGTCAACAGCATTTGTAATCTATGTAGCAGCTGCAGTATCAATAGTCTTAGCTTTGATTCTGTATTTTGAACCACGCTGTGGGCAGACGAACATACTGATCTACTTGGGAATTTGTTCTTTAATAGGTTCACTTACGGTAATTTTAATTCCTTGGTTGGAGCGTACTTAATATTGTTGGAGGTTTATATATCATTACATAATGAAATTGTTTAATGTTCTGTCTGGAGCTTAAGCCTGTAGAATCTTCTTTGTGCCATCATGCAGGTCGTAAGCATAAAGGCAATAGGAATTGCAATAAAGCTTACACTGGATGGGATAAGTCAACTTGCATATCCTCAGACTTGGTTTTTTATGTCAGTTGCAGCAGTTTGTGTGATCATGCAGTTGAATTATCTTAACAAGGTGACTATAGTTAAATCAACATATAATGGTAGTACATTAAACTGGCTGGTTGTCTCTGTTTTGTCAAAATAGAATTCTTTCTTTCCTTTTTTCCTTTGGAGTAAGAGATCTATCCCTAACTTGCATGTATATGAGTATTCAGTATATGTATATGCTAAATTCCTTTCATGTCTTGCAAATCCAGGTTGATTACTTAAATATCTGGTGTATGGGAAATATCGATCTTGTTACCCATTAATTAAAATGCTTGGTATATTCCACATTATATTTGTTTGTGCTTATACTACTATGCATGAAATGGAATGCAGCAATGTTTTGTTTGGTTTGGTTTTGTTTTTTGTTTTTTGTTTTTTGTTTTTTTCGGGGTACATCAGGGGCCTTAGCCTGGGGGAGGGAAGAGTCTTGCTTGTGGCAAGACTTGAATTCCTGTCCTCCTAGCGAGGTGCAAGGGTTCAATTTACCTTCTTTCTCGTTGACAGTAGAATAGAAAAATGCCAAAGTAGAAGGGCAGTTGGTGATCCCAGTGGAGATTAAGCATGCCCAAAGAAAATTTATGAAGATTAATCATGCTGTTAAGAGTAAGGGGTTGTTTGGAATGACCTAAATAAGTGTATTTTTTGTCTTTTTACGAAAAGATGTGTAAAAAAGTAGAGAGGTGATGTGATGGAAAAAAGATAAAAAGATGGATTATTTTGTGTATGCCAAACTTGGCCTAAGGGTTGGTTTGGGATGTCCTAAAAAAGTGCACTTTTTGACTTATTGGTGGGTTTGGGTTGGGTTTGGGTTGGGTTTGATGTGATGTGTTAGAGAGGTGATGTGATTTAAATAAGATGATGTGACTTAAATAAGATAGTAACTTTTTGACTTATTTAATACATACCAAACTAGCCCTAAGTATGCCAATCTTTAATGGCAGTTAGGGACTCATTTCATTAGGGTCAAGCAGCACTTGTTTGTACTCAGACCTTGCACAGGTTGCAATCTCTGTTTTTGTTAGTTTCTTCCAGGTTGAGCCCTCCTTTCTACCAATACACACACACGTTACATGTTAAAAAACTCATGTGAGAGGTCATGACTTGGCGTGATGGTAAGTGCTATTGCCCTGGCACTGTGGCACTGGTTCGAGTTACATGAATTACCCTTCACAAGAAGGTGGAATAAAGGAATCCTGTTGAAGTGGAAGCCTTGTGCATTAGTTATGACCTTTATTTAAAAAAAGGTCATGTGAGATGTCCTGTATTGTCAAACTGCATAATTAGTAAATTCATCAATTACTGTCATTGGTTCTGATCATTTCTTGGTCTCATGGTATGTTTATGCCAGTTCAGTTTGCTAGATACTATGCTCTTATTTATCATCACACTGGAGTCATCCTCATCTGTGCACATGAGACATGAGCTTATCATTTAACCAATTATATTGGTCAGTTAAGTTTTTGGGCTTGTCTTGGTCATGCAACAGTATTTTTGGAAATGAATCATGGTATCTGGGTTGACTGATGCGTGCACATTGTTAATGAGAATCACTTTGAAATTCAACATCGAATGAAAAGGCCTCAAGATGCAGCCTTGAGGCTCAATTCATTTGAAATGCACAACTCCAGGTTTGAGGCACTTTTAAAGTAAGCATCTCATTCCTTGATCATGATGCTTGCTTTGTGCCTAAAATATACGCATTATGTATCTACCAAATGAAAAGTACTTTTAGTTAATAATAAGGATTGCCATGATGTATGTTCAAGGGTAACGTGAGGTAAATGTTGATTGATTTGGAAGATTTTAATGTGGTGTACACTTTCATATATAATTCTACATCAATGAACAGTATCCACTGATTTCAATGGCATCTTTGTTCCAGGCATTGGATACATTCAATGCAGCCATTGTTTCTCCAATATATTATGTGATGTTCACGACTCTGACTATTGTTGCAAGCGTTATAATGTTCAAGGTAGATACCCAATCCACCCACTTGGAGTTTTTACTAATGCCTCATGATTTTTACCTTGGGAAAGACGGGAATATGAGGATGACATATATTCTCCTATAATTTTTGCAGGACTGGTCAGGTCAGGATGCAAGCAGCATAGCCTCTGAGATATGTGGATTCATCACTGTGCTTTCAGGAACCATAATACTTCATGCAACAAGAGAACAGGAACAAGCTACTGCACCAGGTAGAAATAGACATTTTTACTCCTCTCAGGCCATCCATCTGTTTAAATCAAGGGCCGTTTGTTTAAAATACATGCCTAAACATGAAAACCATGTAAATGCAGCACAAATTTTGAGCACTCTGAATGTTGGTTTCAGGCTGTTTTGCAAGGGCGATTATGTTTTTTTGATCTAATCCATTACTACTAAAATACATAAAATGTAATAGATATGCACAAATATTTGCACATATATTTGAAGAGCAATGAAGCAATAAACCGCTTGTTTATTTTAGTTGGCTATTATTCAATGCAGGAACCATAACATGGTATACTGGAGAATCAATGAAGGGTATCGATGATGCACACTTTATCATGTTGCACAATTCAGATTACTTTGAATGACGAGGAGAAGCAAATTGAACCGGCATTAACCTAGTTGAATTGCAGAGTAAAGATCCTTTTTTATCCTCAAAATCTGGGGTCCCGTCTTTGGCTTGGGCAGTTCTTTCTTCAACACCCGTCCCTAAAATTTTGCTCAGAACAAAATTCTCAACATGGAATGGTGGTTTGCGTGCCATGACAAGCTCAGTGGAGGGACACTCGGAAGTGTTTTCACTGCAGATTTCAGATCTCACATTACGTTTGTACATTTTTTGGTTGTGTTTTCATTTAATGTTTTTTGGTTGTGTTTTCATTTGATGTTTTTGTGCAAATTTAAAATAGAACTAATTCATTGGATTAGTGTTGGCACCATAAAATATTATTATTATTATTATTATTATTATTATTAGTAGTAGTATTATTATTTTTAGGATACGTGGTATTCTCTTATTCATTTGGAAGTTAAAAGAAGTTATGGATATGATAGAGAACATGAAGGACAAAGTGAATGAGTGGAAGGACATATGGTAAGACAATGATGAAGATGGGAGAGATGGATAGTTTTAGGTAATTTTTTCTTACAAATGTTTGCTTATAAATAGTCATTCATGGCTATATTGTAAAGGGATCCAAAACTCAAGTCAAAAATAATTGATTTTTATTTTTCTTGTCATTTATATTTCATGCATTTTATTTTACGTACTTCCTTTTCGAAGCATTTATTTTCAGTATTTCTTTTTCAAAGCATTTTATGCACTTCCTTTTTAAAGTATAGGAGTAGAGGTAAGTAATTATTATTTTGATTGTTCACTCAATCATCTTTCTCCGTTTCCGTCTTCTTCTTTCTTCTTATAATTTTTTTTCCTCTATACTTGGTAATTTTGAAGTCATTTTTGTTGAGGCAAAAGAACTGTCAACGCAATCACTTGATAATTGGTTTGAATTTAATCTGTAAGGATTTTTCAATCTTTGCTGGTATGCTCGCATTTATGATATTTTTCTTCGTAGGAAAAATAAGCTAACAATTTTTGGCACGTCCAGTGGGACATCAAGTGTAAGAAATGAAAAATAAATTGGATTTGTCCATTCCAAATAGTCTAGATAAAATCTTTTGGCGTAAACAAAAAATTTTGGATTTTTAAGAAGAGATTTATTTTCTTGATGAAATAAATTTTCATCCTTTATAATATTATTTGGTGGAAGAAAAAAGATTCCATTTAATTGGAGAAATTCATCAACTTAATATGAAAATTCGCCAATGGAATGATGAGTTGTCAACTCTCACTACCAAGTCTTTAACTGAGGCTTTAATGGCCGGAATTGGTGAGTTTTTTCAGAATTTTTTCATGGTTGAAAATAGCAAAAATAAAGAGTTGATTCATCAATGGCTTAGGGGGTTTAAGAGTCCATTTTTAAAGAGTCAAATTATGAAATTAACATAATAAAAGAGTATGTTCTTGAGCCAAATTTGGCTAAGAATGATGTTCCGTGCATGGCTTGGGGGGGCTAAAAACCAATTTGTAGAGAGTTAAGTCATGGAAATAACATACTTATGGGGGATTTGCATAAGTCACTAATAGCTAACATGGAAAAACAATCTATTTTGTCAAATAATTATGAAAATCAATTCGGTTAAAATTATGTTTTTAAACCAAACACGATCAAGAATAATGAACAAGTCCTTTCATGAATTTAAAATGTTTGACATTTTTAAAGTGTCAAAAATATGAATTTTCATGGTCACGCTATACCATGACTTTTGTTATTCAAAATCCATTTTGGATTTGTGGTTCACATCAAAATTTGATTTTGATGAAATAACTAATAAAAAATATTTTGTTATTACAATATATTGGGTCAAAAATATGGTTATTAATTAATCCATAAGATCATTACCATTTGGTTTTATAGTTACCTTCGACGCTTGTGTCACATTGCATGAAGCACGAAGTATGCGTTCGTTTTTGTTGGTTTCAAGTTTATTGAATGAAGCCTACAAATTTAAAAGACTTGGCTAGATGTGCTTGAATAATGAGGCTACCAATCTTCACTTCTGTCAACAAATATGATATTAAGGGCTAGTTTGGCATAACCTAAATTAGTCAAAAAGTCAAAAAGTCACTATCTTATTTAAATCACATCACCTCTCTAACACATCACATTAAACCCAATCCAAACCCAACCCAAACCCACCAATAAGTCAAAAATTGTACTTTTTTAGGACATCCCAAACCAACCCTAAATGTGACATTTTGTTTATCTCTTAGTTAATTGGTCAATTTTGATGATAATCATTAATTCTTTCTGAGAAAAGTCCAAGTGCTGGACTTTGTCAAGTCTTAGGGTAATATATGCATCTTGTATGGTGATAGTAGAGAATACAATTAGCCATATCAGTTGCACATCCAAGTTGTATAACCACCAGTTGCGCTACTTCGAAGGTTTTGTTCATCAACCATTGTTTGCTTCGAAGACTCTCTATATCATTGGTTTTGTTTATTAATTGGTTGTCTTCTTCAGTTTTGCTTTGAAGACGGTTTGTTTGGATATTTGGTGAGATCTATTCATCTTATTGTTGTGATTAGTTCAAATTCACCTAAAAGTGTTAGTGATGCTTTCATGTTTCTTCGTAATCTGTTTAACCAAACTAGTAATAGTGGAATCGGATTTGTCTCATGGATGTACTTCAAAATTGAGGGAACCATGTAAATCAAAACAAACTTTTGGTTTGACAAAATTACTTGTGAAGATTAAAATTAAAAAAAAAAAGATTATTGGTTTAGCAAAAATATCTTTGAAAATATTATGTAGGTTCATTACATGTGGTGTGCATTCATATACACTTGTAGTTGACCCAAAGTAGTGTGTCACTATTGTTGTTACTATTAGTAGCTTCGAAGAGATTTTTGCTTCATCATCAACAGCTTCAAAGTATGGATTTGGTTCCTCTTTGTTGCTTTGAAGGTGTTTTATGGTTACTTCGAAGGTTCTTGGCATCATTAGTTTGGCCCTTTGGTTTAGTCATTTTTCTTCAAAGGTTGTTTGGATAATTGTGAGGATCTGGTTCCTCTCTGTCGCTTCGAAGGTGTTTTATGGTTACTTCGAAGGTTCTTGGCATCATTAGTTTGGTCCTTTGGTTCAGTCATTTTGCTTTGAAGGTTGTTTGGATGATTGTGATTCCTTGTTTTCGAAACTCTACAAGGCTTCGAAGCATACCATAGAATAAGAAAAGTTCTGAATATGTGCCACTCGTTGCATATATATATAAATTGGTAATTAATTAATTACCCAACAAAGGCCTGTTTTTGGCATTATAATTATACTACTCTCAAAGAATTCGAGAAAACTCATTCTTAAAGAGTTGAGGGGGGTAATGGTGGCACCATAAAATATTATTTTTATTATTAGTAGTATTATTATTATTATTTTCAGGACACGTGACATCCTCTTATTAGAGATGATAGAGAACATGAAGGATAAAGTGGATAAGTGGAAGGATACATGGCAAGATAAGAATGAATATGGGAGAGATGGATAGTTTTAGGTAGTTTTTTCCTATAAATATTTGCCTATAAATAGCCATTCATGGCTACATTGTAAAGGGATCCAAAACTCAAATCAAAGATAATTGATTTATATTTTTCTTGTCATTTATATTTCATGCATTTTATTTTACGTACTTCCTTTTCGAAGTATTTATTTTCAACATTTTCATTTTAAAGCATTTTATATACTTTATTTTTAAAGCATAGGAGTAGAGGTAAGTAATTATTACTTTGATTGTTTACTCAATCATCTTTCTCCGTTTTCCTCTTTCTTCTTTTAGGCCTTGTTTGGTTTGTTTTTCAAAAAAAATTTTGGGAAAAAGTCTCTACAAACAAATTTTCAAGAGTAATCAAACCAAACAAATTTTTCTAAAAAAAATCTCAAAATTTTGTTTGGTTACCTACTTTCCAAAATCATTCTCTCTCATACACATCAAATCAATCACTTTTTTTTTTTTAAAACTTTCTCTCCAAAATAATTTTCCAAAACCATTTTTGAAAAAAGGCAAATCAAACAAGTTTTCGTACTTTTTATCTCAAAAACTACTCTACAAATACAAACCAAACACACCCTTAATTTTTCTTTTTTCTATACTTGACAATTTTGAAATCTTCTTTGTTAAGGTAAAAGAACAGTCAACGCAATCGTTTGGTTTGAATTTAATCTGTAAAGATTTTTTTAATTCTTACTGACACGCTCATATTTATGATATTTTTTGTTATAGGAAAAATAAGCCAACAATTAACATATTGTATTAGTTTAGCTAACATGCAGCATAAAAACTGTTAACCGGCCTGCTAATGTCATGCACTACGTTGGAAACTTGATAATGATTTAATAAATTATAAAATTTTAATTTATGAAAACGATAAATAAATAATATTGCAATTACTGTTGAAATGATATTATGGGGTTGTTTGGGGGTGTTCTAAGGTTAAGTTTGGCATCTACTAAATAATACAAAAAGTTAAAAAGTCATTATCCTACTTAAGTCACATCATCTTATTTAAATCACATCACCTCTCTAACACATCACATCAAACCCAATCCAAACTCAACTCATATAAGTCAATAAGTCAAAAAGTACACTTTTTTAGAACATCCCAAACCAACCCTAAATAAGTGTATTTTTTGTCTTTTTAGACTAAAAAATTGAGGAAGAAAATATAGATGTTTGGGTTAACTTTTTGACTTTTTATGGAAAAATATGTAATAAAAAATTGTAAAAATTGGTTTGTAGAAAAAAATTAGGATTGAGAATTGTACAGCCGTAATTATTGACTTTTAGTAAATAATGTTAACTTTTTAATTTTTTAAATAACTTTTTAACTTTTTGACTTTTCTTGAACATGCCAAACTTGGCCTATATGTCATTGATTAGAACTTACCAAATGACCAGTACCATTTGGGAAACAAAAAAAAAAAACAAAACAAAACTAAGATACAAAATACATGTGACAGTGGGTGGGACCCACTGCCACATAATTAGAGTAACAACTAAGGAAAATGAAAAATCCCCCTAAAAAAACTCCCCCTAATCCCCCTAATTTTCATTTTTGGCAAACTGTTTTTTTTTTTTTCCTGTTTTCTTTTTTTTTTTTTTTTTTTTTACTTAAATAGGAAATTCGGGGGATTCGGGCTCATGACTTTCGAGCTCCGAATCACCCCCCAACAACTAATTAGTGATCTGCATCATTTTTCTAGAAAAAAAAAGTTGGTTTTTTGGAAAGATGCCATTTATGTTTATAACAAAAATTTCATACTTTAATACAAAATTCCCATTTACAGCAAGGTCTATAAAAATTAAGGAAAACATGTTTTATATGATTCTAAAATTGAAAAAAAAAAAAAAATGCTGAATCCATCTTGAAAAAAGTTAATAATATGTTAAAGGAAAAAATAAAAAGAAAAGAAGCTTAAAAACTAAGATAAAAGAAAGCAAAAATAGAAGGGAAATTTTTGAATAGAATTTTGGCCAAAATTAGTACATGTGTTCTTAATATAAGTATCTTACTATTTCATTATATTACAAAATTTCTGTTTTTAAAGTTTGCTAAAAACAATTACCTAAGCTTATGGAAAAATTGTATTAATATCAATCACTCACATATAAAACACGAAAAATAAATGAGAAAGTATTTTCTAAAATAATTACAATTTTATGGAAAAAAATTAACATTTTAATTATTAACATTTATAAATCTTACCTCTCATTTATTTATTTATTTATTTTTTCTGAACTTCTCCTCACTTTTTATTTTCTCAAAATAAAATGTATGAGGCATGAAGTTACGTAATGTGTGCGTTACTAAAAAATAAATTACTACGATTAATTCAACAATAAACTCAGGTAATGATAATGTACATGTAGTATACAATATCAATATTACATTTACACAATTTTTTCTCTCATAATCCCTACAAATGAGGTGGCATGAACTCTACCGCATCATAGATTTAAATCTTCTCCATCTGCTTGTTTATAAATTTAATTTAATTTTATGTAATTCTTATTATTTTTTGGCCATGAAATTTTAAATTAAATTGTTAATTTTTTAAGCTGAAGATTGTGCTTAAAAATAGAATACACAATTTCTATCAAAACATAATAATTATTAATTTGGTACTATAAACTTTTAAAATATAATGAGAAACTCCATTTATCAGTGAATTTATTTTACTATTTCATTTCACTTTTTATTTTTATTTACACAATAAAAACAAGCACGTGTCAAATTCACCAAATTTTAAAAATAATAAAATTGTCGAATAAAATTTGAAATGAGATAAAATGTTTTAAAAATTTTAAAATAAAACCATAACAGAATTAACATAGCATGAATCGTTGTATGGGTCATTGGATTAGATTAGGAAAGTCATCTCCACCGTCCAATCAAGATCCACACGAACCGTCTTATAAAGCCCATCTCTTCGCTTCCAACAGACGCAACTCAACCTCTCTATTTACATACACACAGAGATAGATATAGAGACAGAAACACGGCGATACAGAGAGAGAGAGAGTAAGTTTGAAGAGAGAGAAACTATGGCGGCAGCAGTGAGTAGTGCGTGGTCGAAGCCTGGTGCTTGGGCACTCGATTCCGAAGAACACGAAGCCGAACTTCTTCATCAGCACCAAAACGAAGAAACCAACAAAAAAACCCACCATTCCAACGGCGGAGACGCAGCGGAGTTCCCTTCACTCGCTGCGGCGGCCGCCACCAAGACCAAGAAGAAGAAGCCCCAAGCCATACCTCTCTCCGAGTTCGCCAAACCGGCTCAGACCACCCAAACCAGAGGCCTCACCGCCGAAGATCTCATGTCGTTGCCGACCGGTCCGCGCCAGAGAACCGCCGAGGAGCTCGACCGGTCCAAGCTCGGTGGCGGATTCAGATCGTACGGTTACGATAGGAATAGAGGCGAGGAGGGTTCGAATTCTAGGTGGGGGTCTTCTAGGGTTTCGGATGAGTCGCGTCGACAAGGAGGAGGAGGGTTTAATAGGGATTCGAGTAAAGAATCAGCGCCTTCTCGTGCCGATGAGGTCGATGATTGGGGGTCTACGAAGAGGTCTGTTTCTAGTAATGGATTTGAGAGGAGAGGAGAGAGAGGGGAGAGAGGGGGGTTTTTCAGGTCCAATTCTAGAGTTGATGAATCTGATAGTTGGGTTTTGAATAAGAGCTTTGCTCCTTCTGAAGGACGGAGATTTGAGAATCAGAGGGAGAGAATAGTGGGTTTCGAGTCAAATGGCGGCGCAGATTCAGAGAACTGGGTGAAGAAGAAGGAAGATGAGGGAAGGAAGTTCGGTACTAATGGTGGTGGTGGTCCTTTTGATAGTCTCTGAGAGAGGCTAGGGGGCTTTGATTCTGCAACAAATGGCGATGCAGATGCGGAAGCTTGGGGTAAAAAGAGGGAGGAGGGAAGTGGGATTGGGAGGCCGAGGCTTAATTTGCAGCCACAGACGCTGCCTGTGAGTGATGGTCAGCAAAATGGTTCAGTGACACAGACGAAACCAAGGGTTCTAACCCATTTGGTGAGGCAAGGCCCAGAGAGGAGGTTTTGAAGGGAAAGGGGCAGGATTGGAAGGAAATTGATGTGAAACTCGAGTCGGTGAAAATTAAGGAGATGGTTTCTGCGAACGATGGGGCTTCTTTTGGGAAGAGGAGTTTTGGGAGTGGAAATGGAAGGGCGATTACTCCCGATGGACGGACCGGGAGGAGCTGGAGGAAGACAGACTCTGCTGATGATCGTTCTCCAAGGTTTGTGAAATAAGTAGCTTTATGATGCAGAGCATGGATTGTAAAAATTTACACTATGTTTGGACTGAGGGATTTGGAGAGAAAAGGAAAGAAATAGAGTGATTTGTATTTTTCTTATTTGTTTGGATAACCTAAGTACAGCGAAATGGAAAGAAAGCGAAATGGGAAGAAATGGAGAGAAATTCACTTTTCTTATAAGGTCTATTTTCAATTTTTATAATATTAATTTTGTCCCTATAAAATAAAATAAATAAAATAATTGAAAATATAAAAAGGTTATTTTGGCAATATTATATAAAATAATTTTTTTTCTTTTCTCTTAATGAATCCTAACCAAACAAGAATGAGAGAAATCACAATTATTTCTTTTCTTTTATTTCTTCTTTATCCAGACAAAAAGGAGAGAAATTAAAACCATTTCATTTCTTTTCTCTTATTACTTAAGTAATCATTTCTTTTCTTTTCTCTTCTAGGTTAACAAACATAGTGTTAGTTGCTTTGAACTTGATTTTTCTTGCATCATGAATTGTGGATACTACATTGTTTTGTTGCTTGACTGTGAATGTTAATTGGGTAATTGTTGAAATTATGTTATGTAACGATCATAAACAGTTAAATTGTTCCTTTTGAGTTATTAGATTTCCTTTCTCATTTATTTAATTGATGTTTTGGGTTGTCATTTTTCTTTTAAGTGGATCACTTTGTTTATAGTTATTGTTTTTGATCTCTTCATATATCTGTGCAGAAGAATTAATTAACTTGTTTTGGCATGAGAAGTTTAATTTTCAGAAATTTTTATGAGTGAAAAAGGTGTTGATCGTTATGAAGCTTGTAACTGGTAATCCGAAGCGTTTATCAACATAGGTTGTTAGGTTTTGATATAATAGTGTCAGTCATAAATGTTTGGAACTTTAGTTTATTGGTCTTGTGTGTCATTGATTCTTTGTAGACTATGACTACATGGAATATTGAATTGGCTTCTTCAGCTGCTTTCCCAAAATTGAACAGGGCAGCTGCTTAGTTTTTTTGGGCTGTATTCATGAAATTTTTTGTTAGACCTCCATACTTTCTTCGTGTTATTTTATGGATGATTGCTTCTTTCTATACACATGATTTTACCAGGTATGGCATCTTTGGATTTTGTATTTAATGCACAGTGTATACACCGGGTGGGTGGTTACCTCTCCTTAGCTAGTGAAGGCACCTGTTGTAGTTGCTATTTTTAGACTAGCTATGATATTCGATTATTCTCTGTTCTCGGTTATGTGTATGTGATTACATGTCGGTTTGGATTTGGAGTTTTTAATAATTTTGATGATAGTGGCATGTTAGTATGTTGTATAATGTGATGATAGAGAGTAGGAATGTGGGAGAAAAGTAGCTACTTGTATTTGTTCTTTATACCGTTTATCACTTCTTATGCAGGGTGCATGAGCTTGTAGTGTTCTGCTTGCATAACTCCCTTCTGTCTTCATGCTTTTTGTATATGCTTTGTTAACAAGGCAAAATACATGCCATTTCTACTGTAGTGTTATTATAATGGTGTTGACTTTCGAAGGTCATTGCAATTCAAAAATCATGTTTTCCGAAATTCTTGTGCCCTTCAGACCTCTCTCAAGCTTTTGTTTAGAGAATGCGAACTATTCCATTTGAATTCATTCAGTCATACTGCTTGAGCCATTTTTTCCCTGTTATGGTAGGTCTAACTTTGAATTGAAGGTGTTAAGCCTTGTCATGGAATGAAAAAATAAAAAATTTGCTTTATTAATCTTGTGATTGGAATTGTTTTAGTTTTCAAATATCACTTAGATTACTTTTTAATAAGTAAAATAATTTCTGAGTTGAATGGTCTGGTTTATGGTTTTATTTATTTTTTATTCTTAACTGGATGTATGTCATATATGCATATTTTTAGATGGTTGATTTGCTTCAACAGAAATGAAGCAGAAAAAAAAACAGAGAGATGTTTTGACTGCTAAATGCTTTATGTGAAACTAATTTCTTTCTTTTACATGCAGTGCTGATAAAGTTGAAAATGACATTGCCGAAGAAGCTGAAGAAGATGTGCAAGAATGATGCTAAACTGTGAACACAAAAAAGAAAAAAAAAGAAGAGAGAGAGAGAGAGAGAGAGAGAAAACAAAGGTAAAGAGCAATCGGCTAGTTGGGAAGTTCAAGTCTTGGTTTGATGAATCCACTGGATTTTCAGTTTCTTTGTTCTTGTTTTGCCCTGACTTGTGTTATGGAGACAGTTTTGGTAGACTTATGTTTAGTTGAATTATTTAAGGCCTAAATGGCTTGTTTGTACTGGATAATTTTGTCATAACTTAGAACTGTGTTTATTTCCCCTATTGCTGTTCACTATAAAATTTTGTTTTCAACATTTGTTTAGCTATTGACTGGAAATGCAATTTTGATGTCCTTTTGCAACCCGAATAAATGGAGCTGTGACCTGTGCAATGATTTATACCTTCTCTTTGATTTGGATTATGGAAATTCATTTATTTAAATTGTCATCTGATGCTTTAGTCTTCATGTGGGGGTTGTATGGAAATCAAAAATTTAAGGCATTTGAATATGTTTATTCATTGTTGACTGGCTGAGTATGTTTTTGGCGTGATTTCAGAGGTGTTAAATTATTCTTCATTTTTTAAACCTTTTACAGCTGAGTAGCTAGCTGACGTGACTTCAACTTGTTCCAAGGTGAGTGCCCTCTTTGGTCGGCTAGAGTTTCTTGGTCTGGTCAGAGTATTGCGTTTGGATCTTCTAGAGTTTTTTTTCCTGAAGTGATCTCTAGAGTGGTTCAATGTGGTGCGACACCTGTTCCATTTGAGTAATCAAGGACTGAGATCAATGCCTCTTAAAAGCAGCGTCGTTTGATAATGAAATTCAAAAAAAATAAATCTTCCTTCCTTTTCAGTTTTAGAAAGAAACTGTAAGTGAGAGAGAGAGAGAGAGAGGAGGGGTTGAGCAGGAAACCAAGAGTTTGACGCCAAAAGCAATACAAAATGAAAGCCCAAATCTTGATTTTGGTTGGAAAGTAATTAAAAAAACAAATTGATGACCCAATTTTTCTGTAGATTTGATTTCAATTTTTCAAATTTGGATTTGATGTCAAACAAATTGATGACTCAATTTATTTTTGTTTGAAACATAAAATGAAAAGCAATTAATCTAGCCGCTTTTCACCTCTCTCTCTTCTTCCTCTTCCTTCTTCTTTCCTTTTCATGCAGCTGGCCGGCCGCCGCTCCTCTTCTCGCCTCCAACTTAGCTAGCAATCCAAAACCTCGAAAGTATTACAAAAACATAAACACAAAGGCCAACATAACTCACAACTTTTGAACTGTATATCAAGATTTACAACAAGAAAAACATAGAACCCAAAGAACATTTCAACCAATCGAAACAATAAACAACCCATCTATAGATTCAAGAAAGAACAAAATAAATAAATAAATAGAATAGGTTTATTCCAAGGAAAATGGATGTGTATTCCAAGATCAGACTTGCTAACCCACCAAATCAAGATCCATGGATTTATTAGATCTTCATTTTCTCCCTAAAAACTAAAACCCATTGAAGAAACCAGTCGAAACAAAACCTCCAAAATCTAAGAAACCAAACAGATCAAGAATACCAAAACCTATGAGTCCTTCTCAGATGAAGAACATGAAGAAGAAAAAAAAGAAGATGAGAGAGAAGAGAGGAAGGAGGAGAGAAGGGGGCGACAGTGGATGGTGTGGGTTTGGGCGATGCTAAGAAGAGGAGGAGAAAATGTGGCTAGAGATGGGTGGTGGGCAATCTGGAAATCTGCAACTTAGATTTTTTTTTTTTTTTTGGTCCCGTATTTGGTGGGTGATTGATCTCAGCCATTAGCTCTGTTAGTGGGACAGATGTCGCGCTATAAAGTATCACTCTAGAGATCACTTCAGGAAAAAAAAACTCTAGAAGATCCGAATGCCAGAGTATCAATCACCAACGTAATTTATCCGCACATACAAAGTTAATGCGAACATAATAATAGATCCAAGCACCTTGTCAGATATTGATGTATTTTGTGCATGTAACTTTCTATGTGAGTAACTTTCTGTGCCTGTATCATTTTTGCTTTTTATTGCAGCAAAGTTGAAGAGGAACAGTACTGAACAATATATCATGAAAGATTCCTCTCCACTTTGCAAACAACAATGGTTGAGAGTTTTAATTTGAGAATTTTAATGCAAGATGTGGAGAGTATTTATGTGAAGGTAGGGTTCACACTCATCTCTCTACTCTTTCTTTTACCTCACTAAAGTTTTTATTTAGAGCTTTCAAATTAAATTTATGTATCATTACTCCTTTGCAAATGGTTATGTTGTAAGTTGTAACCATCTCCATCTTCTTCCTGTGAATGGTTTTTTTCATTGGTACAATATTTCACCCAAATACCTCATGATGAATTACTTAGGATCTGAATTCCATTCCAAAAAAACCTTTCATTTTTTAACCAAACCCCTTTTAATTCAATGTCTTTCTACATATTACCACCTTCCTATTCATGTCTATGTCAAATCACTTGAGCTCGAAGAATTCCTTCCATTATCAGAATAATTCCACACCCATTAATACTCAAATTCTTTTCTTAAAAATAGTAAACAAACCAATTTTTAAAAATATAATAAAATAGTAAATACACCAATTTTTATATCCAAATACAAACTCACAGGAACAGTGGGTTTATGGGCATCTAAATGTGGTTTTGGGGTTAGAAACTGACAAAATGTGGATTTGGGTTTAAAAAAAAATTAGCAATAGTTTCTCTCCAGTAGTGGTTGTCTTTGTGTTTGGGAATCTATTTTGTTTAGGATAGAAACTGACAAAGTGATTTTGTTTTTTTCTTTTATCAGCTGACAAAATGATTTTGTTTAACTCAACCCAATCTGTTTAGTAATTTTTAGGTACAGGCATGCCAAGTAGTAGGTTGGGTTGGATTACCTTCCATTTACATAAAATTAAAAGAGTAATACAATATCTACAAATAAAAAATATGTATTGAAACACATATATAATTGAAAAACTTAAGTGATTCGTGATTAGATCAAGATTTAATTATACCAATTCTCAAACAATTAAAACTAACAATTTAAATCATTAAGCACGTACGAAAGTGATTTAGATTATTATTTTAAAAACAATAAATTGACATAAACGATTTTTACGTGAAAAAAATCACTATTGGAGTACCTCTAATTGTGATTAAAAAACCACAGGCAAAATGCCACAAAACAATCCACTATGAAGAAAAGAAAGAATACAAAATACCCAAACAAATTGCCCAAACTTTGTCAATTTGTCTTCAACGATTTGTATATCTTCCACTGCAACTTTCATCTCAAAATTGATTAGATTGATGTTGATTCCACAACATCCACATCGACTCAACAACCGCGCACAACTTCGAACACCTTCGAACACTCCACGCTTGAATCTCTGGATTCCATTGAAGAAGAATACTCTTGAAAATGATCACTCAAACAACCATTTGATGTGTATTATCAAACTATGTGAGTTTAATACTCAAGCAAACATTAAAAGAAAACTAGTAAAATAGCCCCAAAAGAAAACCCTAGAGCTCCTAAAACAGATCTGGAAGCCTTAAACCTAAAAACAGACTTAAACATATATATATATATAGAAAATAGAGGCCGTGTACCTCGCTCGAGCGTAGGACTTGCTGCTCGAGCAGAGTCACTAAAACGCATGTGATAAAACAAGACTACGCTCGAGCGCTGGAACTCGCGCTCGAGCGCAAAAACACCCCTCCAGTATTTTTACAGACAAGCCAAACTACTGAGAGGGTGCAAACTCCACTTGAGCGCATCTTTGTCCGCTCGAGCAGGACAAGCAAAAAATAAGGAAAAATTACAACTCAATTAAACTAAGTTTGTTCAAGGAATTGGCAACAAGTAGGGACCTAACAATCTCCCTCTTTGTCAATTCCCAGATAAAACTTTTCTAATAATTTTTCCTAACAAACACACACACTAGACACACTAATTAACACAAACACAAGATTTGGCCTATCAGACACAAAAAAAAAAAAAAAAAAAAGGGGCAAAACCACAAAAGTCGATTTGATTGAGAAATATTTTGAACAATTTAGAACCATCCACCTGTGAAACAACAATCAACATGCCACAAAAACCAAAACTGTGGAACTAAATAAGATAATAAAAAGCAACAGATATGAAAAAACAAAATAGCCAACTGTAGCAGTTCTAAACCAAAGGAAACAGTAGCAGTTCTAGCAGTTCTAAACTAAAGGAAACAATGTATAGGAGATATGACAAATCAAAAAATCCAACTGTAGCAGTTCTAAACCAAATGAAACAATGTATAAGTGACCCGAAAATTCTCTCCCTTTTTGGCCGGGAGACAAACAAGAACAAAACTGCCCAAGAAGTATCACAATTAAGGATCAGCCGGTGGCGGATGAGGTGGCTACAACCGAAGCAAAGAAAGAATCTGATCTAGCTGTAGAGTGGTCTGTGTAGCGAACTGCTCAATATGGCCAAGCCGACCATTGAAAGCATCCAGCCGAGCATCAATGTGAACCAACTGCTGAGTCATGGACTACTCAAAGTGGCGAGCTGGTCACGCATAGTCTGGGGAGGTACATCTGGTTCCCCTGCGCCTGCTGTGGCAGCATCAATCTCAGCTTCCTCTGCCATAAGATCAACATCACCTGTAGAAGAAAGACTTGCCCTAGATGACTCCCCTTTAACATGCGCACGACTTTGAGATACGAATTTCTTAGTGAAGGGTTTAATAGGAGTGGCATACTCATTATCCTCATAAACTAGGACCTCAAGTCTAGACAAAAGACGGTTGATCAAACAACCATAGGGCAACCCTAACTGTTTGTTTCCAATAACGACAATCATTTTGCGAAGGATAAGGGTGGCAAGGCTAATGGGCAATTGGTGATCATTGCACTATAGGGCATAACCTTGCTCTTGGTTTATTTCAGAGCTATAGGTGGTGACAATAAAATTGACACGATGTAGATTCTGACCACGAGCAAATTCTACTGGCTTTAGAGGAGGCTGAGTGATAGTAGACCAGAATGTTATGTAAGTACTATCTTCATTTTCACCAGATTCGGTTTCTTCAGGTTCTTGCTCTGACCCACTTTCATCATCCCAAGTCACTGTGTAGACTTTCTTCCTATTTTTTTTCGATGGATATTCAAGAGTAATATGTCCAAACCCTTGACATTCGTAACACTTGACACCTTACCCCTTCACAGTTTTCTTTTTAGTTTTTGGAGCAATTTTTGGTGGAAAAGTTTTGGGTTTTTCATTACTCTTATCTTTTGAAATAAGGTCCTTGAAATTAGGCTTCTTTTTTTTAAATTTTTTTTTGAACTGTTTAGTAAACATAGCCGTCATTTCGGATTTTAGATCAAACTCAATCTCAAGGGTCTTTGCAGTCTTATGAACACTAGTAAAAGCCACACTATCTTTTTGTTTTTTCTTAGAAATTTGGTAGGCTTCATAACTCTGCAAGTTTCCAACCAACTGATCAAGCTTGAGGGTATCAACATTGTAACAACCCTGACTCATGATTAACATTAATCCATGATTAATTATGCCTAACAGTAATTAAGGAGGAATTTTGAATTAATTTTCATGTGTGTGTGTTGCATTATCTGGGTTTATATCTGTTTTGCGTAGAAAGATCTGTCCATGTTTTAGTTTCGGTTTGCGAATTGAAGGCCTTATCGGCATCTGATTCAGAAATTGGCTTGATTTATGTGTTAATTGAAATTTTTAGAATTTTATGGTAGGTTTAATTGAAATCCGATTCGGAACAATTAAATTAGATTAATTTAATTTAATGTCCATTTATTTGGCCTTATTTAATTATACTTCCACTTAAGCTTACGTAAGGCTTACACACCTCATTTGAGCCTTTTGTTTTCTTATCATCTTTGAGCCTCCAAGGGAAAAACGTGAGAGAGAGAGAAGTAGAGAGTGAGAAAGTTGAGATCAAGTTTGAAGTTTGGAAGAATTGCTAGGGGACTTGGAGGATTGCTCAAGAATATCTCTAAACTATAAGGAATTGAGAACCTTAGGTAAGAATTTTAGCCTCTAGTTTTATAATTTGGTTGATTAATGCATGGGATCAAGTGAGATAGGTGGATTGTTATGAGAATTGAGCTAAAGATTGGAATTGAGAATAAATTTATGTTTGTATGTGCATTTCATGAAGTTTTGAAAATGTTTTCAAGGAATTCCCTCATGCATGTCTTGAATTCACCTTAATTTTGGGAAATCATTGAGTTTCATGTTGTTTTGTAGCATTTGATTATGTTTTGAGGAGCTTAAGTTCAAAGGAATGCATGCATGTCTTGTTTATGGATTATACATAAGTCTTGAGTTGAAATTTTGTAGAATTGCATGTCATTGGGCCATGATTGCTTGAAACGATCTTTAAAACATGTTGTTTTATGAGTTTCTATGAGTTTCCTAAAGTTTTGGCTCAAAATGTTGAGTTTTGAAGTGTTTGGTTGAGTTTGAAGCTTGGGAATCAAATCTGGAAATTCCAAAATTTGAACCCACTCTCGAGGGTAGAAGTTCACGCTCGAGCGAGAACTCTGAATGTGTGCACTTCCGCTCGAGCGATATGATACCCGCTCGAGCATGAAATGCATGTATCCAGAAGTTCATATGTTTTACAGTCTGCTCGAGCGAGGGAATCCATGCTCGAGCAAGGGTCTGACTCTCACGCTCGAGCGGGGATTGAGCGTCTGTCGAGCGTGAAAAACATGCAGCCAGTACTTTTCCAAAGTTTACAGTTCGCTCGAGCGAGGGAAGTCATGCTTGAGTGAACCTTCACATTTTCCATGTCCGCTCGAGCGAGGAAACCCACGCTCGAGCGTGGACCCTGTTTTCAGCAAGTTTTGGAAAATATTTTCAAGTGCATTTTTGCATCCTCATTCCATCTTAGGCATTCCTAAGCCATGATTAAGACTTCATAATGAGCTTAAAGGCTAGAAACACGCTAAGAGCAAATAAAGTAAGTTATATATAATTCGAAACGGTGTTTCAAGTGTGTTTTTGTTATGTGTTCGTGTAGGTCACGTGCCATAAACCGTTTGATTAGTCTACTTTGTCTATCTGTATTTGAAGCCAACTGTGAGTAATAACTTAGTAAAGCTATATTCAACTTTATTTATTTTTTGTATGATGAATTAAGATATGTTTTCTAAATGATATGTTCTATACAATGAATGATTGCCCAATTTCTAACAATGTATTCGTGGCATCCTTGGCATAATGTAATATCTGTTAGCTGTTACTCGGTATCGGAGGTTCCATTATGGAACTTAATATGTTTGCACTCTGTTACTCGTACCGGAGGCTCTATCATGGGGCTCATCATGTTTATTCTCTATTACCCGGATCCGGAGATTCCTTTATGGAACTGGTTATTCGTAACCACTATATGTTCTGCATCTGTTATGTATCTGTTCTGTTATCGCTAATGGATGTACCACATATGATTAAGCATGAGCTCTAATTTCTATATTTGATTTGAACAAGAATATGAATATGAATCTGTATAGACTTTATTCATTAAAACCCTTTACACCGTTATTATTCACTGGGTTTCCGCTCACTGTTTATATTATGTATGTAGGTGAGCCGGCACCTGATCAGGGCCAGAGTTGACGGCATATGTTTCAGTTTTTGTCAGCCAACCTTTGCGCCTCCTGAGGAGGTTCCGGATGAAGTCTAGTTTTGTGGCTGTTTTTGTAATCATTATTAGGCTATGTTTGTTTGTTAAGTTGTGGGCGGGATTTTTAACATGTACGTCTAAGTGTGATATGTAAATATTATGTCTGTTGACTTCACTCATAAATTATAAAAGTTTCAAGCTATTCTGTCCCATGTATGTCACCACCGCTCATTGGACCTCGTATATTTTGTATATTTGCTTCCGCAGCCCCTAACTTTATGTTAATCTGTCAAGAGGCCTTTGGTAATCCAAGGATTACTGGCCGGTTGCGATGCTAAACCCATAGGGGCGGGTTTGGGTCGTGACAAACATTCTGAGCCTTCTCAATAGTTGTAACTTTTGATTGGAACTTTTCGGGTAAAGATCTCAAAAATTTTTCAACAACCTTAGCTTCAGGGATTTTTTCACCAAGTGTGAAACAATAATTCACGATGTCATTGAGTTTAGCATAAAAATCATCAAACATCTCATCATCACGCATAAAAAGAGTTTCAAAAGAAGATGTGAGACGTTGAAGTTTTAATCTTTTAACAGAATTAGTACCCTCGTGAATAGTTTCAAGGATGTCTCAAGCCTTTTTTGCTACCTCACACGTGCAAATACGATGAAATTCTTCAAGTGTGACGGAGCAAAAGAGGTAATTGAGAGCCTTACTATTCCAATTCGAGTTTTGATGGTCGAATCGTCCTATTTATCAAGAGGTTTGGGAATATCAACACCATCAATGGTGACAACGAGTTCACTTCACCCATAGATCATACGATTGCCAAACTTTCTCATCGATAGATTTTAAAAACGCTCTCATACGAGCTTTCCAATAAGAATAGTTTGTACCATCAAGTAGTGGAGGTTTATGGGTTTAGTTACCTTCGTGAATTGAATCTATATCACCAATCATACAAAATCACACACCTATAGTTTTGATAAAAACAAAGAGTGACCTGCTCTGATACCAATTGAAAAACCTATGTGATTCGTGATTATATCAAGATTTAATTATACCAATTCCCAAACAATTAAAACTAACAATTTAAATTATCAAGCACGTACGAAAGCGATTTAGATTGTTGTTTAAAAAACAAAACGATTTTTACGTGGAAAAAATCACTATTGGAGCACCTCCAATTGTGATTAAAAAACCACGGGCGAAACGCCACAAAACAATCCACTATGAAGGAAAGAAATAATACAAAATACCTAAACAAATTACCCAAACTCTGTCAATTTGTCTTTAATGATTTGTATATCTTCCACTGCAACCTTCGTGTCAGAATTGATTAGATTGATGTTGATTCCACAACATCCATGTCAACTCAACAACCGCGCACAGCTTCGAACATCTTCGAACACTCCAAGCTTGAATCTCCGGATTCCACCGAAGAAGAACACTCTTGAAGATGATGACTCAAACAACCCTTTGATGTGTATTATCAAACCATATGAGTTTAATACTCAAGCAAACATCAAAAGAAAACTAGCAAAATAGTCCCAAAAGAAAACCCTAAAGCCCCCAAAACAGATCTGGAAGCCTTAAATCTAAAAATGGACTTAAACACATATATATAGAAAACAGGGGTCGCGTACCCCGCTCAAGCACAGGACTTGCCACTTGAGCGGAGTCACTAAAATGCGTGCGATAAAACAAGACTACACTCGACGGCTGGAACTCCTGCTCGAGCGCAAAAACACGCCTCCTAGTAAGCCAAACTATTGAGAAGGTGCAAACTCCGCTCGAGCGGGACAAGCAAAAAATAAGGAAAAATTACAACTCAATTAAACTAAGTTTGTTCACAGAATTGGCAACAAGTAGGGACCTAACAATAATAATGTGATTAAATTAAAAATTATTATTTTAAAACAAAAAAATGAACGGAGATGACTTTTATTTACAAAATAGTCAATTTAAACCACATAAAGATGACTTTTAATTACAAAATTGTCACTACAATATCATGTTGATAAAAAAATTTGAAATGTTAAAATTTTCTAATTATAAAGAAATTAGAAGTTGGGTTGAATCTAAATTTTGCTTCGCATATTTGAGTCACGGATATAACTAATTCCTTTGTCATTCTAAAGTGAATTCATAGTATAGATTTTAGAGTTTAGATTTGTCCATATCTACACTATTATATAAAACACACAACCCTTTGAAAGGTAGTTCTATTTGTATTTCACTAATCCTCTCAGTTCACATTATATTTAATTTGATTTTTTTTTGCTATTAATTTTCAAATAATGCCAAGATACTCTCATCTTCTTTAATCTCAAACCTTAACCCTAATAGTAGCTCAATATTCACTACCTACTGCCTCTGCCATCCCTATTTCTAGCTCTCTCTTGCTATTGCTGTTGTAATCCCCTATCCCTTCTTGTCATTGTAGCAGCTGCGATTCCCCTCCTCTCCCCACCCCACCCCGCCCCTCCCCTACCTCCTCCCTGTCTATGTTGCCCCTCCCTCCCTAGTCCTCTTTATTTCCAGCATTCTCTCCCCTCTTCAAACTCTCGTGTCATCATTTTTCAGTCTCGCAACAACATCCCTCATTCTTGCAACACCCTCTCTCTTATCCTCCCATCGCCATCAAAACACTAGTCACTACCTCTCTAACTCCAAAATGAAGAGGCAGAAATGGAAATAAGTGGGTTGAAGAGAGGGTGGTGGTGGGGCTATCGGGCTAGGAAGGGGTAATGCGGAAGAGAGAGGGATAGGAAGGGAGTGGCAATAGAGGGAGGAACAACAAGGCTATGAAGGGGGTGGTGGAGGGCCAACGGGGTTAGGAAAGGTTTGTAGAGAAGGAAAGGGGTTTATGCCCGTGGCAATGGCTAGTAGTGATGTTGGAGGTTAGTGGTGTGTACCAATAGATTGTATTTTAAAATTTCACCCAAATGAATAATTTACTTGAGACATATAAATTCATATTTAGAACATTGCATACTCCTATAACATTCATATATTAGTAGGATCTATTACCTCTATTGGAGAGACAATAATTTATGTGGTGCTTTAAATAATTGATGTTTGACATCGTTATTGTTATACAAATAGTCCACTACAAGAATTTTCACTTTTGGCGACTAAATTTTTAGTCACCAAAAGTCAATTTTTAGTTGCCGAAGGGCCTTAGCGACTAATTTTTTTGGTCACAAAATTAGTAGCCGAAGAGTAGTCGGGAAAGCTAATTGGCGACTAAAATTATTTTTGTTGCCAAATGTATTCATTTGTTGACTAAATATTTAGTCGCCAAAAGATTGGACATTAAATTAAATTAGACCCTTTTCAACGACCAAACTTTTAGTCGCCTAAAGTCCCACCTTTTAGCTATTAAAATTTTAGTCGGCAAAGAGTTTCTTTTTAGCTACTAAAAATTTAGTCGCCGAAAGTCCCCATCTTTAGCTACTAAATGTTTAGTCGGCAAAGAGTTCTCTTTTGGCTACTAAATATTTAGTCGCCTAAAGTTCTACATTTTTGGCTACTAAAATTTTAGTCGGCAAAAGTGTGTTTATAATTTAGTTTTGTTTTTAGCTACAAAATATTTTAATAGCCAAATGTTTGATTTTCTTTCGGCTACTAAAGTTTTAGTCGCTAAATGTCTTTTTTTTTTTTTTTTTGGCTACAAAACTTTTAGTCGCCAAATTTTTCTTCACCAATTTCTTTTTAGCTACTAATTGTTTAGTCGCCAAGAACATGATATTATATTTTATCGCGAAATTATAATTTCTCCACAACCTGTCTATATATAATGCAACCTGTAATATGTATAAAAACAAAATGATACATACTATCAATTATTTCACAATCTGCATCCATATACCAAAAATAAATAACATTAAATATCAAAGTCCATACAAATCAACTATTGTCCAAACTAAAATAATAATTCCATACAAAATATGTTATACAAAAATCAAAACCCTTCGTATACAAAAAAATACATTTACTACCAAGCGAAATTACCATTTGGCATGGTACAAATTACCATCGTAATCTGTACCACAACAACAGGTGATATATGTACCACGACAAAAGTTTTCTATGGACCATGACAAAACGTCCTATATGTACGCCGACAAATGGTATATATGTACCACGACAAAAGGTGATCTATGTACTACGACAGTCATTATCTGTTGATTGCCAAAAGTTTTATGTATCAATAATAATGAACTACACAAAAGCTGATCAGGACAAAAGTATTATATTAGTTCTACACAAAAGTGAAAATTCTTCTCCATACACCAATATGGATTATCCACAAGTCCACGCAACAAAACCATCTACAAAGAAAAATAAAAAACGAAACATTAGAATTGGTTACAAAATATCAATTCAGTCAGCCATATGAAACATGTTCTAACATGTATTTAAGATAGAACAATCGAGAAATGTATTTTTGGAAATAAAAGAAAGTATATATATATATATATATCTATCATGAAATACTTATTCCAATCAACTGCACAAACAATGTAATATGTAATTTCTTTGTCCTATAAATATATAAAGGCAATTATTCAGCTCTAATTCTCAACCTACGGGTCCGAATTATATTCTGTCAATTCTCACAAGTCCTATTTGTTATGGCAAAGCTCTCCGTGTGAGACACACAATCGTTCGGGAGCTGTTTTGATTTTTCGCCCCCGAAAAGTCCTTTTTCGATTAAGTTTAGGGCGTATTTGGCTCTAAAATTGTAAAACAAAGTATAACGCAACAAAATAAAAATTATGGTCATACCTTTAGAACAGAGTCTGAATTGAAGGATCTCGTGGGTAAATCACGTGCTTCCTGAATCTGATCAATCAACCTAGCAATGGAGTGATATTACAATAGTGAATATCGCCCACACAAATCACAGTGCAAATGGCTTTTGATCGTTGGTTTTTAGGAGAGAGTCAGTATATGAGAAAAAGCTCAAACATACGTTGTTTTTCTCTTAATTACTCATATCCTATATTATCAGATATATAATATGTTTATCTCATTTATCCATATCAGTTATATGAGATAATATAAGATATATCATCTATCCATATCAATTATATGATAGATATATATATCCTGAGTGGTTATCCAAATAGGTTTGAATTTGAATTCAAAACCCATTTGGATAAGGTTCAAAAGATTCAAAGGGTCATGCCACATGGGTGCCCATTTCTAACATCTCCCACTCGCACATGAGTTGGCATGACACTGCTACATCTGTATCTCAATCTCCCCCAAAATGAACAATCTCATACTAGCCAATGCACCGTGCGACCGCTGAGAACACCTGCATGTGGGAGCTCTATACTAGAAACTCAATATGAGTCAGCATAGAGACATCAACCCAAAAAGAACAGAAATAGTGTCTCATGTATCCAGACCCATCTAGCTACATCAGTCCAAAAACATCTCTAATCCCTCAAAAGAGCATGTTTGACTCTCCTAGGTCCTACATTATATTCACACCTAATCAACATCCTATAAAGAGCGATATGAGTTGTCGACAGTGAATATAGAGTAGAGATGTAGAACTAGATGATCTTCCTTTCACCCTCATATCATTCAATTTGAAATTAACCGCTTTCCCAGTAATGTCCCTTAAAGCCGAATCATACATGACCGCAGGCAACATACCAAAGTAGCTGAACATCAACTCCTCATCTTATGATATAGTCAAAGGTCACAAAAGGCACAAAGTGAAATCATTTAGGGAAAAAAAACTTTTAGGACTCACACGGTGAAGAAGCAGGGATCCATTCTTTCACCTCGCTAACAGGTCAATAAGCACATGCAGTACGAATGCATGTTATAGTGGAGTAACTCTTCCAAAGAGTGATGTTAAACTCACACACCATATAGATCTTAGTCTAGTCGCTCTTAAGCGCACAAGTCGCTTCCTAGCGTCTAACTCGAATTCTCTATTTGCTCGCCTCTCAGGCATCAAATGAGATCTCGCATCTGGCTATCCATAACAGGCACATCATGGAAAAATGGGTACTTTCATATCCATGGTCGGTCTCCAACAAGACCTCATCTTGGCTCCAACCAAGGTGATATAGCTAGTGGATAATTTTAGCTTATCTATTTGCTCCAAATACAATAAGCCACTAGTCTCATCCTTACTCGCGACCTAGCGCTAAGGGCGATTGCTCGTGTGAGTGAGCTAATCTTGCTTGCTAACATCAATTTAATTATTTTGTGTATGCTAATTCACAAACCATTGCAAAAGGTAGTAAACATAAATGTGTAATAGAAACAAATATGAATACTAATGGCATAAATATCCCCAAAAAATATGAGTTCAACTGAATACACATAAAAATATCACCACCTACGTAGTCCTAAAGCCTTAACATGAGTAAGACAAACATCTCTAGCAATAGGCTTAGTCAAAGGGTCCGCAACCATGCGACTCGTAGGGATGTGCTCCAAGATTACCTCTTTCTGCGCCAAAATGTCTCTGATAAAGTTGAACCTCACATCAATGTGTTTGGTTCTGCCGTGGTATTTAGGATCCTTAGCGTGGCAGTGCGACCATCTTTGTCACAATGGATAGTCACAGGGTCTGAAGTGTGTGTGACAACATCCAAATGCTGAAGGAATCTCCTCAACCACACGGCTTCCTGAATGGCAGATGAACAAGCCACAAACTCAGCCTCCATAGTCGATAAGGTGATACAGGATTACTTCTTACTGTTCTGAGAAATAGCACCATCGCTAAGCATGAAAGCATATCTTGAAGTAGACTTACGCTCATCTAGGTCTCCTCCCCAGTCAGCATTACAGTAGCCAACTAGATGTAGATCTGAACTCTGGTAGCAAAGTGTGTAATCTGTAGTCCCTCTAAGACATCGTAATATCCTCTTTACTGCTTTCCAATAAGTTGGTCCTGGGTTGGATTGGTAACGACTCACCAATCCGACTGCATAACAAATATCAGGACGCGTACACATCATAGCATACATCAAGCTTCCAACAGCATTTGCATAGGGAACACGGGCCATCTTTTCATTTTCTTCTTGAGTCTTAGGACCGATATCAAGACTTAGGCTCTCGTCTTTTGCAATAGGAGTGTCAATGGGTTTGCAGCTCTACATCTGGAATCGCTCTAGAATAGTCTTAATGTAAGTCTCTTGAGACAAACCAACAAGTCTCCTAGAGCGATCCCTAAGGATCTTAACACCGAGCACATAGCTCGCCTCATCCATGTCTTTCATCTCAAATGTAGAGAACAACCACATTTTAGTGGCGACAATCATCTCCTTGTCATTTCCAGCCAATAATATGTCATCTACATATAATGACAATATCAGAAAAATGTCCTTGGACCGCTTAACGTACACACAATGATCTTCATCAATCATCGTAAACCCATTAGAAACAATGGCTCGATGAAATCTCAGATTCGACTATTTGGATGATTGCTCTAAGCCATAAATAGATCGTTGAAGCTTGCAAACTTTGCGCTCCTGACCTATTGCCACAAAGCCTTCTGGTTGATCCATATTGATCTCTTTATCCAATTTTTCATTGAGAAATGCAGTCTTAACGTCCATTTGATATAGCTCTAAGTCCCACTGAGCTACTATGGCCAGGATTAGGCGAATAGAGGCAAACCTTACAACTGGTGAAAAAGTTTCCTCATAGTTCACACCCTCTCGTTGGGTGTAACCTTTCGCCACTAGGCGAGCCTTATACCTTTCTATGGAACCATCCGCCTTGCGCTTGATTTTGAGAACCCATTTGTTCCCAATAGTCTTGCGCCTTGGCGGCAAATCAACCAAGTCCCAGACATGATTTTTCTTCATAGACTCTATTTCTTCATCCATTGCAGTACTTCATTCTTTACTAGCAGGGGATGAGAGAGCCTCTTTGAGATTCTTAGGCTCCATCTCATCACTCGGAGCAATCATGAATGCTTTCCCTTCAATCTCAAAACGACGACGGGGTATAGCTCTACGTTTGCTTCTACGTAGTTGAGAATCTTGAGAATCCTCATCCATTGGATCTAATCCATGGGCAGATAGATCACTCCCACTGTCCCTAGGTGTTCCTTCAAGTAGATTCTCCATCTCATAGAGTTCTACTTCTCTAGTTACTTCACCTCTGCTAGGGAAATCCTCCTCTAGGAAATCCACATCTCGTGACTCAATTACAGTTACACTTTCATCCAAATGCTCCCCAACAAACACATAGCCCTTAGAATGCTCATTATAGCGAATGAAGATACACTTCTTTCCTCTAGGGCCCAACTTCCCAAACTTATGAGAAGCGTTGTGTATGTGGTTGCCGAACCCCAAGGCATAAATTGCCCAAATCAAGCTTTTTGCGATCCATATCTCATATGGGTAGAAGGAAGCGATTTGGAGGGCACACGGTTAAGGACGTAGGCAGCAGTTAACAAAGAATCTCCCCAATAAGAAATGGGAAGATTAGCTTGCGCCATCATTGATCTAACCATGTCAAGCAATGTGCGATTCCTTCTCTCTACTACACCATTTTGTTGCGGAGTCTTAGGAATTGTCAATTGCCTAATAACTCATTTTTCCTCACAGAGCACTTTAAATTGCTTAGATAGATACTCACGTCCTCTGTCAGTCCTTAGAGCCTTAATGCTTTTGTCTAATTGATTCTCAACCTCATTAACATACCGTCTAAAGCAATCCAATGCTTCTGACTTGTGAGAAATCAAATAGACATGACCAAAACGCGTGCAATCATCTATAAATGTGATGAAATAAGGGGCTCCATGCCTTGCCTTCACATTCATTGGTCCACATATATCAGAATGAATAAGTTGCAATGGGATAGATGTCCTTATGGCTTTCCCAAATGGTTTCCTTGTTGCCTTTCTAGCAAGACAGTGCTCACAAGTAGGCAAAGTGACTCTAGCGAATGGGCCTAAAAGACCTTCTCTAGCCAATCTAGTCATCCTGTCTTGCCCTATGTGGCCTAATCTAGCATGCCATCTCATAGAATCATTATCACAAAAAGATGCAATATTAGAAACAGAGCCATTGGCATTTTTATTAAGACTAGAATCATCCACATCCAAAACTAAAAAACCATCAAAAAGATAACCAAAACCATAAAAAATTGTTCCCAAATAAATGCTAACACTATTATTCTCAAAACAAAAGCTAAAACCAAGGCTCATCATGCTAATAACTGAAACTAAGTTTCACCGAATATCCGGAGCATAAAGAATATCATGAAGATACAAGGTGCGCCCTCGTCGCATTTCCAGCTTAAATATGCCAATGCCAAGCACCTCCACACTGGACTCGTTCCCCATGTAAACTTTTCTGCTCTCAGCAGGTACTCGGCGATACTCAACGAACCCTACTTTGTCCCTCGCGATGTGGTCTGTTGCTCCGGAGTCTACAACCCAAAAATGAGGAGAATGAGCAATTAATGCTTGACTAGGCACAAAGTATTGAATGCGAGAAATTAAGTAAGGTAGTACCTTCTTCTGCTCAGGACAATCTCGAGCGAAGTGTCCTTCTTTGTTACAGTTAAAGCATGTTAATTTAGCCTTTGCCTTTTTACCACCTCTCTTGCCTTTACGCTTGAAATTTCTAGCGCCATTAGGCTTAAGCACAGTTGCTGCTTGCTTCTTAGGGGCACCTTTTGATTTTCCACGTTTGAGCGAGAAGTCCTCGTGAGCTTGACTCAACCACCATAGCGAACCATCGGACTTAGCGCCTCAAGGCGCCTCTAGCTCCAAATAGCGATATGTCTTGAATGTTTTCACGCTCTCATTATGCATCATGTTCGCTTCATCTGCTCCCAAGAATTTGGCGAGAGCGAATTCTGACTTGTACTTGCTGCTCTTGAGTCAAATTGTGCCCAGCAGCTGCAAGCTCATGTATCATGGCTGACATGACCCTAAAATGCTGCTTTATCGAGTAATGTGCCCTTTTCTGATATGAGTCAAATTTCATAGTCAGCCCACGTAGCTTTGCCAAAGAGGTAATACCAAACTTTTGCTTGAGAGCTTCCCACATCTCAAATGCAGTCGGACAATGCTCAAACTCACTAATCAAGTCGTTGTGCATGCTGCTTAACATAGTAAAGCGCGCACACCGATCTTTGTTATGCCAAGTCTGAAAGGTTTCAAGATCACGACGATGTTGAGCTGTATTGCCCTGCTCTGGCTCAACCATCACTTGTTCAAGTGTAGTCAACACTTCTTGCTCATTGAGGAGGTATTGGATCTTACGGCGCCATATATCATAATTGTCGCCATCCAATTTCTCTCCCTTAGTTAAGTCTGCCACCACTATCTTAGCAGCCATTTCTACATACAGAGTAAACAAATGCGCATGGGATATTAATGATAGCAACACAAAAAAAAAAAAAAAAAAAAAAAAAATTGCAGCAAAAGAATCTAAATTAAATAATGATAATTTTACACATGTCTCAAGATTGAAAATTTGCTATGCTCGTAATCATCTCTTGCGCCTCTAGTGATAATTATCAAAATTTAATTTAACTTTATGCGCAAAAAACAATCAATCTCCCACTACTTATGGCATTTACAAAGCATGATAAATTCCATACAATAGCATCTTAATGTAAATATACAAATAACTCATGCTATATTCATTTAATAATGGAATTCAAATAAATAAATAAAAAACTAATCATGCTTCTTTAATTGCAACATATTATAAACCCTAAAAAATATGTTGTATTTAATATTCAGATTATGCCATAATAAAAAGTACATCATTCTGAAATTTTTTGGAATTTTTCTGAAATTTTTTGGAATTCTAAATAACTAATAAACACACATTAAATTAGAAATAAAAAATTCCAGAATCTGATAAACTGAAAAAATTATTCCAGTAAATAGTAAAACATTTTAGAAGTCTACAATAAAAAATTCAACCCCAGAAAATAATTTATGCAATACCAGAAGCATTTTAAAACATAAATAATGAATTATAATCAAAGAAAAAATACTTTTTATTTTCATAAAATTTTCAAAATTTTACAGAATATAGAAAATTTAATTCCGAGTCTAACAGTACTAACCACACATAAAACAAATCTATAATGAATTAATTATGACCATTTAACGTGATTCAGAATTAAAAAACAAAACAAACAGTGCCTCATGCATAGCAGCCAAGCCAACCAAGCCGGCGGAAGAAAACAGCGTGACTCGGTAGCGTGGCTTCGAGAGCGACTTCAGCGCGGCGGTTAGCGGCGAAGTGTCAGTAGCGTGGGAGGCGCTCATCATGGCGTCGGTAGTGGCGTGAGGCCCAGCGCCGCCTTCAGGTGTTTTCCGATCTCATTATTGTATTGCCAGACTCCATTTTTTAAAATAAAACCATTTATGGTATTAAAAAAGATATTAATGAACATAAAAATAGGTATTTATGCCCTTAATCTAATGAAAGTAGACATTTTCCCTCCTTTATAAACATTCATGTAGATAATGTATACATATACATATAAAAATATACACATGATTAAAGAAAAACGAAAATACCCATTCATGCTCTGATACCAATGTAAAACAAAGTATAGCATGGCGGGATAAAAATTATGGTCATAACTTTAGAACAGAGTCTGAATTGAAGGATCTCGTGGGTAAATCACGTGTTTCCTGAATCTGATAAGTCAACCCAGCAATGGAGTGATATTACAATAGTGAATATCACCCACACAAATCACAGTGCAAATGGCTTTTGATCATTGGTTTTTGGGAGAGAGTCAGTATATGGGAAAAAGCTCAAACATATGTTGTTTTTCTCTTAATCACCCATATCCCATATTATCAGATATATAATATGTTTATCTCATTTATCCATATCAGTTATATGAGATAATATAAGATATATCATCTATCCATATCAATTATATGATATATATATATATATATCCTGAGTGGTTATCCAAATAGGTTTGAATTTGAATTCAAAACCCATTTGGATAAGGTTCAAAAGATTCAAAGGGTCATGCCACATGAGCACCCATTTCTAACAAAAATAAAAGACATGGTTACAATTAACCATATTAGACGACCCATACAATTAATTATCAGAGTCCTTATCAATATTATAATTATCAACCAAATACCAAGGAAAAAGATTTACAAAATCTCACTTGCCATGGTTAAACTATAATTTACTAGGAATCCATTTGTTATCCAAAACATTTTGCAACTTTTGTCATAGTAGATCTATTGTAATTGATAGGAATATGGCTTTGCCTATGGGGACAAAGTGTTTAATGTTTCATTCTACATTAACTGACAATTTGAGCACACATACATGTATGTGTGCGGTGAAATCTTGAGTTTGAAAGCTGTTTGGTGTCATCATCCAAATTGAGCGAGTCAAATTTTATTTGAGATCATAATTATATTTGTTTACATTGCTCTAGGCAATCACGCTAAAGACATATCCTGCTGAGCTCTCCCTCACTGCTTGGATATGCCTATTAGGAACAGCTCAGAGGGCCATAGTGGTGCTTATAATGGAGAGGGGAAATGCTAGCGTCTAGTCTATAAGCTGGGGCACCAAACTCTATTCACTTTTTTTTTTTTTTAATCTTCATTTTCCAAGTAGCAAATCCTATTTTTTAAATTCTTTTAGCACTATTAATCTTAAGTAACATTGTAACAATCTGCATGCACCTAGTCTCACATCAATCAGCATTTCTCTTCCTTCTGGAGACTTATAGGGGTGATGGGATTCATCACTTTATACTATCACTTCCTGTAATTTATTTATAATGGTATTGGTCTTGCTGTCTCTTCTTTTTAATTCGTTGCTTTGTTACCTCTATTTTATTACTTTGTTGAACTCAACTAGATGGAACTCTTTCTATTTCTATGATTGGTTGAAGAACTTTGACAATATGATTAATGGTTACTAGAACTCACTGGGCTTATTTTGAGTTTGGAATTATATTTGGATTCTGAAATTACTACCAAGTAGACAAAACGCAAGTTGTAGTGGTGGAATTATGAAGCCTTAGGGGATTTTAAAACAACCATTAATGGCTTAATTTCTTAATTTTGTTCTATCGAAGAAAATGAATCAGGCTATGTGCTTGCAAATCATGGACATTCTCTTGAAGAAGATAGGGTTGGCTTTGGACTTCTAGGATGATAAAGTTGAGGATTCAAGCATTCTATATCTTTTGCTGAAGTTAGGTGTATAGTTGTATTGTATGCGCACACATGCATGTGTGAGAGTCTTCAATTCCTCTAACATGTCACATTTACTAGATATATTACATGGACTTCTCTAAAAGCATGAAGTAGCCGTGTTAGACATGCAACACTTGGATAAGGTACATGTGTTTGACATGACTAACTGGACATGTCCCGAGCGAACATGTCAAGTGCACATAAAACTCTCTAGTGCAACTCATAAACTAATAATGGGGCTTTTAGTTATTATTTAACTCAATATTCTATGGTTGCTATCCTGACTTGTAGAAACACTAAGTAATAATCTAGGAAGTTCAAATTTTAATGTACGAGCGATTTTTCATGACCAATGAATTTGATTAGCTTTCAAAAAATATACTATACTTACTCATCTCAAATTGCTAGTATTATTCTTAAAATAAAATACATACAACTAATTGAATTTTTTTTTATTATATGTTAGAATTATATAATTTTTTTTGTTACAATTAGACATCAAAATGAATACGCACTAGAAAGAAACCCCAGATATATGCTTATTCAAAATCCACAATTGAGTTGATAACAATGATCAAAATTCAATCTTTTTACAACAACACAATGCAATTCTATAAGCAAAATTGGTACTATTTCATCCAAATTATTTCAAAATCAACACAATGAACATCATCATCAGAAGAGTAAAAAAGAAAAAAAAAAGAGAGGCTAATTTTGTAGCCCCAAATTCAATTACTCGTATGATAATCAATTGCAAAAATACACAAACAAAATTAGAAAAAAGAAAGAAAAAATTAATAATTATGATGAGAAATGATCAATCTCGTACCTATAGATACAATGCTATACAACAAAAAGCAAGAACGAATCTCTGTACGCCATTCCCAGCCGCTTCGGATTGGATTTCTTGACCCAGCAGCGATAACAAATGACTCGGCGGCGCATACAATTCCGGCGAATTCTTCGGCGATAATGAAACATCCGGCGGCTGAGTGCCACCATCGGCGATATCAACGATTGGGTTCTTTCCAAATATCTCTCTCGGCAACAAAACTCTCGAAACCCCAAAAATCGCAACTGGGTTTTGATCAAACACAGTCTGTGTCACCAAAGCCTGAACGATTCCTGTATCGATCGCCATTGACCCATTAACCCTAGAAATGTTGATTGAAGCGTCGGCTCCCATGTCCTCTGTGGCCAAGGTGGGTTGAGCAGGGTTCTGTCGATTCGAGGAGCCAAGAGGGTAATCAGTGATTGATTCTCTGTGTGAGAGAGAGATATAGGAGAGCAAGAGAGAAAGAAGCAGTGTGAAGAAGTAATAGATTTGGGCAAAATGTAGGCGTAATATGAAATATTTTCCAGTAAAATTTTAAACACATCTGGCGACTAAATTTTAGTCGCTAAAGATAGGTTACCAAAGACAAAAAAAAAAAAAAAAACTTTTGTTAGCTAAAGCGACTAAAATAATTTTTGTTAAGCAAAAGTAAGTTTTTAGCGACTAAAACTTTAGTCGCCAAAGAGAAAAAATAATTTTTTAATTTTTCATTCGGCGACTAAATATTTTAGTAGCCAAAAGTCAATATACGACGACTAAATTTTTTTTTTGTCACTGAAAGAATGCTTTTGGCGACTAAAACTTTAGTCAAAGAGAAAATACTTTTTTTATTTCCCATTCGGTGACTAAATATTTTAGTAGCTAAAAGTCAATATACAGTGACTAAGTTTTTTTTTTGTCGCCAATTCTGACATTTTTAGCGACTAAATTTTTTTAGTCGTCAATAATGAATATACCCCGACTAAAAAAAATTAATAGCTAAATATTTTATATTTGCTGACTAAAAAAAATGTTGGTCTCCAATTCTATAACTTTTAGTGACTAAATTTTTTTTAGTCGTTAATTTAGTCATAAAAGTACATTTTGTTGTAGTGGTCACACACATAAATGCATATCATTGCCATGACTATTCCTTGGAGGTAACGAAAAAACTCTGATTCAAGGGAATCCATAGATAGGGATTTGTACTAAAAGTTATGTGTGAAAAGCAGGAACAAGATTTGAGAGTTTGAAAGGCCTTTCTGTATTGGAAAATGTTATAAGTTTTAAATTTTTTATCAAATAAATTATCTAATATTTTAGGGTGTGGGGTTCACTTGTTTTTTAAACCCTACACAATTTGAGATATTTGATCATTTATTTGATAAAAAATTTAATATCAACATTATCGTTTTGTATTTTCCTTGGGCATTAAATTAGAATTTCACATTACTAGCTTCACTGGTATTCGATTCATCATCATCAATGCTCCTTCACCCAATTTTAACAGCTAAGCTAACTAGTACTCTCCAACGGTAAAGACGACACGTCTCTTTAAATTTTGAAAAAATTAAAACATTTTTCTCTGTATGTCAGAATCTGAGTGTGTACGGAGAGAGAGAGAGAGAGAAAAAAAAAATGGGGAAAAATGGAGACAGGTTCATGAAGAAGGTAGGTGTGGGGAAGGTTACACACGCTTTTACATGTATATCTTTCCTTCTTTCTCACACAACCAACGTTTTGTCACAACACAAGCATTCCTCTTCCTCATCAAGGCGGCTTGTTGTCGGTTCCGTATTCTATTCCCAATTAAAATTGTTATAAATTTCGTGTTAGAGAGATTAAAAATTTGTTCAAGATGAGTTTATCAATGAACAAAATTTTAACAAATTTTGAAGTCAATCAAGTCTGGTATTTGGCTCATTAGGCTTTTTTGGATGTTAGATTTTTTTTTTGTTGACATTTTTTAATCTTTAGTGGGATTTTTTTTGTAATAAATTTATGTCAATTTTTTTTAGTTTTTTAGATTCATCTCAGTTTAGCTAAACGATCCTACATATCATTGCGGTTAAGTTCATAAATAAAAAAAAGAATAATATTGGATGGATATTTTGTAAGGATGATTCTTTTTGGCTAAAAAGTTACATTTTAGAGCCTTGTTTCTCCTCCTAAAATCTAGTTTTCAAATAAAAAATGATTGGGACCTCTAAAACTAGAGCTCTAAAGGGGCATTAATTTGTCCCTTTTCCCCTCTTGTTTTGTCTTTTACCTTCCTCTGTTTTTTTTTTTAATTGGCGACAGCTCATTAGAGCTGCTGAAAAGCAGCTCTAATTAGAGCTCTGATGCAGAACCCTTTTCAAATTTATTCTTAATGATGGGATCATGATTGAATTTCAAATGATTAATTTTTAAATAGATCAATAATTAATATAAAAAAAATAATTTATTCACACAATTTTTTCTTTCAAATTCTCTAAACGACATGACAAACAAAATTTAAAAAGTTGAGTTATAGCCTAATATTCTTTCATAACTTTCCTTACATACATTTTGTCTTACCACCTCATTTGGGAGACTTTGGGGAGAAAAAATTATACGGACATTGCTGTAATATGAATTAGGTAAATTCGAGAGTAATGTTTTAAGGGTTTCAAGTTGCTTCTATAAAACAATTCGGGTTTGACTTCCTTCATATTCATAATTTAACTTGAGAGAGCATTTGGGATTAGTGGGTCCATTGTGAGCCCAATTTTGGTGATCCAAACCGTTCACTTTTTAGTACTCGTTAAGAAGAATATTGATGTAAAAAATCAAAATGATTGGATTTCGGTAGTTATATGTTTGAATCATATTTATCTTATAAAAAATGGACGGCAATTATAATTTCAAACATAACTGTCTATTTTTTAAAGACAAATGTGTTTCAAACATATAGCTACCGAAATCCAATTATCTTGATTTTTTATATGAATATTATTCTCAATGAGTTCTAAAAAGTGAACTGTTTGAATTACCCAGATTAGACTTATAATGGGTCCACTAAATTCAAATACTCAACATGAGAGAAGCCAAACGCAAACAATTCAATTATAATTAGTAATTTACAATAAATATAAAAAAAAATCTTACTTACAGCTAGTCTTCATGCATTAACAACACTTTAAGATGTCATTAATGAATCATCCATGCATAGCGACAATGATAATCGGTTTCAGGAATCCTTATTACAGATTTTCATTTGAAAATAGGTGTCCCATATTCAATTTAACTTAAAATTGCATTTCTCTCGTATATTACTAGCCTATCACTTGTACTATGCACGAGATAATTATAGATATTTATATTTGTTTTAGATTTTTTTAATATATAAATTATGTTTTTAAAGATTTTTTATAAAAATAATTTAACAATTTTATTACTAACCATAGTATATGAGAGAAATTGAAAAGGGTACTGCAGTAACTATACACAGATTTATTTATAATTATTTGTATGAGGGGATTTTAAATGCTGATCAATGGATTTTGACCAAATCAATAAATGCAGGCATGTGGAAAGACATGTGGATTGAAAAAAGTTAATAAATGCTGATCAGGGAATTTTGATCAAATCAATAAATGCTGAGTTTTTTTTTTTAATAAAAAATTAAAAAAATTCAGATTGAGATATTGAAACTCCCACAAGCGTTGAGGTTAAAAATTCCATTTTACTTAATATATAGTATAGATTTCCATTTTAGTCTTAGGGCCCAAAGTTGCAAGAATCTAAAACTACAAAAATAATATTTAAATAAATAAGATTAAAATAATTCTTGAAAATATATTTTAAACCCTTAAATATCCTTGCTTAAAAATAAAATCCAAATATCCTTAGAATAAAAAACCATTTAATTATGGTAACCTAAATGCTCAAAAACTCTTCTTCATAAGATTCGTAGACTCTAAATCCTTAAAAACTAAATTTAAAAGGAAAAAAAAAGTTACTAATACTCAAAAAGTAAATACCCAAACACCAAAAAAAAAAAAAAAAAAAAAAAAAAAAAAAAAAAAAAAAGAAGAAGAAGAAAGAAAGAAAAAAAGAAAGAGAAGAAGAATAAAGTGTGGGCGCCAAATCACGTGGAATTCACTATTTGTCTCACAACCGTAACACATTCTATGAGATTCATATGTGCATCTAGACTTATTCATACGTGAATTACTCTGATAGTCACCCAAAAAAAATATCTATTATTGTCCATTTAAATGCTGTAATGAGCAACAGTTTGGCACTAATTAGCATACAAGCCAATTGGCGCAATACAATCATTTTTTCTTTGTTGAGAAATGTTAGGGATCATGAAATTTTTTTCATGAAAATGATCATGAAAGATTTATGATTCTTAGATTACCTTAATGAGAAATGTTAGGGATCATGAAAGACTTTTCATGAAAATGATCATGAAAGGTTTGTGACCCTTATTACTTTGATTAGTGTGTGGTGTTTTATTCTAAGGCTTGGTTTGGCATCTACTATATAAGCCAAAAAGTCAAAAAGTCACTATCTTATTTAAGTCACATCATCCTATTTAAATCACATCACCTCTCTAACACATCACATCAAACCCAATCCAAACCCAACCCAAACCCACCAATAAGTCAAAAAGTGCACTTTTTTAGGACACCCCAAACCAACCCTAAGTGTAATTTAAAGGTCATAAATCTTTCATGATCATTTTCATGAAAGACTTTTCATGATACCTAGCATTGCTGTACCTTAATTAGTGTGTTGTGCTTTATTCTAAGTGTAATCCAAAGGTCACAAACATTTCATGTTCATTTTCATGAAAGATTTTTCATGATACTTAGCATTGCTATTTTTTTTTTTTTTTTTTTGGGCTATATTAACAACACAGGACGATTCTATGAAAGTTGGCAGATGGGATTAACTGCACAGTGGAATGAAAAATTATTAAATGAATTTCCGTACTTAGCCTTATATCTCTTACTTTCAAACACTTTCTTCTCACACCTCATAAATGGAGACAGTTGAGAGTTGCAATGCATTGCCCCTTTTATTTACTCTTCTTCTGCTTATCCACAGTCATCTCACCCAACCCATTCTCTTTGGTCTCTCTCAAGGTTTCACAAGTTTCATGGATTGGCCACTCATCAATCTCCTCTTTACAGCTTTTCTTCTGCTTGCATCTGCAGCCATTCATGGAGCTCAAGCTGTTGCCATGCTCACTGGCACTGTCTTCTGTGATCAATGTAAAGATGGCCAAATCTCCCTCTTCGATTATCCCCTCTATGGTGAGTTCATCTAATCTCTACGAACGCAGAAATCAGACACAGAATACACATGAATGAACAATGATGTACTATAATTTTGTATATAGTTTAATTACATTTATGTTTATATATCATTACTCTTTTTAATACTCGGGTCCCTGCAGGAGTAAAAGTTGCAGTGACCTGCTCGGACAGTAATGGGCAAGTCACATTGTTGAGAGAAGAGACTACAAATTGGTTTGGAAACTATGCCATGAGGTTTGATGGCACACCTGACTTGAGTGGGTGCTATGCCCAGGTTTCTTCAGGGAGTGGCGGACAAGGGTCAAATGATTGTGTGGCAGTGGCTGGTCCAGCCAAGAGTCTAAGACTCATTTTTAGGATCTTTGATATGGAAATGTATACTGTTGATCCTCTGCTTTCTGAGCCTGCTCAGCCAATGTCCATGTGTCCAAGGTCTTACCCCCCTGTGTCTGCTCCGGTAATCCCTGTAACACCTCCCGTACCAGTCGAGCCTCCACCAGTGGCTCGACTGCCTCCACCACTCCCACCGATGCCACGGCTCCCGCCACTGCCACCGCTGCCACCAATGCCATCCTTGGAGGCTTCTGCTTGTCCGTACTGGTAAGTTCCAGCCACGGGCAGAGTTAGGATTGGTTTGAAAATTGATTTTTTAATAATTTTTTAATATTTTACAAAAAGACGTACAAAAAAATAAAATAAAACTAGGGGGTCAAGCACCCCTTCTCAACTTTTTTGTCTAATCATTAACAAAACCAGAATCGAACCTGTTTTTTTGTTTGGTTCTGATTTGGTTTGGTTATCAAAATCCTAAAACCATTAGATACGGTTTGGTTTATGGATTTTCTCGAAACTGAACCAAAGTCCCTCATATGTGTCATCATCTATATATATATATATATAGAAGTTCTTTACTGTTTGTTCAAATTCCTTCACTTCTCTTTTACCCTCTCTCATGTTTCCCTATACCACTAAATTAGAAGAAACTTTAATTGATTATGACTAGGTACAATTTGAATTGTTCTGAAAATATAAATGTGAAAATCTATACACATGTTTAGCAAAATTTATATACTTAATAGCATACAATTATGGATAGTAAATTAGCCTAATTGGGTAAATAACTTGTCCCTTCACATGTCTGCGCGTTTAAAAACGATCTATATCTTTGCCTAGTTAAATGCCCCATCTGAATTCACTGATTCCAACCCAAATTTCACAATCCAAAGACCACACCAATTACTTGGCCATGCTTGACATTTTTTTTTTTGGAATTGGTAGGAATTGGACAATGCCGGGTTACGAATGCTACTGGAAGGCGGTGACGCCAGACATGAAAGTAGCCGTTGTGTTCGGCTTAATCGCAGCGCGGAGATATGGGACAGACATGACACTAAGGCAAGGCATGGAAGGCAGGGGAGACCCTTACGGGACCCTACTGAGGGAAGGGACAACGGCCCTCCTCAACTCCTACAACAGCATCCAGTTTCCGTACCATCCCCTCGGTGTGATCCATGACATGAATTGGGCCTTATTGGGCTCCACTCGGCTTGTTCTCCACACGGCAATACGCTTCATGAGGGCTAATTCTGGCAGTGGGAAAGTCAGCTGCAAATTCACTCCCTGCAAGTGATCATCATCCTCCGCATTTTCTGAATTTATTAATTTATATAAAAGGCTAGTTTTTACTATATATGCGGTCATATTTATGTTTAATAGAGTGCATTGATGTGTTGAATTGGCCAATTCTCCTTAATTGTGATTTGGGAATTGAACTTGTCATATTGTTATATTTATCATGAAGGATTGAGTCAGAAGGGTTTGGGTGCTTCCTTATTTTAGCCATGGAGTAGGTTTGAGTGATTGTTCTATGAGGCAAAATAAAGAAATGGATGTTACACTCTAGATTTTGTAAATTTAGTAATATTTTGGACTCACCCAAATTTCTTGTGTCTACGATGTTAAATTTGATCTGTCTCTCTTTCGGACATATGTACATGTGATGCATTTCTTGAGATTTAAATTTGTTGGTTCATTTAGGAATTGACTTTCTAAGTGATTTTTTAATTTTTTTTTTTTATAAAAAAAGATTTGTAAAAAAATCAGGAAGATGAAACTTTTTGTAAAAATTGTATCTTTCCAAACACCTTTTGTTGGAATTTATGGTTTTTTATAGGTTTATTTTGGGTCATATTTGAGTCCAAATTTGAGTGGGTCCCACACATCTTTTGGGTTGGGTTCAAAGAGGTGACATGTTCCTTACTGCAGGGCAAGTCACACGGTATAAACGGTTCGTCCAAACCATTTATGATTGAATGGGAGGTTGACTTCATTTTCGGGTTCGTGGAATGGACAATTGAAGAATCAAAAGTGGATTTTCTTGAAATGGATTATCCCACATTGAAATTTGAAGAAAGCTTCTATGTATTTATAAGCTCTAAGTGGGAATACTTGGATTGGGCCCCAAAGGACACCCCAAGTTTGTAGAAGGGAAAAGTTATGGACAAAGTGGGCCTTAGCCCAAACCACCACCCGCCGAGCCTTGCCGTGCCGTGCATAGGTGTGGGTCGGGTCAATTCTAATATTAATTTTTTTGGATAAAATTTATTTGAATTTTTTCCTGCAGGAAAAATTAATTTTTTTGAATGAAATTAATTCAAAATTTGCACCAAATTTGAATTTAATTTTCTGTCCAAAAGTTGCCTCCTCCAGTCCGAAATTTTCCAACAAATTAAACTATTTTTAATAGTTTTAAAAATGCCAGCAGTTATACAGATTCAAACAGCTGCAGATTTGTTCAAATTTGAATTGTATTTGTTTAATTCAAAATTGAATCTGTTCATTTCAAAATTGAACCTGTTCGGATATGTTCAATGGTCACCAATTTGCCTATAAAAGCAGACCTGCTTCTAGCATTTTTAAACATTCAGAAATTTGTTTCTCTCCGGTTTTTGCACTCTATTTTCATATTATTTTTAGGGAAAAATCCAGAGAGTATAGAACACAGGTTTTGTGAGCCGTACAGATTATATGGAGTACTACTACAATTTATGAAGATCATTGTATCCTGAGAGATAGATGTCATTCATCCGTAAGCATCGAAGCGGGGCAAATCTGTTTTAAGGATAGAGTGTCACACACTCGACTTGATCTTTTTATACTTATTCAATTTGGTAAATAAATTCTGTAAGTAATTTATTTTATTTGTTTGATTGGTTTCAAGTTATTTTATTTTACACAGAAGATTGTTCCAACAATATTAAGACAGATTTGAATTATTCTATTTATATAGAATTTTTTGTTTGTTTCATTTTCTTCTTTCATTCTTCTTACGGAAATTAATTTTCTGTGTGTTTACAAGTAATATTCTAGTTGGAAAATACAAATAGTAGTAACATATTGTTTATTTTCTTTGACAACTAATAGTAATATACTAGTAGTGTAACAACCCTCGTACTGATTACCGATTAATTACTGATTATTACTGAATTAACCACTGAATACCGTTAACTGAGACTGATAATGACTGATAACTGGACTGAATAAAATCTGAATCGACTAGCGAAATTGAACCTGAAATGATTGTGTATATACATGGTATTGCATATTTTATTTGTCTGATTGATTGTTTATCTGTTCAGGTATTATGTTTAAACTGCTAATTAGAGGCCTCATCGGCGGCCAAATCCGAAATTGACTGATGTTTTATAACCATCATAATTAATGTGATTTTATAGAGTAATTATCTGAAAACCGATTCCGTATGATTAAACTAGATTAAATAAAGCCAATTAACGAGTTTGACGTAATTACCATTTTGCCATTGTGAGTGGGGCCTTTGTTTATTCATCTTTGAGCCTTATACACTTAATCAAAAACATTTCTTCTCCCATTTCTTGCATACAACCGAATTTAGAGAGAGAGGGAGAGAATTGAGGGAGATTTTGACTCCAACCTTGTGAATTGCTTGAGAACTTAGGGGAAATTGAAGATTGATGTATTTTTGAGCTCCTAAACCTTGAATACAAGACTTAGGTAAGGAATTCATCTTCTTATTGTTGACATTGAACAAGTTCTGGCATGATTCATGCTTCATTGTAGAACTAAGTCATGATTTAGTTCAAATATGTGGGATTCTAGCATATATCATGCATGCATGCTTGAATTGATGAGTTTTGAGTTGATTTCATGGTCAAATGCCACATGCATGTTCATAATCATGTTTAAATCCATGTCTTCCTCTTGTTTTGAAAAAAAAAATGAGCTCTTTGGAGCAAGAGTTGAAGCTTTAAAATGGTTTAACCCATGCATGTCATGTTTGAGGATTGTTCATGAAAATGGGTTTGATTTTGGATTTAAATTGACTCACCTTTGGGGCTTGAATTCATAAACTGGCTTTTGAAACTTGTTATACATTGTTTTGGGATGTATTTTCCAGAATTTGGGCCCAAGAGGTCGAGAATTGAGTTGAGAATGCTTGGTTTGAGCTTGAAAGGCAAATCTGGAAATTCCAGATTTGGCTTCTTCACTCGAGCGAAGGATTCCTCGCTCGAGCGACCAACGTTTCCTCTGAGACACGCTCGAGCGAAGGATTGGTGGCTCGAGCGTAAAAATCGAGCATCCAGTACTTTTTGTTTCATCAGACCGCTCGAGCGAAGGATTGTTCGCTCGAGCGAAGCCTTTGATTTTGCAAACTCGCTCGAGTGAAGAAAGGCTCGCTCGAGCGAGACCCCTGTTTTCAGCAACTTTTGAAAAATGCCTTCCAACTGTATTTTTGCATCCTCATCCCATCCTAGGCATTCTTAGGCCTAGTTTAAGGCATCTTAATGAGGATTTAGACATAGAACCACACCGAGGAAATTTAGGGATTTAATTATCATCCTTCCCGACTGTGAAACTTAGTGTGTGTTCTATTTGTTAACTGTTTAGGGTTGGCTCTCGGGGACGCGCTCTAGCTGCTACTAGCCCAATCTCTGTGAGTAACAATTGTGTAAAGATATGCTCAAAATGGTTATCTTTTGAATACTGAACTGAACTGTTTATTGAACTGCTATTGTTTACTAAATGAATGTATGTCCTGTATTCTGAACTGTATTGTGGCATCCTTAGCAATTACTATTACTGTTACAGAGCTCTGTCGGTTTCCTTGTGGAACCATACTGTTTACTGATCGATGACCATCATTACTGTTGGGTCTGTTAAGACCCGGTTCTTTTGGACCAACTGTTTATAGGCTAATGGATGTACCACATATGACTGATTGATTGAAATACTGAAAGACTGAAATACTGTTTAAATGAACTGGTTTCACTACTGTAAGGACATTCATTCATAACCTCTTTATGCATTATGTTATTCACTGGGCTTTAGCTCACTGTTTATATATATATGTAGGTTCTTAGCAGCCAGACCGGAGCTAGGAGCGTGGGTTGGTCCCCAGTTTGGTCAAGCCAGCCTTCATCCATAGGCATTCATGCAGTTAATCATTTAAGCACATAGCCTCATGTAAAGCATGAAAACACTCATACTCATGCAAGTATGCTAAAGCGTAAAACTTACAGTGTATTCCAAGCCAAAACAAAAAAAGCTAGTTAGAAACAATGCATGGTCCTAACTATACAAGATGCCTAATGCAACACATGCAATAATGCAATTAATAGGCTCGGCTACTAATATGGCATATGATTCGATTTGAACAACATGTGATAAACACGTATTCAAAGAAGTGTATTGAAATACAATGCAGTTTGAATGATGCGCCGAGCCTCGGTGCATGCAAGACTAATGAATGATGCAAACATGCAAGCATAATGTATGCTAATTGAAATATGACCCTAAACTAACCATCGAAAGCAGTTAAATAAAAGGAAGAAAGACGCGGGGTTGGAAGACATGCACACACGCACGCACACTTGTTACAACATTATGCCCTCGTGAAGGAAGGTCCAAATGAATAAGCTAAGCTACACTAAGCTAAGCTAATTATTACAAAACGAACTAATTAACTATTCTAGTTAACTAATTATTACAACTCAATTGAACAACTAGCTATGCTAAGCTAATTAAAATATTACAAAATAGATTAATCTAATTAATTACAACACATGTATTAATTAGCTACAACTAGCTAATAAAGCAATAAAGTGGCCTCGTGGGCGGGAGAGACATGCATGCTCGGTTGGCTCCTCCCGAAAATCCATCGCCTTGCCGTCGGTTGCCTCTGTTTGCACTTGCCTTGATCTTTGAAAATTGCACAAACTTCCAAACTGCTTCTGCTCCAACACAGGAACACTTTTGCACAAAAATGGATTGGTGGCTAGTCGGCCACAAAAAGTGGCTGTCGGCCACATTAACTGGCTGGTCGGCTAGTATAAGTGGCCGGTCGGCTACTGCAAGTGGCCGGTCGGCCACCCATTTTTCTAGGCTTTTGGTTTTGTTGCAACAAAGAGCAACAGAGGCAAAGCAATGCATTTTTCAAGGAATGTGTGTACTGTCACTCTCCTTATCATTTCTCAAGCCACCAATCAAGCATTTTCATGCATGATGGCCAAAGAACCAAGCTTGTACAAAGTTAATGAATGCACAAATAAGACTCAAATGGCCATCACCCTATCATGCATGATCAAGGGTGACGACGACCAAGAATGGTGACACGTTTCATCATTTTGAGTATGAAACGTCCCACATTTTTGTTTTTAGATTAACATCTGATCCAAACTCATGCAATACAACACAAATGCTTATCTTGTTCATGTTTTACTCTGTTCATTTTGTTTACATATTTTAGATTACTGATTAATCCTTTAACCGGTTAAGTCCAATGTGAGAGTCCTCTAATTGGAAAGATGGCCTAATCCATAAGCACCTTGAGCATGAAAGAGGTCTCATGCTGTTGGTTAGGCGGAACCCTCAAGAGAGGGTTAAAACCATTAGGCATGAGAGCCACAATTTCACACTCAAGCCAACAAGGGGCTCAAGGCCACTTTCAAAGCAAAATGAAAAGTGAAGAATAGAGGGAGGTTGCAGACTTTTTAGTACTGAAATGGCATGCAAAATAATACTACAACATGCAAACAACTCATGTACAACATGTTAAGAGCCAAAAACACTAAAACTAGTGAGAAGCACTAGACTAGAGGCATGCAATGTCAAGCTTAACTGACCAAACTAGCTTAAAACAGAGCTAAAACATGCCAAAAAGCGATGGCTAAAATATCTTTGAGATAGAAGCATAAAAGACTAGAAAAACATACTCACATGTTAGCCCGCAAACAAGGCACAAGACACAACTCTCAAAAGCAATGAAAGAGTGAAACAAGTGGGAGTGTGATAGAGCTATATGCACTGAAATTATATGTAAAATGATGCTACGACATGCAAACAACACATGTACAACATGTTAGAGGCCTTAAAACACTAAGCTAGTAAAGGCATTTGCACTACAACCATGCAAGGCAAGGCTCATATGACCAAGACAGCTCAAAACAGAGCTTAAACATGCCAAATCAGAGCCTAAAACATGTTGAGATTAAGTCACAAAAGGGTAGAAAAACATGCTCACATGTTAGGCTATCTACACTTGCAAATAAGACACAAGGAGGGGAGGCCACCCCCTCCTATTTTGGACCTCAAAACCAAGTTTTTGCCACTAAAATTTCCCTGGAATTCAGTAGTTTAAAGGGCCAAAAATTTTGATGAAAAGGTGGTAAGAACTAGCACAAAAGGCTTCATAAGCCAAAGAGCAAAAAGAGGAGACCACCCCCTAACTCAACAAGACTCAAACTACCATTTTAAAACCTTAAAAATAGAGTTTTTTATGGTTGAAAAACCAGGTCGAAACAGTGTAAAAAGATGGCCAAGCAATCAACTAAAACAAAGCTTAAAAGAGGGAAGCTTTATACCTTTCAAGCACACCAACAAACAGCAACAATTTTGAGCTAAAACCACTCCTATGAGCTCAAACTAGGCCTTCAAGAACCTCAGCTCCAAGATGAAGGTGTTTTGTCAAGGGTCTTAGTGCAAATGTATAGAGAATTCTCACTTTCAAGCACAAAATAGGGAGAGAGAGAGAGAGGATTCTAGAGAGAGAGAGAGGAAAATTTGTTCACAAATTTTTGTAACCCCTCAAATGGGGGAGAGACCCCCCATTATATAGAAATGCAAGCCAAAGGCTTGCATTCATCCCTCCATACATGTGTATGGAGATGGCATTCAGTGATCAACAGCTGGCACAGCTGGCAAAGAAAATATCTGAAAAATGAGAAAAATGACCGTCGGCCACTTTAGATGGTCGGCCGGCCACCTCCCCTAGCCGACCGGCCACTTCAAGTGGCCGACAAGGGGGAAAAGTGGCCGACAAAGGCCAAAAGTGGCCAACAAGGCCCTTTCTCCCTCCAGGCAAGAGGCACCGAGGTTTGGTCCAAAAACAAACACAAAACAAAGAGGGTTTAAAGGCCTAGAGACAAGGCGTTCCGTTGAGAACCTTGGGCACTCAAAACAAGCACAAACATGCATAGTCATCAAGTGTACAAATGATGACGTCTGAGTCTTAAGGTTGGTCAAAAATGGAGTGTCTACAATATGTTAGTCGTGCATCACTCTCATCTACAGATAAAACAAAAGTGGGACTTAGCCTAACGTACAGATAAACAGAACTTGTTTTATACCAAAAAGAAGACAAAGTCTTAAGCATAAGCAATTTAGACTTGACTCGTTCACAAAAAGGAACCTCCTCAGAGGCATAACGGCTGGCTGACAAAATTAAGATGCCAGGTCATTAACTTTGAGCCTGGTCACGCGCCTGGTGACTTACATACATAATATAAGTAGTGAACGAAAGTTTAGTGAATAGCAACAAAGTAAAGGTTTTATTGAATGATGTCCATACAGAAACAGAATCTTGTACAATATCAGATGTCAAAGCAGAAACAAATTCGTATACATAACCATATTTGTCTACACAGTTCATACATTTCACATGATAGTACATGGTACATCCGTTAGTGGTAACAAATCTGATGACCAATCAAAATACGGCCGTAAAGGCATTCCGATGACCCATAAAGGGACAGTCATAAGGCATTAGGCGACTTATGTGCATAGAGGCGTTTACGAAGACCCATAAGCACGACCATAAAGGCATTTCGACGACTCATATGCAGAGATGTTTCGATGACCCATAAAGGGGCGACCATAAAGGCATTGCGATGACCCATAAAGGGCGCATATCATATGATGCTAAGGATGCCATGAATACATTTTAGAAACTTGGACAATCATTCATTCACATAAAACATAGCATTTCATAAAACTAATCATTTCATATCATCGAAAATAATTAAAGTTAAACAAAACTTTCTGAGTTATTACTCACAGATGGCTCAGATAGCACAATAGAAAGCGATTGATAGTCTATGGTGCGTGACCTACACAAATACATAGTAGATACACATTGAAACACAAGCACGACATATACTTAACTCGTTATGTTTCGTTCTTAGTGTGTTTCTAAGTCTTATCCTCATTATTATGTCTTAATCTTGGTTTAGGAATACCTAGGATGCAATGAGAATATGAAAATGCACTTGAGAACACTTAGTCAAATATGCTGGAAATAGGAGTCTCGCTCGAGCGCAACTTCTTTCGCTCGAGTGGACAAGCAAAATGTGAGTGGTCGGTTGAACGTAACTTCTTTTGCTCGAGCGGTCTGTAAAAGTATTGGTTGTGTGATTTTCACGCTCGATGGATGCTCGACGGTTGCTCGAGTGTGAGACTAAGGTCTTCACTCGAGCACAACTCTTGAGCTTGAGTGGTCTGCAAAACATGTGAACTTCTGGAAGCTTGCATTTCACGCTCGAGCCAACTTTTGGTTGCTCGAGCGGAAGTACAAAATAAAGGTTGTCGCTCAAGCATTGGTTCTGTTACTCGAGCGGAGAGACAAAATTCTGGAATTTCTAGATTGTTGTTCAAGATGTAAAACAAGAGTTTAAAGCTCCAAACTCACTTCTTCGGGCCAAAAACTGAAGGGAACTTGTATAAACATGCAAAACATGAAGAATTCAAAACCGTTTCGCAAAATCAAAGCCCAAAGGTAAGCCTACTAGGTAAAATCAAGCTTGAAATGTTGAAAACATAACTTGCATGCAATGAATTAAATTCAAAGCCTCCAAATCATAATTACACAAGGTGGAATGATGGAAAACAAAATGGATTCCCAAAACTATGGTACAATTGTCACATGAGAGTGAAATTTTTACAATTAAACTCAAAATATAGGAAAACATGCATGCATGCATGAATTGATTCTCAATTCCAACCTTTAGCTTAATTCTTGTATAAATGCACCCATCTCACTTGATTCCAAACATTAACCAGCTAAATTACAAAACTAAAAGCTAGAATTTCTTACCTTAGAGGCTTAATTGTGTTCTAGATGTCCAAATACTTGAATCTTGAAGGTTAACACCTAGAATTCTCTACAATTCTTCTTCATCTCCTTAGTTTCCAAGCAAACACTTGATTTTTCTCTCTCTCTCTTTCTCTCTCTCTCTCCCTCACGTTGGAGTAAAAAAAGGTGAGAGATGAGAGTGTAAAAGGCTCTAAGGCTTAACGTTAGCCTTATATGGAATCCACAAATGAGATTAATTCATCTTAATTAATTTAGGCTAGACAATGGGTTTAATTAATCTAATTTATTTCATTCGGAATCGAATTTCAATTTGACCTGCCACAAAATTCTAAAAATGCTAAACAACACATAAACCAAGTCAATTTCTTGATTGGACGCTGATAAGGCCTTCAATTTAGAAAACGAAACAGAAATGCAAACAGATATTTCTACGAGAGACAGATAGAAACTCAAATAATGTAATGCACCTGTTATTAGCGCATGATTTCATATTAACTACTTATTAAGCACCCTAATCACATGTTTGAAGCTAATCACAGGTCGGGGTTATTACAGTCTTCCCTCCTTAAAGAGTTTGGTCCTCCAAACTCGAATTACCTTCATTTTGGTAGAATATCAGGTCCAACGGAAACAAGTTAGGGTATTTCCTCTTCATGTCCTCTTCTGTCTCCCATGTTGCATATGTCCCTATGTGGTTTTGCTAATCTACTTTTACCAATGGGATTTCTTTGTTTCTTAATCTTTTGATTCGGCGATTCACAATTTGGATTGGCCCCTCTTTGTACATATAGTCATCTTTCAGAAGCACATGGGTTGGTTCAATCACATGGTGCGAATCCCGCAAATATTTCCGAAGCATTGAAATATGAAAAACATTGTGCATATTCTCCATAACCGAAGGTAAGGCCACTTGGTAGGTTACCGGGTTGATTTTCTCAAGAATTTCACACGACCCAATGTACCGTGGTGTTAGCTTTCCTTTTATCCCAAATCGTGTCTGACCTTTCATTGGAGTCACTTTGATAAACACATGGTCCCCGACTTCGTATTCTCTATCTTTTCTTCGGACATCCACATAACTCTTTTAGCGACTTTATGCAGTTTTCAAGCGTTGTTGGATCAGTTTCACTTTTTCAATTGTTTCTTACACTAGTTCCAATCCTAACAATGGTCTATCACCCACTTCGATCCAACAAATCGGAGAACGACATTTCCTTCAGTATAAAGCTTCATAAGGAGCCATTCCAATGCTTGAGTGGTAACTATTATTATACACAAACTCGGCTAGAGGAAAGTAAGTCTCCTAATTCCCTTGGAAATCTAAGGCACACATCCGTAACATATCCTCCAAAGTCTAATTGGTTCATTCAGATTGGCGGTCTGTCTGTGGGTAGTAGGCACTATTTAGTCTGAGTTCAGTCCCCAAAGCTTGTTGCAAATTCTGCCAAAATCTTGATGTGAACTTGGAATCTCTATCAGACATAATAGATACTGGCACACCATGTAATCTCACAATTTCATTCACATATATGTTAGCTAACTTGTTTGCATTATAAAAATTTTTAACAAGCAGAAAATGGACAAACTTAGTCAAACGATCGACAATAACCCAGATAGAGTCCATACATCGAGGAGAGTAGGGCAGTCCCACAATGAAGTCCATTGTGACGTGCTCTTATTTCCACTCTGGTATTGGAAGCAGTTGAAGTAATCCTGCAGGTCGTTGATGTTTGGCTTTAACTTGTTGGCAATGTAGATATCTAGCCACAAAATTGGCAATGTTTTTCTTCATTCCAGGCCACCAAAAATTTTATTTTAAGTCATGTTACATCTTTGTATTCCCTAGATACATAGCAAATTTGGTGTTATGGGCTTCAGCCATAACACGTTTCCTTATATCAGAATAATCTAATACACAAAGTCGACCTTGGAATTTCAGCACATCATTTTCAATCACAAATCCTGGCCTCGGTTTTGAGTCAATTTCATCCATAATCTTTTTTAGAAATTCATCATGTAATTGCTTTTCTTTAACTTCTTCCAGTATAGTAGGTTGTGCAGAAATGGCGGCTAGAATTCCACCATGTTCATGCAAAACTACTTCAATTTCATTCCTCTGTAGGTCATATAACAACTCTTTTTGACAAGTAAGCAAACATGACAGATTCCCCAGCGACTTTCTACTCAAGGCGTCTGCGACGGTATTTGCCTTTCCCCGGATGGTACAAAATTTGCAGATCATAATCTTTTATCAACTCTAACCATCTCCTCTGTCTCATATTTAGTTCTTTTTGGGTGAAGAAATATTTTAGATTTTTATGATCAGTGTACACTTCACAAGTCATTTCATATAGATAATGGTGCCAGATTTTCAAGGCAAACACCACAGCTGCCAATTCAAGGTCATGAGTCGGATAATTCTATTCATGAAGGTGGAGTTACTGAGAAGTATAGGCAATTACCTTTCCATTTTGCATTAACACACACCCCAAGCCTTTGTGGGAAGCATCACTATAAATTTGAAACCCATTGGTTCCACTAAGCAAGGTCAAAATAGGTGCAGTTATTAATCTAGTCTTCAATTCTTGGAAGGCTGATTCTTGTTGATCAGTCCAATCAAATGGCACATTTTTCTGTGTCAACTGTGTCAATGGCATAGAAAGTTTTGAGAAGTCTCTCACAAATCTTTTGTAGTAGCTAGCAAGTCCTAGAAAACTTCTAATTTCATATACATTTGTCGGTTTTGGATAGTCTACAATTGCTTCAATCTTCTGTGGGTCAACTGATATGCCATTTTTATTGATCACATGCCCCAAAAAAATCACACAATCGAGCCAGAATTCACATTTGGAGAATTTTGCATAAAGTTTCTTTTGTTTTAAGGTTTGTAGCACAATTCTCAGATGATGTTCATGTTCTTCTCTACTTTTAGAATAGACCAATATATCATCAATAAACACAACAACAAATTCATCAAGAAATTATTTGAACACCCAATTCATTTAGTCCATGAATGCTGCAGGTGCATTAGTTACCCCAAACGGTATTACCAAAAACTCATAGTGCCCATATCTAGTACGGAAGGCGGTTTTCTCTATGTCTTCTGCTTTCACTTTCAATTGGTGGTATCCAGACCTGAGGTCAATTTTTGAAAACACTTGGGCTCCTTGGAGTTGGTCGAATAGATCATCTATCTGGGGTAGAAGATATTTGTTTTTGACAATTACTTTATTCAATTCCTGATAGTCAATACATAACCTCAAAGATCCATATTTCTTTTTAACAAATAGAGCGGGAGCACACCAAGGTAATGTGCTCGGTCGGATAAACTTGGAGTTGAACTTTTAATTCTTTCAGTTCAGAAGTTGACATTCGGTATGGGGTTTTAGAGATCGGTTGTGTCTCAGGTACAACATCAATAGTGAACTCAATTTCTCTATTTATCAATTCTTTGGGCAAATCATTAGGAAACATATCAGAAAATTCGTTGACTATAAGGATGTTCTCGACATTAGTACTATCTGTAGGCTTGACTGATACATAACATAAATAACCCCGACAACCCTTTATCAACATTTTACTATCCTTCATAGAAGAAATCAAATATGGAGGAGGAACTATGCCACTCCCTCTAAACACAAACTCAGACAAACCAGGTGGTCGAAACACAACGGATTTATTCATACAATCAATTGTAGCGCCATATTTGGTCAACGAATCTATACCCAGAATACAATCAAAATGAACAATGTCCAATGGCAGTAAATTAACATATAATAACACATCCTCAATCATGATTTCATACGCAGGATACACATATGCACACATCATAGAATTCCCAGCCGGCGTAGATACAACTAACAAATATGTCATGGGCTCTAGTGGTCTAGTCAATTTTTTAGAAAAAGCATGCGACACAAATGAACGTGTAGAACTAGAGTCTATCAACACATATGCGTTTGAGTATAAATAGGGAGTATATATGACACCACGGACTCGGTGTTCTGTATATCACTAGGCACAAGTGCAAATACTCGACCCTGCCTTAAGGTTTCCTTCCCGGTGTTAGCTCTTGTATTTGCTCTTGATATAGAAGCGGATCCAGCTGAACTTGTTGCTGAATAGTTGGCATTTTCGAGCCTAACAGGACAATCTCTTATCACATGGCTGGTTTTACCATATCTGAAATAGGCACCCGTTGCTCGATAACAAATACTTTTGTGTTTTCTTTCACATTCTAGGCAAGTCGGTACATATCTAGTACTTTGGCTTGAGCTACTGTAGGATCCCCGTATTTTGCTTCTTTGAGAATGTCCGACCCTTTTTAAAATTAGATCCCGATCTCTTGCCCTTCCATTCAGTTGTCGAAGCGTTAGTCTATTTTTTTGCAACTAAGTTGGCTTCAGCTATGAGGGCTCTATCAAGTGCATCCACATATGTGGGTAGTTTTAGACACCTACCCAATCAAACACATCTAGATCCAGTCCTCCTTCAAACTTTCGAGCTTTCTTATAATTTGTGTTCACTATGTGTAGGGCAAAACGAGCTAGTTCAGTAAACTTGGCCTCATATTCGGCCACTGACATTCTGCTTTGCTTGAGTTCTTGAAATTCTGACACTTTTTGATCTCTGAAGCATTGGGGAAAGTACTTGTCGTAGAAGATCTCGTTGAATTGAGCTCATGTCATATTTCCATTATTACTTCGGATCAGCAACTACCATCTACGGGCTTTATCTTTTAAGGTGTAGGTGGCCAAAAGAACCTTTTGAGTATCTGAGCAGGGAAAGACCTCAAATAATTTCTCCATCTATAGCAACCATGTCTTCGCTTTTAATGGTTCGATGTTCCATACAGGTCATTCAGGTGTCAAAGGATTCGGTAGCATCATTACTTCTCGTGTTTTCCATTAGCTATAAGTAAACAGAGCACTAATAAACATAGGTAGATAATTTTTCTCACGATGTTCAGCATATTTAGTTCCAATTCATTCTTTCCGATATCATATGTTCATGTTCAGATTCAATTTTCATAGTTATAGAAATTATTACACATACTCACACATGCAAATGGAATGTCCCTATTTCTTACTAGGGCCTCCTATAGCTCATATGGACTCGTGTGTGCGGTATAACTGGTGTTTTGATGCCACTTTGTTATGACCCAAACCCGCCCCTATAAGTTTAGTGTCGTAACCGGCCAGTAATCTTTGAATTATCAAAGGCCTCTAAACAGAATAACATATAATTAAGGGTTGTGGAAGCAAATATACAAAAATTATACGTAGTCTATAGAGCTGTGCAGACATAAATAGGATAGATAATTTTAAACTTTAATAACACACATGTGATATCATATACATATACGTTAGTCGTGCAACACTCTCATATACAGATAAAACAAAAGTGGGACTTAGTTCAGTGCACAGATAAATAGAGCTTGTTCTATACCAAAAAGAAAACGAAGTCTTAAACATAAGCCATTTAGACTTGACCCGTTCACAAAAGGGAACCTCCTAGGAGGTACAACGGTTGATTGACAAAACTGAGACAGCAGGTCATCAACTCTAAGCCTGGTCACGTGCCTGGTCACCTACATCTATAATATATATAGTGAACGGAAGCCCAATGAATAATAACACAGTAAAGGTTTTACTGAATGATGTCCATCTGAAAGCAGAATCTTAATCTTGTATAATATCGATGTCAATGGAAGCGGTCGTATACATAATCATATTTGTCTACAGTTCATACATTTCATATGATAGTACATGGTACATCTGTTAGTGGTAACAAATCTGATGACCTATAAAGGGATGGCCGTGAAGGCATTCTGATGACCCATAAAGGGACATCCATAAGGCATTCCGATGACTCATGTGCACAGAGACGTTTTTGATGACCCATAAGTGGACGACCATAAAGGCATTCCGATGATCCATAAAAGGATGGCCACAAAGACATTTCGATGACCTATAAAGGGATGCATATCATATGATACTAAGAATGCCACGAATATATTTCAGAAAATTGGACAATCATTCATTTATATAAAACATAGCATTTCATAAAACTATTCATTTCATATCATCAGAAAATAATTAAAGTTAAACATAATTTTACAGAGTTATTACTCACAGATAGCTCCGATAGCACAATAGAGAAAGTGGCGATTCAGATAGTCTATGGCATGACCTACACAAACACATAGTGAATACACATTGAAACACACGCTCGGCATATATTTAACTCGTTACATTTCGTTCTTAGTGTGTTTCTAAGTCCTATCCTCATTATTATGTCTTAATTTTAGTTTAGGAATGCCTAGGATGCAATGAGAATGTGAAAATGCACTTGAGAACACTTAATCAAATATGTGCAACTTCCTTCACTCGAGCGGACATGCAAAAATGTGAGTGGTCACTCGAGCGCAACTTCTTTTGCACGAGTGGTTTGTAAAAATCTTGGTTGTGTGATTTTCATGCGTGATGGATGCTTGGCGATCACTCGAGCGTGAAACTAAGGTCTTCGCCGGCGTAACTTTTGTTACTCGGCGGATCAAAACATGTAGACCTCTAGGAGCTTGCATTTCATGCTCGAGCCAATTTTTGGTCACTCGGCGAAGTGCAAAATAAAGGTGGTTGCTCAAGGCGGGGTTCTGTCGCTCAAGTAGAGAGATAGAATTTTGGAATTTCTGGAATTTCAGTTCTTTGTTCAAGATGTAAAACAAGAGTTTAAAGCTCCAAACTCACTCATTTGGGCCAAAAACTGAAGAAAACTTGAAATGTTGAAAACATAACTTGCATGTAATGAATTAAATTCAAAGCCTCCAAATCATAATTACACAAGGTGGAATGATGGAAAACAAAATGGATTCCCAAAACTATGGTACAATTGTCACTTGCAAGTGAAATTTTTACAATTGAACTCAAAATGTAGGAAAACATACATGCATGCATGAGTGAATTGATTCTCAATTCCAACCTTTAGCTCAATTCTTGTATAAATGCACCCATCTCACTTGATTCCAAACATTAACCAACTAAATTACAAAACTAAAAACTAGAATTTCTTGCTTTAGAGGCTTAATTGTGTTCTAGATGTCCAAATACTTGAATCTTGAAGGTCAACACCTAGAATTCTCTACAATTCTTCTTCATCTCCTTAGTTTCCAAGCTCACACTTGATCTCTCTCTCTCTCTCTCTCTCTCTCCCTCATGTTGGAGTAAAAAAGGTGAGAGATGAGAGTGTAAAAGGCTCTAAGGCTTAACATTAGCCTTATATGGAATCCACAAATGAGATTAATTCATTTTAATTAATTTAGGCTAGACAATGGGTTTAATTAATCTAATTTATTTCATTCGGAATCGAATTTCAATTTGACCTGCCACAAAATTCTAAAAATGCTAAACAACACATAAACCAAGTCAATTTCTTGATTGGACGCCGATAAGGCCTTCAATTTAGAAAACGAAACAGAAATGCAAACAGATATTTCTACGAGAGACAGATAGAAACTCAAATAATGTAATGCACCTGTAATAAGCGCATGATTTCATATTAACTACTTATGAAGCACCCTAATCACATGTTTGAAGCTAATCACAGGTCGGGGTTATTATAATTTGTGCCGACAAAAAGATGTTTACATCTTATTCTGTGATGGACAGCGATGGACAACTTTTTATAGGCAACTCCTTGACTTCTAAAATTGAAGGACAAGAAAAGATTATTTTGAAGATGACATCTGAAAAGGAATTCACTCTCAACAATGTGCTAAAAGTGACAAATTATTGAGAATTCATGTGACATTAGCAAGAATCTAGTCTCTAGATCTCTGTTGAGTAAAAATGAGTTTAGGCTAGTTTTTGAAAGTGACAAATTTGTACTTTCTAAAAAGGAGATGTATGTAGGGAAATGTTACATGTCTGATGGCCTTTTCAAACTAAATGTAATAACTATTGTATCATCTGTTATTAATAGAAATACATCTTCTTACTTGCTTGAGTCTTCAAATTTGTGGCATGGTAGACTAGGACATGTTAATTATAGATCTTTGCGTAGATTAATTAATATGGAATGTTTACCTAAATTTGAAATTGATCTAAATCATAAATGTGAAATTTGTGTTGAGGCAAAATTATCCAAGACTCATTTTGATACAATTGAAAGGAGTACAGAACTACTTAAATTAATTTATAGTGACATTTGTGATTTTAAATCAATGCAAACTAGATATGACAAAAAATATTTTATCACTTTCATAGATGACTCTACTAGATATAGTTATGTTTATTTAATTCGAACCAAGGATGAAACTTTAAAAACTTTCATTCAATATAAGAATGAAATTGAAAATCAATTTGGAAAGAAAATTAAGAAACTTAGAAGTGATAGAAGTGGTGAATATGAATCACCTTTTGGTGAATTTTGTAAAGAACATGGAATAATGCATCAAACCACCGCTCCTTACTCACCTCAGTAAAATGGAATTGCTTAAAGGAAAAATAGGACTTTTAAAGAAATGATGAATGCCATGTTAATAAATTCTGGATTACCTCAGAACTTGTGGGGAGAAGAAATACTTTCTGCTACTTATATTCTTAATAAAATATCTCGAAAGAAAGTGAATTAAACACTTTATGAAATGTGGCATGGAAGAGTACCATCTTACAAGTACTTAAAAGTGTGTGGGTGTTTGGCTAAAGTGGATATTCCTAGTCCTAAAAAGACTAAGATAGGTCCTAAAAGTGTTGATTGCGTATTCATTGGTTATGCTATGAACAATAGTGCATCTTAGTTTTTGATTCATAAGTCAGCACATTCCAAAATGCATGTAAATACTATTATTGAATCTCGAAATGCATTATTCTTTGAAAATATATTTCCAAATAAAACTGGACAAGAGACTAGTACTAATAAAAGGTCTTATGATGTTATTATTAGTCATGATCAAGAAAAGATCAAGAACAAGAGCAAAAGATAGATCAAAATGAGGAAGAGGAACCTAGGCATAGTAAACGTGCTAGAACCTCAAAATCTTTTAGTTCAGATTTTCTAACATTTTTGTTAGAAAATGAGCCTATAACTTTCAAAGAAGCTATGTCCAGTCCTGGAGCTCCTTTATGGAAAGACGCTGTAAATAGCGAAGTTGAATCCATCTTGCAAAATCACACTTGGGACTTAGTGGACTCACCACCAGGTTGTAAACCTCTTGGGTACAAGTGGATTTTTAAAAGAAAAATGAAAGCGGATGGATCAATTGACAAATACAAGGTAAGACTTGTGGTCAAAGGATATAGACAAAAAGAAGGTCTTGACTACTTTGACACATACTCACCAGTTACTAGAAAAACATCCATTACACTATAAGAAAACTGAGTTTTTACGGCTCCACATTAACGACATACAGTAAATGCAAGCCGTGGTTTCTCACTTTTACGACTTACATTTTTTGCATGTTGTAAATAATTTCCCAACCACAACGTGTCTATTGCGTAGGCCGTGAATGCTAATAATGAAGATTTTTTTACGGCTTGCAAGGTTAGCCGTAAATAATAAAACTTTCTACGACGTGTACATGGCATGCCGTTAATACATCAACATCAACTATACATGACAGGCGTACACCAACTGTTAAAAATATTAAACATTTCACGACGCACAAAAAGCCAGCCGTTAAAAATAGTGCACTTTTTACGGCGCACAAAAAGTCAGTCATTAAAAACTATACTTTCTACGACATACACATGCTAGCCGTTAAAAATATTTCACTTTTCACGACACACAATTTTTGTCGTGAATATTATGACCAAAATAAAAATAAGCGCCAAAATAAAATACTGTGGCACTAAATGATAAAATGAAACTCTTTGAATTGGGCATAGCGCGCTCTCTCTCTCTCTACAAATGCTAGAACTTGTAACTTAATAGTGATCTGCAGAGGTTATTACTACTCTTTATTCCTTCACCACACTCTTCCATTTCAAACCCTAAATCATATTCTCACCAATTTCACTCTCTTTCCTTCAATTTCTCTCTATACAACCCACAACAAACATGGCTCTTCCCTTACCAAATTCATCGATCCAGAGCTGCCATGGAGACTAGCAAAAGGCGAGAATGGGTTTTCAAAGACTTCCATTACCTTTTATTCATTCTGAACTTGCTCAACACTCACCACGGTTACCCCTTTTCCTATTCCCTTCTTCAGATCTAATTTATGTATACCATTTTGCTGTTTTCTTGTTGAGTTTTTGATTTTTTGGAGAAAAAATTGTGTTTTTGATTTTGGGTTTTTTGTGTTTAGATGGATCGATATCAGAGGGTAGAGAAACTGAGGCCAGAGACGTCGATTAGTGAGAATGAGATTTGTATAACCACTCAGGGGAGGATACCACTCTGTTTCAGGTCTCTCTCTCTCTCTCTCTCTCTCTCTCTCTCTCTCTCTCATTGAAAAAATAAGGTTTTGATTGAGCAAATAAAAAATTAGAATTGTGTTTTAGGTTGTGAAATTATCTGAATCTAAATTGGAAAAATTAAACCTGAATGTGAAATTAGGTTCTTGGGTTGAACACAAAATTTTTTATTTTTTATTTTTATAAATTTGTTGAATCTAAAGAAATTGGGTTCTATTACGAAAATTAGGGTCTTGTAGTTGTGATTGTATAAATTTTATTTTTATTTATATGGAATCTAGAACTAGAGAATCCTACAAGAACTCCATAACTTGAAGAAAAACATGCAACATGATTAACTATAGTTAGAAAACTATTTTGTTGAGTGCTTTCATATTTAAAACATTTAGGGAAACTTGACCACTGACTTTTAAAAGACTTGATCACCGATTGTTCCCAAAAAAAAAAAAAAAAAAAAAAGCTCATTATATATTTGGAAAGACAATGAATAGGCCAAATCTTAGTGGATTTGTTGTCCTCAATGCCATATTGCTCATGAAAAAGTCACACAATGTTCAAATAAGTATTACCAACCCAGATTAGAGGCTTATATCAAACTCCCAGCTACTTTCCTCAATTTTCAATCTTTCTCTGCTTGAATTTGCTATGTATTTTTATTTTTTTGTTTTGAATTTCCTATAGTTTGAATTTTGAAAAAATATTACATAGAAATGCTGATTCTGTACTTATCTTTATTCTTCCGCACAAGGTTTTGTGACCAGAGATCAGTCATTTAGCTATTCAAGCCGACAGTCAAGAAACTAGTCTTAGGGTTGGGCAACTTGGTAAGCAAATAAATTTTCTTTTATGGTTGCGCTTCAGCTGAACACTCATTGCCCTGCTTCCTGTTTATACTACCTATTCTTCTGGTAGAACAAAATTAGACATGACAAGATATCCAAAAATACACCACGGAAACTCAGAAAGAGTTTTAGGGCACAAAAGATTACTTTTCCAGACTTTAGTGACGTTAACTTGGATTTCTATTTCAAATGTTTAAGAAAGGTCATTCCAAATTCTAAAGCAATACAAAATAAAGATTTTGGAGTTGAGTATTTATTTATTTGATTTCCCACATTCGTTACAATTAAGTTTCATTTCACAAAGTCTGTGTCATCCAATTTTTGACCATAATCATAAAGTTTTGATTTTTTCTATTTCAATAAATAAATGACAAACTTTTGATTTAGAAACAGGAAAACAAACACATATATAGAAATAACCAAAGACCTCACCATGTCAAACTGCTCATCTAAAAGGCGGCGAGTTCTTGGTTTTTCAGCAGTGCTACCGGCATTGGGCAGGAGATTTCTAACTTCATCAGCATTAACAAAGTCAGCCACATCAACTCCTTTTCTATTCACCTCAGAGTTTTCAACCAAATTCAACTTTTTATCAAATTCTATATCATCTTGTCAGGAAAATGTTATGTTCATATTATATTTTTTTGTTTAATGTTAGTATTTTAATGTTAGGTGCTCTGTTTTTTGGTTTTTGAAATTCTTTAAATATTTGCTTAGTCCATTTCCAATCATCGCCTATACTTTTACTCAAAATTATGCTTTTATATATCATTTTGAATTTCTATATTGGTGTATAAGCTAAAAGCAAGACACTGAAGTACATAACTAGAGGAGCAAACTGAGCCTTTTTTTAAAATATTAAATTTAAATTTCGTTCATTAATTAGTATTGGTGAAGCCTCTAGTTAGATTTAAGAGGAGCAAATAAACTATCTTCTAAAATCACAAATCAGAGTAGTGGGATTCATGTAAACAATAACACTCTGAAGGTACTCTATAGAAAATGCCAGACTTCTAAGATTTTGTACCTGAATTTAAGAATTGTGCAATAAAATGCCATTCTTGTTTGCTTCTTTTGCTTGATTTTTCGACTGTTTTCCTGTACTGTACTAGTTGCCTTTCTGAATTGGGTCTACGATGGTTGGTCAACGTGAGTGATTTTCATGTACATTCTTACTGACCTGTACATTCTTACTGACCTATGCAGAATGTGCATCACCGTCGAGCATTCCTCATGGTAAATGGTATTGTAAATATTGCTAGAACATGTTCCAAAGGGAGAAGTTTGTGGACCATAATGCTAATGCTAGCTGGTAGAGTTTCAGGAGTTGATCTTATTGAACAGATAACCAAGCGTTGCATTCGAATTGTCAAAAATCCAGATGATGCTAAGGTCATTGCATGTGTTTTGTGCAAGTACTAGTTATGCTATGCAAGATTAATTGTCAATCCTTAGATTTTCTTCATGATTTTTATTGATATTCATTCTAAGTCTGACAATGTGCTTATATTAAACTTTACCTTTAGTTAATATCATCCTTTTTTTTATTATTATTTATGTTATTCATTTGTTGGTTTATCTAGAGGTTGATGTTTTTCAGTTTGCTTTATGCAGAGGTTATCAGTTTAGAAAATCTGGATATGGTCCACACAGAGTAATAGTTTGTGATCAAGTACTCTTTGTTCTTTATGTTAGTTCCTTCTTTTTTTTTTTTAAATTTATTTATTTTTTCATCTAAGTTACAAAGTGATTTGAATCATAATTGTCAAATTATGAATTGAAATTTCCTTTTTGTTGAATTGTGAATTGATTTGGGTTGCAAACTGTAAAAATTCTATTTTAATTTTTGATACATAAAAATATATCTAAACGTATAGCTATTAAAGATACACTATAAATACGATATAAATAAATGAATTGCTTCTCTTAAATGATGGACATGGGTGTAATAGGGAAGATGCTTCTGTCTATGTTTACTTTTATATTTTACAAATAACAATCATTTTAAATTAATGACGTCTGAAATCTAACTCCTTTTTGACCATGCTTTTGCTACTATCTAAGTATAGAATGAAGAGTGTTCATATGGTCGATCTAGGAGAACAGAACATTGATATCATCATCACATAGTCTGCTGTTATTCACATGTTGGAGGAATGCGTCGATCTAGGAGAAAGGAACATTGATATCATCAGCTGGCTGTGCTTTATCAAAAATGAATTCTTGTGTCTCCAAACAGACCAGAAAAGTGCAATTAAGCATTATATGGTTCAATGTTTCTGCTTTAGATTTATAAAAAATGCACACTGAACCCAATCTCTCTCTCGTAGACCGGCTTGTACAGATCTCCCCATTTTTTCACTCACCAGCAATGGGGATAACTCCCTATCGGTGGCAACATCGGCGTCTCTAAATCTGTCACGACCCAAACCCGTCCCTATGGGTTTAGCAATGTAAAGCCGATGTCTGTGATTACCGAAGGCCCATGATAATATGATGTCTGAATACGAGGTTTGGTGAAAGCTAAAACAGTAATAAAAGATGTCCAATAAGCTGTGACAGTTAGTATGCAAAAATAATTTTCATACATATTCACGTTCAGAACAAAACAGTATATACATACACATACAACTTATACAGACATTCAGGTTAGGGAAGCTCCTACCATATGATGCAGTACAAGTCTATACGGTCTATACAAAACATAAGCAGAAGAAATCTAAAACATCCCAAGGCAGCCTTGGCTTGGCAGCACTTGGAACCTTGCAGTAAGGCACAACGGTTGGCTTGACAAAACAAGAGCTAACCCGACACTCTTAGCTCCGGTCCGGTGCCTAGACACCTACATATATATATAAACAGTGAGCTAAAATCCAGTGAATAACATGTGCGTAAAGAGGTTAAAAATGAATGTCCTTCCAGTATTTGAAACAGTCGTTTAAACAGCATATCAGTCATTCAGTCATAGTAGTCATATGTGGTACATCCAATAGCAAAATAGTGCAGTAGGTCTTAACAGACTGAACAGTCAGTTGATGGTCATCATATCAGTAAACAGTAGTGGTTCCAACCATGGGAACCGACAGAGATCTCTGACGATAGCGATGCGACAAGATAAAGATGAATTGCTTTGGATGCCACGAATACAGTTCACAAATAGGACAAACATTCATTCAGTAAAAAATATCATTTTAGAAAGTAGTATAGTGGTTCATTCAGAAAATATTCATGATTGAACATATCTTCACAACATTGTTACTCACAGAGCACTGGGCTATAAGTAGCTAGAGCGTCCTCGGATGCCAACCCTACACAGTTACAGAACGAACACACACTAAGCTACACAGTTGGGAAAATAATAACTTAATTAATCTAATTTAATCATATCAAATCAAATTTCAATTAAACATATCATAAATTCACATAAATTCTAATTAACATAAAACACTAATCAAATTTCATATTCAGCCGCCGATAAGGCCTTCAATTTGCAGTTTAAACATAATACTTGAACAGATAATTTTGCAGTCAAACAGATAGACATGCATTTAAACTAATACACTCAATCAATCAGTTTAGAATTTCAGTCAATCAGTCAGTTAACATGCTTAATCATAGATTAGCACTAATCAAAGGTGTTATCAGTAAACAGTGGTGAGGGTTGTCACAAAATCTCCCTCAGACATCCAGGTATAATTCTTCTCTTTTCTAGGTCATTTTTTCAAGCATTAAGTGAACACTAGGTGAGCATAGTTGGGATTGTATATCTCTTATCGCTCTCTTACTCCCTTAGAATCTCTCTTCTCTTGTGTGTTTATGAATACATAGGAATTTTTTTAGTTTGGGATCAACATCGTCCAATGATATCAAGTCTGTCAAGATCCTCTCCTATATATTTATTTATATACATGCTATGTATATATGTACATATGTAATAAATGTTATCTGATATTAAGGGTCCTCTAATTGTTTGAAAAAATGCCTGACTAAAAAAAAAATTGTGTTTGCTTATCCATGATGACTGAACAATCACAAGTGGAATGATAATTGAGTTGATTATGGAACCAATGTCCTTTATACAAGCTGCTATGCATATTCTTTCCTTTTTTCTATAGAATTTGCCTAGATGTGTCTTGGAGGAGCCATTTATCAAAATACTTGACATTTATGCTTTCCTCATAAACTTCAACTTTATGTTGAGAAAACTACAAGGGCATTTTCAAATATTTTAACTACCTAAATTTCAACTTTATGTGGAGAACTTAGATGTTGAGAAAACTGCAAGGGCATTTACAAATATTTTAGATACCAAAATTTCAACTTTATGTTGAGAAATTAGATATTGCACTTTGTGTCTTTTGAATGGATGTATAAATTTTGGGCACTGCTAAGCTAGATGAGCTTATTTTATTTATTTATTTTTTACCTTCTAATTTTCTGTGGTTGTGTACTTTTCTAAATCCAATTTTAATTTTCTTGTTCTTCTTTAATGGAAATTCAACCTCTTACATAGAATATTTGTGGGTATTATATTATTAAGGACTGAATATTTATTTGGACTATTTTTTGCCTTGATATTTTGCACACATGAGTGTGTTCTTGTTGTCATTTCTCAATTTAGTAAATTTACTTAATTTGCACTGAAGTTCTAATATAAATTCCTTGTATGCTAGCTTATGTCTTCTCTTTCATACAATGACTGTTTATTTGTGTGTGTGTGTGTGTGTGTGTGGAACCAAAAGAAAAACAATCCAGGTATTTGTTATTTGAAATTGTCACCCTTCTCTAGACATAGTTTTTATTTTTCACATGTTTGATAGTGACAATGTCAAGAATTCAAATGAAGGTGCATAGTTGTGGATGTTTTTGGGGACAAAACAAAGATTCAGGTCAAGATTTTTAAGCATTTTGAAACAAAGTAGTCTTTGGTCATGTTTATATAAATGTAATTTTGGTCAATATAAATGAAACAAAATATTTTTGTTAATTCTTTGTGATCAAATAGTTAACTTGTAGATTATAATCCTTGTAATTTTCCTTTGGTTTTGTTCTTTGAAATACTAAAAACAATGGATTGGCATTGAAAAGAGTAAGATTCTTGATTTTGTTATTTATCATGAAAGAAAATATGTTTCTTCATATTTCATCTCGTAAGCAAAATGTCGAACTCTTGATTTCTGTCAAATTAAATGGTTATCATTTTGCAAAGATTATGACTTCAACTGTCGATATAAAGGATGAATCAAGAGGGTGACCTATCCAGAAAGCTAAAGTAAGTTTGGAATTAAATGGAGTTTTATGATTTTGGTCATATGTACATGATTTACACTAAAAAAATAAAATAAAAATGGAGCCCCTCTTGTATTTCTTGCATCTGATGGATTTTTCATCCTTTTTATTAGTCTTATGCATCTGGTTTCTCTGGACTTTTTTTTCTTTTTCTTTTTTGGCTTGTCTGTAGATAGGATTTAGTGTGGATTTTTAACTTCTTTATGGTTCACTTGTAAAATCATGCAAATTAAGCTATTGTTATAATCTAGCCTTGACCTGTTAATAATATATGTGTCTTTTGGTTCATAAATTGAGATATTGCTGGGGAAGACTAAGAAGTTTGATGAATTGATGGTAGCTACTATTTCAGAAAGAGAACTTAGAGAAGGTGAAGAGCAGAGTTGAAGTGGTACTATTTTAGTTTCTGGGTTGTTGGTCTTAATGTAGTACGAGTGAATGCAATTTTAACCAGTTTCTTTAATTATAATAGTTTTAAATAATCTCTTAATGTTTGTCGATATGTTTAGAAAGTTCGATATGCATAATTTTGGATGGTTTAAACTTTTTGTATAATTTAGAACTTAAGGATATGGTTTTCGAATGTTTGGAATGTATAGACAATTGTTGAATGTTTATAATTTATGGATATAGTTTCTTTTTGATGTTTCAAGCAATATTTTGGTGGCTGATTGATGTTTTGTGATGCTTGTTTGTAATATTTGTTAGATTGTACAAAATTGGTCAAATAGAACCTGTTGATTTTTTTTTTAAAAAAAATTGCATATTCTATGGTAGGCATAATAAGTCGTTGTATTACATATTTTATGACACGCAATTAGCGTCGTTATTTGTCTCACCAATTAACGGCATGCAAAAGTAGACGTAGAAAAAGTAACAATGATGCACAAAATTTGTCGTTAAATAATTTTTAACAGCATACTATAGCATGTCGTAGAAAAAGTAATAACGACGCACAAAATCTGCCGTTAAATAATTTTTAACGGCGTACAAAGCATGTCGTTGAAAGTGAATGACTTTCTATGACTGGTCATAATATGACACGCGCTGCACGTTATAGAAAGGTTTTTACAGCGTGCATTGCGCGTCGTAAAAACCCTTTTTGGTTGTAGTGATTAGAATGCTAATTGCATCTTTGTACAGTCTAGAAATTTATCAAATGAATGTTAAAACAACTTTCTTAAATGGTGAGTTAGATGAAAAAATTTACATGGAATAACCAGAAGGTTTTTCTGTTCCATGAAAAAAAAAGAAAGTGTGTAAATTGATTAAATCATTATATGGTTTGAAACAAGTGCAAAAGTAATGACATGAAAAATTTGACAAGGCAATGAAGTCAAATGGATTTAAGATTAATGAATATGACAAATGTGTTTATATTAAAAACACAAACAAAGGTTATGTTATAGTAAATCTTTATATGGATGATATGCTCATCATAGGTAGTAATAATGACATGATTAAAAATATTAAGAAAATGTTGAATACACATTTTGACATGAAAGATATCATGATTGCTGATGTAATTCATGGTATAAAAATTACCAAAACATCAGAAGGTTATGTTTTGTCACAATCTCATTACATTGAGAAAATAGTTGACAAATTTAGCAAAGATGATGATCATCTTGCTAGAACACTTGTGGATGTAAATTTGTTTCTTTCTAAAATGTCTGTAAAAGTATTTCTCAATTAGAGTATACACAAATTATTAGAAGTTTAATGTACTTGATAAACTGCATTCGCTCAGATATAGCATATGCAGTAAGTAAATTGAGTAGATGTACGAGTAATCTAGGAGTAGAATATTGGAAAGCTATTATAAGGGTTTTATAGCGATTTTTCCCCCGTCATTTAGTGTATTTCGGACTTGGCTTCCATGGTTGTATGTCGTTGTCTATACCTTATTTCCATCCTTTATTCTTTGTATTTGAGTTGTGGGATGTGTTGGGTAAGTTTGGAACATGTTGGTTGTGTGTCCAAACAAAAAGTTGCTGCCCAGAATTTGGATTCTTTGCTCGAGTGAGGCTTCTTGCGCTCGAGCGAGCTTTGTGTGATGTGTCTCTTCGTTTGAGTGAGCACTTTTGCGTTCGAGCAAGCACTCTTGCGTTCGAGCGTGCGTCTACGTTTCTGTAAGACCTGAAGGTTGGTATTCTTCGCTTGAGCGAGCTTTTTTGCGCTCGAGCAAGATCCGTGTTATGTCTTCCTTCGCTCGAGCGAGCTTTCTTGTGCTCGAGCGTGCTTCTGCGTTGCAGACCTAAAGCTTTGCATTGCTCGCTCGAGCGAGGTTCTTTTGTGTCTGGTTGCTCAAACGACAACCCCTTCGCTCGAACGAGTCCTGTATATATCAAATTGCAGCAGCGTGATTTTACATCACTTTTTCATCTTTTTTTTTACCCCAAACCCTAAATCCGGCTGTCTCTCTCTCTATAAATGCACCTTGTTCTTGAGGTTTTCTACATTTTTCCCTTTGTTAAAAAGGTAGAGCATTGTGTGGGTTTCATTTTGATTCGAAAAAGTGTGGATTTGGAGCATCTTGAGTTTTCTTCTTCATCTCCTTTGAGCTTCTCCATTTGAGGTTGGGATAATCTACTCCTTAGTATGAGTTTTGATATAAATATTGGTCATTTTATATAAAATGATGGGATTTGGAAGTTTTGGGTAAAGTTAGGGTTGATTTTGAAATTATAAAATAGGGGTTTCCTAATGTTGGGTTCCATATGTATTCGGGTGCTTGAAAATGGGGTTATTTGTGTAGAATGGGTGGAATTTGGCCTTGGGAGCAATGTTTGAGAAAAAGGAAAAAATGCCATAATTTGAATTAAATAACTATTTTGTATGAATAGTGAAATAAATATGGAAATATAAAATTGATTTGAGAATTATGAAATTGGAGGAAATTGTGATTAAATAGTGTAGTTGGATTAATAAATCAGTCACCTATGGAAAATGTGATAAATTATCTGTTGATAAATTTATTTATCTATTTAGATATATTTGTTTTGGGCTATCGGTAAAGGATAGCCATAGTTGGCCCCGTTTGGTGTAGCTGTTAAAACAACTTATAGATTATAGCTTAACAGATTATAGATTATGACTTTAATCAGAAGTTGTTAATCTGTTTGGTGTAGCTGTTGGATTATAGATTTAAGTTGCTGAGTAGTGTTTGTTAAATAAGTTGTGAAATAAATTTTTCAATTAATTTTTATTTTTTGTTTGTGTACATTTCTCATAAAAAATAATAATAATAATCTATAACCCATTTAAGTCTTTTTCTATTTTTAAAAAAATAAAAAATGAAAAAATTTAAGAGTATAACCATAAATTAACATGTCTACAGCAGAAGCTGATAATCAGAAGTAAGGGGTGAGCAGCTTCTCAGAATCAGCTTTTTTGAGTTAAAATAAGCTGTTAGAATCAGAAGTTGTTTGAAATAAGTTTAACCAAACAGTCCAAAATAACTTTTTCAAAGCTAAAAGCCATAAGTTGGCTCTGAAAAGCTGAAACAAACACCCCCGTTGTTGTAGAAACTACATGATGATTAGGTAAATTGAAACTAATCAATTGGAATATGTTATTGAATATAACGGTTGGACGTAAACATTGTATATGTGATTGAATTGGTCATTGTATATGACAACGTGTTTAAATACATTGTATATGTATCTTTGTTTGGGAGGAGATAGGGGATGGATTCCATAGATAATTAAGTTGGCCGGAGTGTCCAGGGTGAAAGTCCCGAAATCTTATTTATATTTGGGTCCCGGTTCCCTTGAACATAATTCTGTAAAATGGCAAGATATGGAAGTGTGTGAATGATGTTTATGATTGAAGTGTTGATAAATGAGTTGTAGTCTTATTTTGAATTGTTTATATGATAATGAACTATGTTAATGAATTGACTTGGGTAAATGACTGGAAGTGAATTGAAATATGTGTGCCAATGTCGATTGATTATGGTAAGGGTGTAAGATGGTTTATAAGTGTTAAACATTTATCGAATGTTAATGTTTTAGTTAATTCTCATATACTGTTTAGCATATCTCTACTAGGCTTTGACTCACCCTACTTGGGACACCATTTTTTAGGTACAGGGGACATGCCGCCTCCAAGGTCTTAGCTTGGGAGGTTTAGGAGTTGAAGACACCGTTTTGTTATTTATATTTTGTGTTAAAGGTAAATCCAAGCCGAGGACTTTTTATGTATAGAGTTAGAACTCTTCTTTTGTTGTAACTAAGTGATAACTTGAAAATCTGTAAGCCCGTAGGGCATTATTTTGTTGCTAACATGTAATATCATTTATAAAGAAGACTCTAATGAATGAATATATAATATTTCTTCTACGTTCATGGATCTTATGAATACTTATTTTATTCTATATTTTGAGGGCGTTACAGGTTTTAAGATACCTCATATTTACTCGTAATATTGGGCTATATTATACTAGATATCCAGCAATACTTGAAGGATACTATGATGCAAACTGGATATTATAGGTACTAGAGACTCAAAATGCACAAGTGGTTATGTCTTTACTCTTGGTGAGGCGGCTGTATCTTGGAAATTTTCCAAACAGACTTGCATTCCCAAGTCTACTATGGAATTAGAATTTATAGCTTTAGATAAATCTGGAGAAGAAGTAGAATGGCTTTGCCACTTCTTTGAAGATATTCCAATGTGGCCAAAACTGGTGCCTGTTATATGCATACATTGCGATAGTCAATCGGCAATAGGTAAAGCACAGAGTCATATGTATAACGGTAAGTCACGACATATTTGTCATCGACATAACACCGTGAGATAACTACTCTTTAATGGAATTGTTTCCATTGAATATGTAAAGTCTAAAGATAACATAGCCGATCCACTAATCAAAGGGTTAACAGAGAGTTAGTTGAGAATTCATCGAGCGGAATGAGACTTAAGTCTATTAAATAAGAGTTACTACAACGGCAACCTAACCTAATTGACTGGAGATCCCAAGATCTACTTTCAAAGGGACAACCGAGTTGTATATGACTCATAAAGATTACTGGGGAGTCAAACTCCTACCCATTTCTATGATGATGGCTGCAGTATTTTAGGTTAAGTAAAACTTTTAATGATTCTTATATCTAGGAATATCTAGTGAAGTATGGCAGTATACTCTTCATAAGAATCACCTATATAAGTGTGAATTGGGTCAGTTCTATGAGATTTGTGAAGGGCTGCAATTCTCTAGAGCACTCATGAAAGACCAGGTTGTTCAAGGCCAAAATGAACATGATAGTGAGAACTGAAATGTGTCTGGTAATACTCTGTGTGAGTTCTATTGTCTTGGTTTGTATAAATGGCTGAACAGTTTAAGACATCATGTTCACTAGTTAGCTAGTAAATTTGATAATGTCTCACAAGGGAATGTTTAAAGCCAAAAGCTACCTATCCTTTGTAGAATATTTTCAATTTTTGTACTCTCAGTAATTAGATCATGTTGTTGTATTTTCTCTCCGTCAAATTCCATTCATGTGGGTATTGTTGAAATTTATGATTTTTTATAGGCTTATTTTAGGTCATCTTTGAATCCAAATTTGAGTGGGTTGCACACGTTTTTTGAGGTGGGTCCAAAGAGGTGACGTGTTTCTTTCCGTATAGCAAGTTACACGATGCAAACACTTCATCAAAACCTTTTATAAGTGAATGGAAAGTTGACATCGTTTTCGGGTTCATGGAATGGACAATTGAAGAGTCAAAAATGGGTTTCATTGAAATAAATTGTCCCATATTGAAACTTGAAGAGAGCATGTAGGTGTTTATAACCTTTAGGCGGGAATATTTGAGTTGGGCCCCAAGAGGCACCCCAAATTTGTAGAAGGGAGGAGTTATGGATAAAGGGGGCTTTAGCCCAAACCATCACACGTGCGCACCGCCGGCCGAGCTGAGTCGTGCTGTGCACAGATGTGGGTCAGGTCGGTTCTAATATTAATTATTTTTGAACAAAATTTATTTGAATTTTTTTCTAGAAATTCTTACAGGAAAAATTAATTTTTCTAAATGATTTTCTGTCCAAAAGTTGCCTTTTTCAATCCAAAATTTTCCAACAGATTAAATTGTTTTTAACAGTTTTAAAACTACCAGCAGTTATACAGATTCAAACTGCTACAGATTTGTTCAAATTTGAATTGTATCTGTTCAATTCAAAATTGCATCTGTTCATTTCAAAATTGAACCTATTCGGATCTGTTCAATAGTCACCAATCTGCCTATAAAAGCAGACCTGCTTCCAGCATTTTTACATATTCAGAAAATTGTTTCTCTCTCGTTTTTGCACTCTGCTTGCATTATTCTTCATATTATTTTTAAGAAAAAATTTAGAGAGTATAAAATACAGGTTTTGTGAGCCTTACAGATTATATGAAGTGTTACTACAATGTGTAAAGATCATTATATTCTGGGAGATCGACGCCATTCATCCGTAAGCACCGAAGCGGGGTGAATCTGTCTTAAGAATAGAGTGTCATATACTCGACTTGATCTTTTTGTACTTATTCGGTTCGGTAAATATATTCTGTAAGTAATTTATTTTATTTGTTTGATTTGATTTTAAGTTATTTTATTTTACACAAAAGATTGTTTCAATACCTTTATTCTATTTTAAGCTAACTTAAAAATAAAATCAAATAAATAATTTAAGTCTTATCAAGTGGAATAATTTAATATTGAGAAATTTCTCCTGCCGTGATATGTATATTTTTTATTTATTAGATTATATTATCAATAAATAAAAGAGAAATATTAGAGATTTTTTTTTTTTTAACCCACAAATTCACGCAAGGTTGGCCTTTATATCATTAAGGGTGTACTTGTTTTTGAAGGATTAGGATGTGGGATTGGACTATTACTCACACTGGACCAATAGTCCATTGTTTGTTTGAAAAATTTTACTCCGGACTATAGTCCCCTCGGACTATTAGTCCCACAAATATGGGACTATCCTATAAGGGGTTGAGATAGAAACCATGGGATAACTCATCCCATGAGATTAGACAATGAAATTATATTTTTGCCCTCTAGTATTTAATTATGTATTATATTTAGTAAAATTTAAAAAAAAAATTAAATGTCTCAATTTAAAAATAAAATAATTTTATTTAATTTTTATTTTTGTTTTATTTATTTAATTTTTTAAAATATTTTTTATAGATATTTTATTGATATTTTATTTTAAAATTTTGTTTATATTTTATTTAATTTCATTACTTAAATTTTAATAGATGTTTTATTTTATTTCATTATTTAATTATTATTAATATTTAAAATTTTAATTAAAAAATAACATATATTTTTATTTATATTAATTTATTTAATTTTTAAAAAATAAATTTACTTAATTGTGCAAAAAAAAATTTAATCTAGCTAAAAATAATTAAAATATTAAAACTATATTTAATATTGTTATTACTTAGTAAATAATTAAAAATGATAAAATAGTCATTTGAGCATTTATTCTTTTACATAATATCCCAAACAAATATTGGATTCACTAAAAATAGTCCAATCTAGACATTTAATTCCATGACTAAACAACCATAGGATACAAATTCAGTCCAACCAAATAGTCCGGGGATAATGTATCCCAGGACTAATAGTTCGATGGATTACAATCCCCCCTTATTCAGTCCGTCTAAACAAACATGTATAACAAATTAAAAGTAAACATCTATCATATCATATTATTACAATTTTTTTTTTTGTTTTCATTAATAAAATAATTTAAAAATTAAAAATTTATTTATTTCTTCATAAAATATATCTTTCAAACTATTTATATTAAATTTTTTTTTGAACAGATTAAAAAAATTCAATTAGTCATTTTTTTTAATGTTCACAAAAACCTCCTAAATCAAATTTCTAATTTAAATAATATAAAGAATTATAAAAAAATATTATGAAAGGTGAGTTCATTGGGGCTTTTCCCATATTAAGCCAATTTACTATTTTAATTTCCAAACTAGACCTAGTTTGGACGGAATTTTCAAACTAGGCTAAAGCGCTATTACAAATCACGCTTTCACTGTTTGGAGCCGAAAATGTGATGAATACTGAAAGCGTGGTTACAAACCACGCTTTTAATTAAGAAAGCGTGGTTACAAATCACGATTTTAACATAATTTTTTTTTCTTCAAAATACGTGGTTAGAAAGCACGCTTTTAAGCAAAATTTATTTTCTACTGAAAACGTGGTTTCAAACCACGCTTTTACTGTGCTTATAATTAAATTTTGTTTTCTGAAGAAAACGTGGTTCCAAACCACGCTTTCACTGTGCATAATTGTTTTCTTAAGAAAACTTTTAATATATATTAAAATGTGATCAAAGCAAGACTTGAGTTCTCTGTAGCTCAAATGGTACGCCAACTCCAAACTGTTGTTACCTTTCAAATTAAATTCAACTCTTCTTCTTTCTTTTTTTTTTTTTTTTCTTTTTTTCATTTTATACTTTATATATTTATTATTTAATTTTTTTATCAAAAAAAAGTAAAACGTTTGTTTGGTTAACTAAATTTTTTTTCTATAAAATACAATTTTTTTCAAAATGTCAACATAATTGTTTAAAAAGTATTCAAAGGTATTTGGTTTGAGTTTTTGGATTTAGTTATTTGAAAGAGTTTTTGATTTTTTTTTTTTTTTGTTTTTAGTGGATATTTTTAAGATTTTAAACATTTTTTTTTGTACTTTTTTAGATGCACTTTAGTTAGATTTATCTAAAAAGTAAAAAATTTGTAAAAAAATATTTTAAAAAATTAATAAATACATAAAAATACAAAAAATATACTAAAAATATATTTTTGTATTTTTAGTATTTTTTCAGCAAAATATTAATTTTTTCAGTAAAATGTACTAAAAAAATGTACTGAAAAAATTAATAACCAAATAACATCAATTATGTTGTACTTTTTTTTAGTGAATATTTTTAAAATTTTAAACATTTTTTTTTTTACTTTTTTAGATGCACCTTAATTATTTGTATCTAAAAAAAATGTGAAAAAATATTTTAAAAAATTAATAAATATATAAAAATACAAAAAATGTCCTGAAAAAATATTTTTGTATTTTTAGTATTTTTTCAGAAAAATATTAATTTTTTCAGCAAAATATACTCAAAAAATGTACGTTTTAAAAATATTTTAGTACATTTTAAAAGCGTACATTTTGCTGAAAAAATATTTTTTGAGTACATTTTTTGAGTACGCTTTCACTGTGCATATTTTTTTGAGTACATTTTTTGTATTTTTAAATATTTATTAATTTTTTAAAATATTTTTTCACAAATTTTTTACCTTTTAGATACATTTAACTAAGGTGCATCTAAAAAAGTAAAAAAAAATGTTTAAAAATTTAAAAATATTCACTAAAAATTAAAAAAAAATACGAAAATAAAAAAACTCAGTTTTCAAATAACTAAATCCAAAAAACTTAAACTAAATACATTGAATACTTTTTAAATAATTATGTTTATATTTTGAAAAAAAATTGTATTTTATAGAAAAAAAATTTAGTTAACCAAACGTAAGTGTGGTGGGTGGTAGTTGAAAACGTAAGTGTTACCAAACGTTTGTTTGGTTAACTAAATTTAGTTAACATAAAAAATGTGTTTCCAAAATGGAAACACCAAAACGTTTGTTTGGTTAACTAAATTTTTTATGTTATCAAAATGGAAACACATTTTTTATGTTAACTAAATTTTGGTAGTTGAAAACGTAAGTGTTACCAAACGGCACCTACCAAACACACGTTTTCTGTTTTCTGTTTATATTTATAAAAATTTTAAAAACTCAAATAAAAACTTGTTTGCTAAAATTTTTGATTTATAAATCAGTAGTCTCAGTTTATAAATTTGGCCAAAAAATGAAAACATAAAAAATGTGTTTCCATTTTGAGTTTTCAGTTTTTTTTTTTTTAACCACACAACACTAGACACCACCCGCCACCATTTTCTACCACCGTCTTTCGCCACCACCACTACTTCACCCCACAACCACCTACCACTCACAACCCACCTATCATCACCTTGCCACCCCCACCCACCCGCCACCCACCATCCACCCGTCACTACCATCCATCGCTTGCCACCACCTACTTGCCACCACTCTGCACCCACCACCACCATCCACCACCGCCACCACTAGCCACCTACCATCCTGCCACCACCACCACTATCACCACCGCCACTACCCATCCACACATCCACCACCCACCGCGCCTCACACCACCTGCCACCACCACCATCCGCCCATTTCACCACTGTGCCACCGTACTCGCCATTCTTACCACCATCACCATCCGCCACCATTTCATTACCACCATGCCACCACACCACGCGCACCACCACCACCACCGCTTCTGCTGCCACTGGCCTACCACCACTTTCGCTTCACCACTCACCACCACCACCTTTTCTGCCACCGCCACCGCCATCCGCCACTCTACCCGCTACCACCACTACCCGCCCACCACCACACACTGCTACCACCCACCGCTACCACCCTCGTTACCACCGCCACCCATCCATCACCACCACCCACTACCCATGCGCCACCCACCACCACCCACCTTCACCACTTTCCACCACTGTCTTTCGCCACCACTTGCCACCACTTGCCATTTCTTACTCTTTTTTATATTTAAATTTTTTTTTAAACATTTTGTCAATTACCAAACGCGTTTGTAGTTTATGTTTTTCTAAAAATAAACAAAAATCAGTTTATAAAATTTTTGTAAATATAAACTGAAAACGTAAACGTTACCAAACACACCCTTTACTTTTTTTTGATAAAAAAATTATGTAATAAATATATAAAGTATAGAGAGAAAAAAAAAAATTTAATTTAATTTGAAAGATAGCAACGGGTATAAAGTATAGAGAAAAAAAAAAAAAAAAAAGAAGTTGAATTTAATTTGAAAGGTAACAACGGTTTGAAGTTGGCGTGGATTGAACCAGCGCCTCTGCTAGGCAGAGGCAAATGCACTACCATTTGAACTATAGAGAACTCAAGACTTGTTTTGATCGTATTTTAATATATATTAAAAGTTTTCTTAAGGAAAAGATCATACACAGTGAAATCGTGATTTGTAACCATATTTTTGTAAAACAAACAAAATTTAATTAGAAGCACAATAAAAGCATGGTTTGAAATCACATTTTCTGTAGAAGACAAATTTTATTTAAAAGCGTGCTTTCTAGCCATATTTTTTGAAAAAAAAAAAATTATATTAAAAGCGTAATTTATAGTCACGCTTTTTTAATTAAAAACGTGATTTATTATAACGCTTTCACTATTTATTACATTTTTGGCTCTAAACAGTGAAAGTATAATTTGTAAGAGTACTTTAGTCTAATTCAAAAATTTTGTCCAAACTAAACTTAGTTTGAGAATTAAATGAGTAAATTGACATGAGAAAAGCCCCGAGTTCACTGGCCATGCTATGCTACGGTGTTCTCGAAAATCAAACCTTGACTACGTCTCTCTTCCACTGAGACGACTCCATTTCTAAACTGCTTTGGAAGAGCAAGACAGCATAGGTACGAAGGACAAGCTGAACACGACGGTCGGATCGTACGCGTTGTTAGGATCTGTGGTAGCGCGGGATGCGACGGTGGTGGAGAGGTTGAGGAAGGCGGGGGCGGTGATAACGGGGAAAGCGAGTGTGAATGAGTGGTATGGGTTCAGGTCTTGGAGCATTCCAGATGGTTGGTGTGCGAGAAGTGGTCAGGGCTTGGTACTTATCATCTTCGTCATATCTCTCTCTCTCTCTCTCTCTCTCTCTCTCTATATATATTTATATATATCACTAGGATAAATTACAAATATATTTAAAATTTATTTAAAATACAAATTATTTTATGTAATTTGAAAAATTATAAATACCTTTTATTAAAAAAATTTATTTAACGGAATTAATTAAAAAAATAAAATTTATAATTACTCTTCTATACAATAATAAAATTACTTAAATTATTAATTGAACATATTTTTAACATCATTAAAAACTGTTAATTGGACTTGATGATTTATTAATAAAATGAACGATTTGTTATGAAATTAAAAATCTTATAGGGTAGAATGTAATTTTCAAAATCATACGAAGTGATTCATATTTTAATCAAATCTTAAAGAGTGTATTTATAATTTATCCTAATCGAAACTATCAATTTGATTATTTTCTATGCATGATTTTATATGTGGATGGAGATAATGGAGTAATGGGTAGTGTCGGGGGATTTAAAATAATATTACTCTTGGTATAAATATTGATTTATAATAAAATTAATATTTTTAAAATTTTTTCATTTAGCTCTGTCAAATAAGATCACGTTAATTATGAAATTTAAAAAAAAAAAAAAAATTTATTACCATCAAAATTTGACAGTGACATGTTATTCTGTCTCGCAATAAGATATTATTTTGGTTCACAATAACATATTACTCCAGCAATATCGTTCAAGAAAAAATTTTATTTTGTCCTTACTATATTCTCATCATAGGAATTTATGAAGTGAAATAAATTGGATGATCTTTTTCATTAAATAAGGGTTCAATAGAGGTGTTTTGACTAAATTTTTCTTAATTAAAAAACTATATATATATATATATATATTTGGAAGAAAGACGAAATATCATAAATAGTTAACTAGTGGTACTTTATAGATTAAAAATAAAATTATTATAAATATGTTGAAGTAATTTAATATATTGTCTTGTGATATACATAAAATTTATAAGTTAAATTTTATGTTTATAATTTTTTAAATTATTAGTTTAAAAAAATTAAAAATATATATAAATCTATTTAGTGCAATTTTGATAATTTGTAATAAATAAATAAATAAAGTTAAACTTAATTAAATGAGATTACATGAGTTATGATATACCTCTTGTTGTTATGAAAATAGACAAATTAAAAAAATTATAATTAGAACAAATATACAATTTTATTATTAAATACGAAGTGAAATGATATTTAACAATAATTGATATAATGTTTCTGTTATTAATTCAATAATTTAAGTTACATTTCTTTTAATTTTAATTTCATAACTAAAAATACAATATGAATATAACACGCACATGAATTTCTAGTCTTTAAGAATAAAAAGATTTTAAAATATTTTCAACATTTCATCATTTTCTTTTAATTTTTTTTTATCTAATTTGATTTTAAATTTGAATAAAAATTTTGATTTGATATTAATTATTTTAATTTTTTCATTAAATTTTTATCAATTTTTAAAAGAACTTTCATTTTTATCCCTTTTTTTTTTTTCTCTTTTCATCAATTTTGATGAAAAAAACAATAATTCCCAACTCTTCGTCTTTTTAAATTTTTATCAAATTAAGGGTTGAAGATTCTATTAGTTCGAATTATAGTGAAATAACATCTTGAAATAGTGAAATTTTGAGTATGTTGTTGGTTGAAATGTATAATTTGATTAATTCTCTTTTCATATTTGTATAAAAATTGACACTTATGACCACATTATTATAAGTTGGATTATGGAAAGTTTTTTGAGGTGTAAAATATTTTTCATTTGTAAATATCCTATCTATTAAAAAAAAGAAAAAATAAAAGAAAAAAAAATGCAACTTTTGGATATGTGTTTATCAATTTTGTTTCGTGGACGTAAATAACTGATATTTCAATTTAAAAAATTAAAAAGTATAAAAAAAAATAGATTGAATTTTTTTGGAATAAAAGAAGTCATCTAACCCCTCCATATACTATTTTAATCACATAACAAAATAGAAATTATATTTGGAGATTATTCCTATATATTATGTTATTATATACAAATATAGTGGTAAGAAATTAATTAATATGTATGGAAAGTTATACTAAGCTTTCATTTTCAATTAATTGAATTATGATTAACAAACTAACAAATAGCCGTAATGGTATAATATGATATAAAGAGGATAAAAATAAAAAATACAATAATATTTAAAAGTTTTAAATTTATCTAGTTATACAAAAATTTAATATTATTCTTAATAAATTTTCACTTTTTCTATAAAATAAAATGACAATAAGAAATAAAAAAATCAACACTCATTTTTTTACTTCAATTTTACGATTTTCATTGAAAAAATCAAAATTCGATCAAAATTCTTGACACATAATAGCGGTAATAAATTAATTAATATATATGAAAAGATATACTAAGCTTTCATTTTCAATTAATTGAATTATGATTAACAAACTAACAAATAGCCATAATGGTATAATAGGATATAAAGAAGATAAAAATAAAAAACACAATGATATTTAAAAGTTTTAAATTTATTTAGTTATACAAAAATCTAATGTTATAGTACAATCTTGAATTCGCAATAAATTTTTGCTTTTTCTTTAAAATAAAATGACAAAAAAAAGTAAAAAAAATCGATACTCAATTTTTTACTTCAATTTTACAGTTTTCATTGAAAAAATTAAAATCCGATCAAAATCCTTGCCACATAACAGGCATAGATACTTCGATTGCAACCATCATCATCAATAATTCTTTTCCACCATGTAAACCTGTAAACAAATATATAAATCTCACTAAAACCGAAACCAAAACTAAACCAACAACGAAGAAAGAGAATCATACAGAGAAAAAAATAAAATTAAAAAATAAATAAATTTATAGAGTGGTAGGATATTACCCCCAACAACTTAAACATCACCTCGCCTAATCTATTAGCTCCTCGCAAAGGCTCTGCAAAGTCTAGGAGTTGAGATGACTAATCAGATTATTCTTTAAATAAGACTTGAAAATTAATTAATTTGTCTTTTAAGTGATTTAAAATTTTGATATATATCAAAAAAAAAAATAATTATATTGTTAAATCATAATTCAAATTTTGATATTGTCATATCTTTTTGAGATTTATATCTAAATTCTTATCTTATTTATTTTTGTGTGGTTTCTATTTGTTTTTTTTTTTTTTTCAATTTATTTAAGATCGAGTTGTGGATTTATATTTTTTTTAATTTAATTTATCTGTGGTTTCTATTTGTTTTTTTTAATTATTATTATTTAGGTAAGTTATGATGTGAGCTAAATATGTGATAGACATGTGAGTTTTATTGATTTAAAGTATGATGGTGTGAGATATATTATATTTGTTTAGATAGACTTTCAAGATTTCTAAAATTTAAAATTGGATATTGAGAGGCAAAAGAAAGATTTTAACTGAATAAATAAAAATCATATTTATTAATTTTATTTGTTTGTATATCTAATTTTTAATTTTTACCTAAATAATAATAATTAAAAACAAATAGAAATAATCGATAAATTAAATTAAATTAAAAAAAAATAAACCCACAACACCATCTTAAATAAATTGAAAAAAAAAATAGAAACCACACAAAAATAAAGAAGATCAGAATTTAGATATAGATCTCAAAAAAATATGACAATATTTAAATTTGAATTATGATTTAATAATATAATTATCTATTTGTTTGATGTATATCTATCAAAATTTTAAATCGCTTAATGGGACAAATTAATAAATTTTTAAGTCTTATTTAAAGAATAATCTAATTAGTCATCCCAACTCCTAGACTTCGCAAACATTGCCAGAGGAGCTGACGGATTAGGCGAGGCGAGGTCTATATTATATTTGTTTAGATAGATTTTAAAGATTTTTAAAATTTAAAATTGGATATAGAGAGGCAAAAGAAAGATTTTAACTGAATAAATAAAAATTATATTTATTAATTTTATCTGTTTGTATATCTGAGTTTTAATTTTAATTTTTTTTTTTTTGTTTTTGTTTTTGTGTTATGATATAATATATAAGATATAGATAGATATCTACAATTCTCAGGAAAAATATTATTTGATTTTTTGATGGAGAAAAAAGGAAGGCAAGTTTTAATATTTTCTTATGGAAATCGATAAGAGAAATTAGAATAGAGAGATTATGAAATATTTTTGTTATCTTTCCATTTGAAAACCATAAATTAACGGATAATTATGACATGGGTAAGCCCATAAAGATTATGGCCCACCATTTAAGGCCCAATACATAACTCAAATACTAAAGCCCAGCATTGCTGAAGTCCCACGTAGCAATAAGAACCAATGACATCAAGACACATGACAAGAGAAGGGCAAGCCACATAAGCAGACAAAGATCTGCAAAGTTATTGCCACTGCACATCGCCATTAATGAAGCCCCTTACAGCATTTATTGCGATAACCCTTCTCCATCGGGACAGAACGCCTTCACCATGAATGTCACGACCCAAACCGCCCTATGGGTTTAGCATCAGAATCGCCAAGAATCCGAGATTATCAAGGCTCTCAACAAGAAACAGCTTAAGCGAGTCAGTGGCTTGGCGGAAGCCAATACAGTAAATAACTAGTGTCCATAGAGCTGTGAAAATCTGTATGCCAAAAACATTTTTCATGCATTCATACAGTTCAAGCAATACAGTCTATACAATCATTAACAAACATTCAAGACGGGGACGAATCCCCGATAATGACAGACAATAATAGTACAAAAACAGTAAGGAGACCGATAGGGGACACAAAAACACCCCAAGCCATAGCATGGCAACTCGGAACCTCGCAGTGAGGCACATAGGCTGGCTTGACAAAACTGGGGACCGACCCACGCTCCTAGCTCCGGTCTGGCTGCTGAGAACCTACATATATATATAAACAGTGAGCTAAAGCCCAGTGAATAACATACAGCGTAAAGAGGTTATGAATGAATGTCCTTACAGTAATGAAATCAGTTCATTAAACAGTATTTCAGTCTTTCAGTATTTCAGTCAATCAGTCATATGTGGTACACCCATTAGCCTATAAACAGTAGGTCCAAAAGGACCGGGTCCTAACAGACCCAACAGTAATGATGGCCATCAGTCAATAAACAGTATGGTTCCACAAGGGAACCGACAGAGCTCTGTAACAGTAACAGTCAATGCTAAGGATGCCACAATACGCCTGTAATACAGACACACATTCATTCAAGAAACAATATCGGTTCAATAAACAATTGCCAAGATTCAAAAGATAATCAGAATAACGCCATGGGGACCTCTTCTACTTCGGACTCGGTTTTGTTGCGGTTCTCAATCTTGAACCAAAGAGTCCAAATCCGCAAATCGTTTTGAAGGAAAGCAGATTTTTGAAAAGAAGTGCCAAACATGGATGCTTTGCGATAACAGAGTCGCCACCTAAATATTTTAAAATGGGAAATTTAGGAAACCCTAACTCGGCCAAAGGCCACGTGTCCGGCTATCACCAAAGTTGGCTCGGGAACTTGGGTACGATTAGGAAGGTCACATCGTGAGCACCCCTCGCCGTCAAAGACCGCCTCTACTAACCATGATATCTGTTTTTGAAAACTTTGTATGCTCTTATTCGGTTATTAGCCTAGATTACTATGTGATGCTCATGAAGAAACAAGTATAAATGGTCGTTCGAATTGGAACAAAACATTTCATGTTTGTTTGTTTGAAAATGGTGTGAAGGTCTGCCCAGCAAAGCTAAAATGCGGATTTGCCACTCTCGGGTGGGCTTAGAAAACATGATTTTGCCACTATCTAGTGGGCTTAAAACAAACAGTCAATGAATGGTCCCAATTCAGATAACTCAACCTCCACCCACAGGCATTCAAGGCAGTTATATCACATAAGCACATAGCCACATGGTAAGCATGCTATCATGGCAACACTCACACACATGCAAGGATGCTAAAGCATAAAACTCACCTAGTACTCCAAGCCAAAACAAGAAACTGATTAGAAATCATGCATGATCCTAGATGCACAGGATTGCCTAATGCAACACATGCAAAATGCAACTATAGCAGGCTCGGCTATTCTAAAGATGGCATGTGAGATGCAACAGCTATCATATATTCAATTTGGAATCGAAATACAGATGCAGTTTGTATGATGCGCCGAGCCCGGTGCGTGCAAGACAGATGAATGATGCAAACATGCTACCATACTGTATGCTAATCGAAATATGCCCTATATCTAACCATCCAAAGCGGATAAATAAAAGGGAGAAAGAAATGGGGGTTGGAAGACATACATCACACTCACACACCCTTATTACAATATTGCCCTCGCGCAGAGGGTCCGAATAAATAATAATACAGACCCGAATAAAAGAATATACAGTCTGAAATAATACAAATTCTAATTAATTAACAAATTAATTACAAAAGAATTAAAACTGGCGTGCAAGCCAGGGACTGCCTCGCTTCTGATAGATGAAGTATCTTTGGTCGCTGGCGGAAATCCACTGGAATGCCCTGATTAGCCTCTGTTTGCAGTATTTCTCGAAATACGCGCCGAATCTCCGAAAAGTTGTTGATCCTTGGTTTTGCTGTAACAGAGAGCAGGAAAAGGGCATAGCAATGTATTTCACGAATATATGCATGCCTCGATCCTCGTGCCACCAATCACGCATACCGATGCATGATGGCCGAGGAATCGGATTGCACAACTCAATATAGGGATGAATGCGTATGAATGCGACAACAAAACCTAACTCCATCATGGGTAATCCGGAGTGGTGGTGACTTGGGAATTGAGACTCATTCCGTTACTCGGAGTACAAAACGTGCCTCGTTTCCCGTGCGATATGCATGGTATGCATGAAATGCAGCAAACGTGTGATATAGCATGCACAATGCCATGAAAATGAGATGCCTCGAAATGCGTGTCCACGGGCACGCAAACCGAGGCGATGCGGAATGACACGCGAAATGTAATGATGGACTTATATCAACATGAAGGGGGCCTCAGCCACACTCACATAGGATCTTGGAATGAAAAGAATGAGGTGCCTCGAAATGCGTGCCCACGGCATGCAAACCGAGGCAATGATGAAATATCATCGGATAAAGCAGAGTGCCTCGAAATGCGTGCAGCGGGCACGCAAACGAGCGGAGGCATACGCAATGCAAACGAATAAAGCAGAATGTCTCGAAATCGTGCACTGCACGCATAAGCGGCGAGCATACGCAATGCCAAGCGGATAAAATAGAGTGCCTCGAAATCGTGCTGCGGGCACGCAAACCGAGGCGGTTAAAATGGAGAACAGATAAAAGCGAAGTGCCTCGAAATCGTGCACGCGCGCACATAACCGAGCGATGACAAATGAGAAACCGGATAAAAGGCAAAGTGCCTCGAAATGCGTGCACACAGGCACGCAAATCGAGGCGATGACAAAATGGAATGAAATGGCATACGGAATGCAAATTGGGCTTACGCCAACATGAGAGGACCTCAGCCGCACTCACATAAGCTGCCGGAATGATAAGAATGAGGTGCCTCGAAGTGCGTGCCCATTGGCACGCAAACCGAGGCAATGCAAAAATGATATAAATGGCATGGGAAATGATATGCAAGCATGGCAATGGAATTTCAGCACCTAAATAAAGGGGAAAACAGCCCCGAAACAATTCGAAATGACACTCGAAGCATGCATTCATCCCGAAAGTGTGAAATTAAGCCCCGAAATGGCCTATAGCCATGCCATACATGCAAAATATGATCATGGCAGCAAGAACAGTAGCAAGGCAGTCCCAAATATGGCATTTTTCAGTAACAAACACGGCCAAAATGCAAGCATAGATAGATCAACAATAGCATGCAAAGTTAGTGGCCAAAAGAGGAGTATTGAGGCAAGTGACATATGCAAACCCCAAATGGACAAACTTTATTCTACAACATTGAAGATGAGCTAAAAATAAGCACAATTGCAGAAGATGACATCCTCAAAATCAGAATAAAATCATGCTAACAATTCCATGCAAAAATGGAGCTCAAAAGAGGCTATAACAAGAGTCATGCAAAGCAAGCACCAAATGACAAAATTTTCTTCATGAAATGTGTAAAGGGGGTCAAAATAAGACCAAAGTCAGTAGGGGTCGAATTCCCAAAAACAAATAGAATTAGGTCAAAAGTTGCATACAAAAAAGGGCACACTTGATGGAATTTGAAGGAAGTGGTGGATACAATGGCCAAATGAAGTTGAGCCCTTCTACAATGTTGTATAGGGGCTCAAAATGAGCACAAAACCAGTATGGGTCGGACCCCTAAAAACAAAAGGAAATAGGCCTAAACTAGCATGCAAGATAATGGCATAAAAGCTAGGTATTGAAACAAGTATATCACAGAAGCCTCAAATGAAGTTGAGCCCTTCTACAAAGTTTTAGAGGGGCTCAATATGAGCACAAAACCAGTAGGGGTCGGAGCCCCAATTCTCAACCAAATAGAGTATAGAAATGAATCAAGAAAAAGCCCTAAAAGTTGGTTTTGAAGACTTACCCTTGAAGACTTGTCTTTCTTTGATTCTTGGCTTTGATTTGTTGCTTCTTGACCTCTGAAGAACACCTCCTTGCTGCTGAAATGGTAGTAGGGATGGTGAGGCTAGGTGTTGATGAAGAGAAGACCTAGGGGCTTAGAAGCTTTTTGAGGTTTTAAGCTAAGGAAATGGAGGTTTTTGGAGAAGTGTTCTTGAAGACAAATTTTCCCAACCTAAGCAAAGGGGAAGGAGGGCCCTTTAAATAGACAAGAAATAGGGTGTAAAAGGGGAGGGAAAGCACCCAATCTTTCCCTCCCGAAATATCCTCCGGATCCCCCGGGATATGTTGGAAGATATCAGGACATTTGGGACATTTGGAAAGCAAGTGGCCGGCGAGTAAATTGTGGGAGGTGGCCACCGGCCACCCCTGGTCGGCCACTACCCCTCTGGCCGGCCCATGGCACAAAATTGAAGTGAAGATTTTCCGCCGACCACCATGCAGAGTGTCCTCCCAAGTGTGTAGAATAATGTCCCAGGGTCGGAATCGCAACGCCAAGGTAAGTCACAACATAGAGCTTGAAGAAGAGGCTCAAAAATGAACTCAACAATTTCTCGACCATATATACTTTTGTGTCCTCTAAGATGTGTAGAACAAGGTTCCAAGGTCGGAAATTGGCAACACCAAGCAGAGCCACAACATAGAGCTTGAATGAGAGGCCCAAAAATGAAACCACGAATTTCGCCGACCACCAACCCTTAGGGTCCTCCTAGATGCCCTCATCACAGATATATGTAGCTTTGGTTGGAATAAAATACCCTAGGGTGTTCAACATTGGCCCTATGAGAAAACGGGCTCGGGAGGAGCGAAACCGTTATCTGGATAATTGCTGGCTTCCCCCAAGTGATCTTCCCGATGTTGAAACAGAGGTACCGCCAAGTTTGAACAAAAACTAATGAGAAATGAACGCCGGAGCTAAACCGAGCAATTCGATCCGAAAATGAGCATGGGTGCCGGAAGTGGTATTCAGCAATAAGTGGGTATCTGCGACCCAGTGTCCCTAATGACAAAACAGAGGTCCTCGCCAAAAATCGAGAAAACCGATGCAAAATGAATGCTCGACCAAAACCGGCGGTTGGGGTCCCGAAAACCTACAGTAAAGTGGCATCTGCCACGAAGTGGGCATCAGGCCCAGTGTTCCTCGAACTATAAAACAATGGTGCAAGCCAAAAACCGGAGAACTTCGGAGATGGTTGGGCGGTCCCGAGCCGAGGCACACCCGACGATCCAAAACCGAACCGACTCCGAATGGGCAAAATGGCCTACGGCCACGAAATGTAGCTCACGGCCACCGGAGATAGCCTACTGAGACCACTCCTTCCTCAGAAAGAAAACAGAGAAAATCGAGTCAGTTCGCAAACCGAGACAAGGCACGAAAGAGGGTTCTAGTCCGGAGGCGAGGCGCCTGTGCGACTCTGAGACTTCAACGAAAGCACAAGATGCAACATCACCGAAGCGCTCAATCGGTGACGTCGAAGTCTTAAGGTCGGTCAAAATGGGGTGTCTCTGCTGCCCTCTTTGTGAACTCGGAAGTCATAACAATGACGGAGTGAATGTCAAAGCCCGAGACGACTCCATTTTTGACAAGGCCAAGACTTAGACAATCATACAAGATAAACAAAGATATGTGCTCGCAGCGTGCGTTCTCGTGCAAGGGGGCAAAATGCAAATGATATGCAAGAAGCCAGATGATCATGCAAGTGCGGCAAGCTGTAATGAAGCAGGTATTGACAAATAGATGCAATAGTTTTAAGCAAGAATGCAAAGCAAGAACTACATTTCATGCAGTTAGGAATGCGGAGAATCATTCAATTCTCGTCGCGTCTCACACGGAGAAGATACGATACCTGCGCGATTCGTCTGGTCGCACCAGCCTCAAATGAACCGTACATACAATATCATGCCTGCAAAAGAAAGAAACCTAACAAGAACAATATGCTAACAACATATATTCAATGCGATTCCTATGATTCGAAAAGTTTGACACACACGGTGTCGATGAATGAATGCAACATAACGCGAGAAAAGATAATGCGCGACAACGCATGTTTAAGCATAGAAGTATGGCACATCAAGCAAACACGTATGACAATGCAACACATTCATGAGAATGCAAATTATGAACCAAACAATGTAAAACGAGCATAAATCAGGATGCCCATTCGACATGAAATGACGAGCCGGAAAACGCGTACTCCGGCGACGGCAACTCGATCGCGGCCTCTGATTTACATTCCGGAGAGGTCACAACATGTTTAAAAAGGATACACTCCGATTCTGATGAATAATGATGAGACACATGTCAATAATTGCAATTAAAGTTTCGTGAGCAATTGGCGCCCGAAGTGTACTTTTCTTCAACTTTTTGGTCCCGGAGCTCCGATTTTCCTCAAAATTTGCAGAGGTAGGGAGGAGGGGGAAGATGGTCGGCCAGCCCATTGCCCTAGGAGAGGCCATCGGCCAGGCCAAAAAGTAGAGGGCCCGGCCAGTTAGGTGGTGGCCACCACCGCCCAAAAGTAGGGGCATTTTGGTCATTTTGGCATTTTCTATATATACACACCTCCCATGCCATCCGAAATCACACCCAAAGTTGTGGAATTCTCTCCTCTTGCTCTCTAAGCCATTTTCTCTTTCAGATCTGCACTTTATACGCGTCCCTCGGCCTCCCACGCAAGTTGTTTTTGCGAAATCTTTCAGATTTAAGCACTTTGAAGCGACTAAATTTTGACTTCGGGGCTTCTCTTCTCATTTTCACCACTTGAGGTAATTTTGTCTCATTATTTGGAAAATTTTTCCGGGAGTTGACTTTTGGTTGACTTTTCATTTCCCGAGAGTTGACTTTTGTTGACTTTTTCCAATTTTGGCCTATTTTGCTCATTTTTGCTCCTCTTTGCAGATTTCTCGACATGGCAGGCCATTTCCCTCACGGCGAAGGTTTCCCAGGTGCCGGGGATGATTTTGATCTCATGACACTGCCCCCGAGGGTCCGCCCTTTCCTTCCCGATCGTTATGCTCCAGCGGTGCATAGGCTTCCGCGAGCCACTTTTCGTCATTTTACCGCATTCAACGATCGAGCACCCGTGGATCTTCTTCTACGAGAGCCAGAACAGCACCTCTCCTACGATGCAGAGGTATTTCACTTTATTCTCTGTATTTCTCGTGCATTTCATTCTCCTGTCATGCTTAGACACACAGTTCAACTTACGACATGAAACTTGCACCCTGAGTATGTAATTTAAACACTTTCATGAACACCTGGCATATTTGAATAATTGTGAGCGCACAGTGCACATTAGTTAGAAATTGAACACACAGCTCAAACATTGCTTCATCGAAGACACAATCCGAAGTCGAAAATGAGCACACAGACATAATCGACTAAGAGTAGAACACACATCCCAAAACTCGATTTTCGAACACGCAGCCCTGATTCAAGCGAACACACACCCCATTGATTGAGTAGAACACCTACCCTAAACTTTGATGCCTTTGAACACACGGCCAGATTGAGGCGAACACACTTTAATCGATTGAGTAGAACACACACTCTAAACTTTGAAGCGAACACACATTAATCGATTTGAAGTAGAACACACAGTCCCAAACTTGAAGCGAACACACAGCCCATTGATTGAGTAGAACACACAGTCCCAAACTTGAAGCGAACACACAGCCCACTGATTAAGTAGAACACACAGTCCCAAACTTGAAGCGAACACACAGCCCACTGATTGAGTAGAACACACAGTCCCAAACTTGAAGCGAACACACAGCCATCGATTGAGTAGAACACACAGTCCCAAACTTGAAGCGAACACACATCTTGATTGAGTAGAACACACGTCCCAAACTTAGGCGAACACATTGCCCTTGATTGAGTAAAACGTACAGTCCCAAACTTGAAGCGAACACACAGCCCACTGATTGAGTAGAACACACAGTCCCAAACTTGAAGCGAACACACAGCCCACTGATTGAGTAGAACACACAGTCCCAAACTTGAAGCGAACACACAGCCCACTGATTTTCTGAAACTTTGAACACGCAGCCTAAATGCCAAACTTACTGAACACGCAGCCCATTTTCACTTTACTTGCACACAGCTCATTTTCACTTCATTTGCATATAGCTCATTTTCACTTCATTTGCTGATTTATGCATTTATTCGAAATCTTGAGTTCACTCTCGCCTGATCGAGGATATGGCTCCGTCGCTGCGAGGGAGTGGTATTTCGAGCTTCCGGAAGCTGTCCGGGGATTGGTGGACTTTGCAGGTTTTGGGCCATTCTGCAGAGGATTATCTCATTGCCTCATTAGCAGGACTTTACTCGCTGCTTTGGCGGAGAGATGGTGGGACACCACCAATTCCTTCCATTTTTCTGCCACTGGGGATATGACCATGACCCCGCTGGACTTTGCTGTACTTACTGGCCTAGACGTAGGTGGTGTTTCCATTCCCTACGACGAGGATATGGGTCAGTGGGAGGCTGCCTGGATGCACCTCTTGGGGACACACCGCTCAGAGAGAGGTTCGGGAGGTCCGATACTCCTGGTTTGCTGCCCATTTCCGGCCACAGATGGAGCCTGAGACTCCTGAGGAGGCGGAGCAGTATGCCCGCGGTTTCCTCATGTACCTCCTCGGCACCACCTTGTTCGCTGATAGAGGGAACATGGTAGGCTTGTACCTACTGAGCGCTCTGGTGGACTTATCACAGGTTGGTCAGTATGATTGGGCGTGGCACTGGCTACCTGTCTTGTTATATGAGCGCGGTCTCTCGCACACGAGGGGACTTACTCGGTGGCTACTGGAGAGCCTGGGAGGTACATTCCGTCCTCTTGATTTACATTTTGCTCCTCATTACTTGTTCACTGCACACACACGGCGCACTTTGCATTCTGTATTCTGCCTTTAGCACTTTGTACTCATATTCTGCATTGCTTTTCTCAGCTGTGGGTGTATGTGTACTTTCCCACATTGGCTCCGGAGATGGAGGTGGCAGGGCCTCCGACGACTCCGTATTCCTTGATGTTTGATGGTGAGCATCTACCGAGGCCTCGAGAAACTCTCTCTTCCCTGCGACGGTACTTTGATCTTTATTCGAGCGACAGTGCCAGAACTCTCAGTTCTTTTCATTTTCATCTTTGAGCTGCGCTATATATTCTGATGTCTGAGCGATTTATGCACTGGTTATCCACAGAGCACTTGGCAGCCTTGGGCAGTCTTTGGCGACGACCTCGAGCAGCAATACCGCGGAGGGTTGACTAGTTCCAAAGTCTGATTCTTGCTCGAGGACGGTCGGCGGGCTTGGTTCTGGGGAACGTTTTGTTGTCGAGATATGGGGGGGCAATTCTCAGGAACCTCCTGCTGTGCCTCCAGACACCATGCGGACTGCTGATAGATTATCCCCTGAGGAGGTCAGTAGTGCTATGCAAGGCAGTGATGCTTTATTACATCTTCTTGATGGGAGCTACGCCACCTACCGCCGCATATACCTGATGCCCCCCTTGACGGGAGTACGGGCTCCACCACGGAGGTCCACCGGCGCACCATCTTCGAGTCGCGCCCGTGCTACAGATATCCCTTCTTCTAGCAGGGCTGGTACATCTAGAGGTAGAGGTAGTTCGATTCCTCCGATCCCTCCGACTCTCGATCATCCTGGGTGGCCAGATATGCCGACCGAGTTGACGAATTGGCGATTTGGGACGCCTTACCAGATTCCGCTAGAGCCTCCTCTGCCTGATCACAGATATGTTAGAGACCTTGACTCGCCCCCGGTATGTTGTTCAGCTTTGATTTATCAGTCAAATATTTAGACATTGATTCCTTTACTGATAGTTTTGCATTTGTATTCGCAGCCTCCTGTTGAGTATACAGACGAGCTGCTCGGGATGCTGGCCACATTCGAGGGCATGATCTTACGGAGGAGACGCAGATGAGCATCGTGGGTGTGGAGGTCTTGTTCATTTTCCTGTACTAGCATGTTTCGATGATACTCGGTTTTGAACCTTCTGTATTAGAGCACATCGACACACACCTATTCACATTCTCGCATTTGCACCTTTTATTGTTTGAACTAATGCCTTGCACCTTGCATTTTCAGATGCCTCCAGATATGCTTCGACGAGGTGGGCCACGGGCCTTCTCGAGAGGTCGAGTCTTGGGCCATCCAGCCTTCTCGTGAGCCGGGCCATCTAGGCCTTCTCGAGGAGTTCGAGGCGAGGGTCGATCTCATGAGACTTGAGGCACCCATCGTCGAGGATGACGAGGAGGAGATCGCAGATCATGTGTCGAGGCATCCTGGAGAGGAGGCCTCGGTCTTGGCTCCGGGAGGCGGAGGCGAGGATGATCCGGGAGGATGACAGCTCCGATCCAGATGGTGATGAAGATGCGAGATTATCCCGAGAAGAGGATGAGAGGGCCTCCCCATTCCGTTCGAGGACACCGATGTTATTTCTGCTTTATTCTACTTTTTTAGCTAGTAGTTTGTAGCACTTTGCACATTGTTAGGCGCTTTATTTTACGTAAAACTTGTATCTTTATCTGTTGTAAAATATGATGGAATGAAACAGCTTTTGAAAAGATGTTGTATTTGAAATTCTTAGCATCGCATCGCATCATTTTGCACGAAAATGGAATTGAATGGAAACGTGCCTCATGTATTTATCGGGTCAGGTCAACCGACGCAACAAAATAAAGAAACAAATCGACTTACTAAGAGATAACAGAATCTTAGCAAGTTTACAACTCGATAAACAAAGTACAACAATGTTAACGACTCAATAAACAAGACTTAACAAAATTGTGTAACCAAAGGGTAACAACTCAAAACACAAAATGCGACAGCTCGACAAACTTACAACTCGATAATCAAAACAACAACTCGATAAGCAAAAACATGACAAAATGTATTTCAGACAGACGATCTGGATGATGGGACGTACTCAAAACTGATAGAAATGGAGGCCTTCGACATTCCCGATGCACGAAAATTGCCCTCCGGAGGGGATCGAGTATCCGGCTACATTTCCAATTCGAGGCGCGGACCTTACCCGACATACTACGGCTTGGAGGACCAGAGAGCTCCTATCCCCCGCTTCTACTTTTAGTTGCACTTTATCTGACGAGTGCTGGGATTGGCTCAACGAAGAAGCACGGGTTGGGCCTAGGCTGGCATTAGAGGCTTCAACTAGCTCTGGAAGGGGACGCAGGAACACCTGACTGGACTATGCCCCAGATTTATTGCTTTATTAGTACTTTCAAGTTTTCTTTATGAATGTAATAAAAAGCAACTTCGATTGTATGCAAGAGCAAAAGAACTCTGTTTTGGAATCAATGAAATTGAAAGTTGTGGTACTGAAAATTCTCCACTTTTGGTCCAAAAATGGTCTTAGTTGTGAAAAGATTACTTTGAACAAAGTCAACTTTTATTAAAACTTTTCAAAACTATTTTCGATATGGATCAGAACTGGACACGCCTGAGATCTGTCACTGAGATGTACAACTCCGAATCCTAGCAACTGGAAAGTTGCCCCTAGTCTGAAAAAGGTGCCTCGGCAAAGTGTGGCAACGGAAAGTTGCCCCTAGTCTGAATGATGCCGTAACACTTCATGGCGACGGAAAGTTGCCCCTAGTTTGAATAGCACTGTACCGGAGATCACGATAAATACTGATGAATAGAGATGACTGAGATGATCAGAATGGACAAAGTTGATCGGGGAAAAGATTGTGACTGAACTTCAGGATGAAGCTGCCTACGTATCCCAAAGATGGGAATCAAGTCTTACGTAGTTCAGGCTCAGGTTCGCTCGAGTGTTTTTGCTCTCCTTTTGCGCTCTAACTTTTGCCAAGGCCGCCCTTTGCGGGTTTTCAGCCTTGCGAGCTCAGTTTTTATAATTTTCAAATTTTCTATGCTCTGAGTTTTGCCTAGGTCGCCCTTTCGGGTTTTCGGCCTAGCGAGCCTCTCAGGGATAATATTTCTTCAACTTGTCCATATTGATCGGTTGGGAAAACTCCAAGCCATCTAGATCCATCAGAACCACAGCTCCACCTGACCAGATTGACTTGATGATGTAAGGACCAGTCCAATTGGGTCTGAACTTGCCCCTTGGGTCGTGGATAGGAGCTCGGTTGTCCTTGAGTACTAAATCTCCTTCTTTCAAGTTCCTGGACTTAACCTTCTTGTTGAAAGCCCGGGCGATTCTGCGCTGATAACCTTGGATATGGTATAGTGCTTTCAACCTCCTTTCATCAAAAAGCATGAGTTCTTCAAACCTGCTTTGCCGCCAATCCGCTTCGGCTATCTGGCATTCGGCCAATACTCGCAATGACGGGACCTCAATCTCAATTGGTAGAACGGCCTCCATCCCATAGACTAATGAGTCTGAGTCGCCCGGTAGAAGTTACGATCGAAGTCCTGAGCCCCATAGAAAAGCGGCAACTTATCGGCGATCCACCGAGGTTTCCACCATCTTACGTAATATGCGCTTGATATTCTTGTTGGCGGCCTCAAGCTGCTCCGTTGGTTTGCGGCCGGTAAGTAGATGACTTATGAAAAGCCACGTTGTATTTCTCCAACAAGTCAATCACCTCCTTCTTGAAGTGGGAACCATTGTCTGAAACTATTTCATTCGGGACTCCGTAGCGACAGATGATGTTGTTTCTGATGAATTTTGCAACGTGTGAAGCTTTCAACACTGCATAAGATTGGGCCTCAACCCACTTTGTGAAGTAATCTATCGCTACGAGGATGAACTCATGCCTATTTGACCCTTTCGGCGTGACGGCTCCGATCACATCAATTCCCCAGACTGAAAAAGGCCACGGCGAAGTCATGTTGTACAGCTTCGACGGCGGGATGTTCATGCGATTTGCATGAATCTGACACTTGTGGCATCGCCGAACAAAACCGATACAATCCTCCTCCATGGTGGACCAATAATAACCTTGTCTAAGGATCTTCCGCGCCAACATCACCCCATTCATATGTGCACCACATTCACCCCCGTGGATGGCTTCCATCAGACGCTTGGACTCTTCAGCATCAACACACAGTTTATGCATTCCCAGATGACCTCTTCTATACAGTTTACCCCCGCAGATGATGAACTGGACTGACATTCTTCTGATTGCCCTCTTGTCTTTGGCATTTACCCCTGGCGGGTATACTTCTTTCTCCAAAAAGTTCCAGATGTCGTAGTACCAGGGGTGTTCGTCCTGAACTTCATCTATGGCCGCAATTGACTCATAAGCAGGTGCAAATTTCTGGTCAATAATGACCGGACGCATCCGGACTCCACACGGAATGTCTATCATTGATGATAGAGTTGCTAAGGCGTCTGCGAACTTGTTGTTCTCTCTTAGTAGATGAGCGAAATTCAGCTTCTCAAACCGAGGAATCAGCAAATCCAAGGTTTGGTGATACATCATCATATTTTCTTCTTTTACTTTCCAGTCTCCTTTAGCTTGAGACACAACAAGATTCGAATCTCCGATGACGTCCAAAGTCTTGCCCTAATTCGTGGTCGCTTCCATACCAACAATGCAACCGTATTACCTTCGTTATTTGAGACTTTGAAACGGAGTTTGAAGGCTAGAGGGATACGGGAATTGTCGGGTGCTATCAGCAACACTCCTATCCCATACCCATGTTGATTTGACGCTCCGTCAAAGTACATTGTCCAACTTTCCTCGTCGATATGCAGAATTGCTTCATCTGGGAATAGGTACTCAATCGCTTCATCCCTCAACCGGATGGTCGAGGAACTCACGCTCTTTCTGCCCTTCTTGACTTCGCGTCACATATGTGAGATCAAATTTGGAGAGCAACAGCAACCAACGAGCTAGCCTACCCGTAAGCGCTGGTTTCTCGAAAAGATATTTGATGGGATCAAGTCGTGAAACCAACATTACAGAGTGAGCTAACAAGTAGTGCCGCAACTTCCTGGTAGCCCATACCAGAGCTAAGCAAGCCTTTTCCAGCGGCGTATACCGGGTTTCATAGTCTAGCATTTTCTTGCTCAAATAATAGATGGCTTTCTCCACCCTATCTTCTGATTCTTGTGCAAGCATGCAGCCCATCGTGGTCTCAGTCACTGACAGGTACAAAATCAACGGTTTCCCTGATTCTGGTGGTGATAAAACGGGTGGGTTCTGTAGATATTCTTTAATCTGTTCAAATGCAGCTTGGCATCGGCCGTCCCATTGGAACTTTTTTCCTTTCTTCAGGAGGCCAAAAAGTGGTTCACAAGTCAAGGTTAGTTTTGAAATAAACCATCTTATGAATTGCACTTTACCTAGAAAGCCTCGCACATCCTTTTCAGTCCTTGGTGGTGGCATTTCTAAGATGGCCTTGATTTTGGAAGGGTCGACCTCGATGCCTTTGTTGTAATCGAAACTGACATTTTTCCCGTTGTAACACCAAACGTACATTTCTGAGGGTTTAACCGCAACCTGAATTCCCTGATCCTTTGGAAAAACTTGCGCAAGGCGGTGTAGTGGCCCTCTCTTTCTTTGGACTTGACAATCATGTCGTCCACGTACACCTCAACCTCTTTGTGGATCATATCGTGTAATATTGTGGTCGCGGCCCGTTGATAAGTAGCCCCAGCGTGTTTCAACCGGCATTACCCGATAGCAGTATGTTCCCCACGGGGTGGTGAATGCAGTCTTTTCTCTGTCCTCTGGTGCCATCACAATCTGGTTGTACCCTGAGAAGCCATCCATGAATGAAAGCAAGGCATGCCCCGCTGTAAAGTCTACCAACTCGTCGATGTGTGGTAGGGGAAAGTCGTCCTTCGGACTAGCTCTGTTCAAATCCCTGAAGTCTACGCACACCCGGATCCTGCCATCTTTCTTCGGCACCGGCACTATGTTGGCCAACCAAGTGGGATATTCTGATACTAGCAGGAAGCCTGCGTCAATTTGCTTGGTGACCTCTTCTTTGATCTTGAGAGCCCAATCCGGGCGGATCCTTCTGAGCTTCTGCTTGATAGGTCGGGCCTCGGGGTCAAGGGGGATCCGATGCTGTACAATCTCAGGATCGATTCCAGGCATGTCTTCGTAGGACCACGCGAAAACATCTTTGAAATCTTTTAATAAGGCGACTAAGCGCCGCGCTCCTCGAAGACAACGTGGACCCGATCTGGACGGCCATGGGTCCTCCTCGGCATCAATATTCACAGAAATGATTTCATCCGTTAAGGGTTTAACAAACCTCTCTTGCTCTTGCTCAATTAGTCGTTGCAAAACCGGAGGAACTTCGTCCTCGTCGTTTTGATCAAAATTTTGAAAGTCTGAATTAATGCAATAAATTAGGGGCACAGAAAAGTACTCGGAAACCACATTCACCTCATTCTCATTAAGTGCATCCAAATCGTCCAATTCTTCCGTTACAACAGACTCAAAAGAAAAGGAAAAAACGACCGACAGATCGGTGGCATCCGGTGACACCCAGAGTACCAGACTTCGGACTTCGGTCAGTGGAACTGATTCGACTTCGAAGACTTCGGTGGAATCGATTCGGCTCACTACTGACCGAGCTGCCGGATAAGAATCCTCCTCGTCTTGCCAAATGAGAGAGGTGCGATCGATCGTCCAAAATAGGCTGGCTGGTTGGCGCATGGCCGTTTCATCTCCAATCATGGAAACCGCGACGTTATTCCCCAAGCAATCTCAGTCGATCGGAGGATCGAGAGAGACATGCGATGCTACCCCATTTCCAATTGGTGCCCTCGGGATCCTCTGCCGTATTCTGCTCAATCTCGGTTATCGGTGCATGCGCTCGCGGCAACGTCATCCGAGCGATTCTTGGTCGAAGATTTGAAACACTGCACGCTTCCCCTCGCGTTCAACCATGGTTACGGGAAGCGCAAAATGGAAAATCTTCCTCCTGGACGAAGCGTCTGTTCAGTACCCAGATGGGCCTATGTATTAGATCAAAAGGCTTCGGCTGCCGCTCGCCTGCCGGCCATTTCCTTTCCTTTCTTGCCGGTCTTCTTTGGTGGGTAGATAACCCAATCAAGGTATGTGGATTATGTGGCACTGCCAACGCGACTCCTTTCTGCCGCTTCTTCCCAATCCCATCCGGGATATGTTGTAGCTTATTCATGAGGTATACGGCTTGAGCCGACATACAAACCCTCATTCACACCATAATGTTTTGTACCACGGGCCTCGGCCAAAGTAAATCCGATATAAACATGTCCTCCCTGCCGTGTTCAATCTCCACGGCTGGCGCAGATACCTCCCGCGGGGGGTGGGTTGATGAGTTCCCAAAAACAATGGCTACCTCCTTTCCATTAGGGGATTTCACCATTTGATCAGAGTAGATGAAACGGCCTTCACGATGCAACGAGTGCGCCCCAAAAGCATGTTGAAAGATGAGGGACCTCCGAGACATGAAAATCTATTTCGTGTTGTCCAGGCCCAATCTTGGTTTGGATTTTCACTGTCCCCAGGACATCCCTGCTTGTACTATCATATGCTCTGATTACTTGAGTAGTCGGTGTGAAGTCCGCAGGCTTTAACCCAATTGCATACGCCAGTTCGCCGGACGGACATTGATAGCGGACCGGTGTCAACAAGCACCACGGAATCCATTTGTCCTGTATTCTATGGAGATGTAGAGAGGTGCATTATGATCCACGCCTCGGCGGCAATTCTTTGTCCGTAAAGGTCAATCTTGGGAACCTCCTCCGGGAAGACCAAACCAACTAGTTGTTCGGCGTAGTTTCGATGGAAAGTTTCGCTCTGTCCATGGCGAGATAAGACAACTGACTGCCGGTGCACCCTCGAAGCCATAGCGGTCCCAGATGGAGATGTGCACTGTATTTTCTTTATTTGCTTGATCTGACCTCTTCTTCCACTTGCTTCTCTTTCTGTTTCTCTGCCTCCTTATCTTTCCCTGATGCCTCGGGTTGATCAAGGTGTGGGGGCTTGAAATACCGCCCACTTCTAGTCATATGGTCCACCTCCTCGAGGTACCAGGTGCTGTCTGGTTGGCCACCTGCCCAATCTTCTGTGGGCAAGATACAAGTCGTCATCTTCCCACCACATTCCATTAGCATCTAGCAGGCATCTGTCTGGTTCTGGTAAGTTTACGCTCTCAGCGTTTTCATTCCGCATGCCCACAGCATGTTCAGTCTTCGTGCCCGCAGCACTCTCAACTTCCTCGTGATTCTTTGCTTTTCGGGCTCTCTCAGAATCCCATCTTTTTCCTTGTTCCTCCAACAATAACTGTGCGGTTTTCAAAATGTTTTGTTCCTGAGCGAAATTCTTCGTACCGGCGCTCTCCGGCAATGTAATCTGATCCTCGGCCCTTCCGGCCACAAATGGTACAATATCAGGCTGATCATCCAACCACCCGACGACTTCTGCTGACTCCTCATCTTCGAACCAGTTAATCGATGCATCCCGATTCTTTCGTAGAATTGAAGGTTGGCGAAGTCCTCTTCCACCGATCAAATCATCCCCTGATTCATGCTTGTCCCCCCGGTTCATACACAAGTCAGCCTCTTAAGCAACCCCATACTCGGCTTAGGCGGCTCATTGACAAGATATATCCACTCGGATCATAAGCTCTGCGGCTAAATTCTCAGATAGCTCCACCCATTCAACTGTTGTGCTCTCCTCAGAAGCCTGCCCTGTTCCATCCTCGGTGGTCACCATCTTTGGCTCAGGTTGGGGTGTGGAGGTGTCCATCATGCACAAGTCCGTGCTATCAGGGAGGATCACCTCTGGCTTGGGTAGGTGGGAGGAGTGATATAGATCTTGGGATCATATGCGACCCAGTATGGATGAGGTTGACTCTTTTGGTGGATCTTGGTTGTGTTTGGGGAGTGGGTTGTTTGTGACGTTGGGTCCTTGGGGAGGTAGAATGATGTTTTTGTCAATGAGATCTTGAATCTCATGGCCTTGACTGTAGCATTGGTCGGTGTCATGACCATCTTGTTGGTGGTATTGGCAATATTTGGTGGGTTATGGGAAGGGGAGTGGATTCGGTAGAGGCCTCGGTTCCAAGGGTTTGGTGCCTTTTCGACTAGAACCAGAGGACTTTAGACAAAGGCATATAGAGTGGGGAGAAGGTTCGTTGACCCTGGGTTGGTATCTTGGGGCTTGATTCTTGCTCCCGTGAGGCATCAGAAAAAGGTGTGGCCGCTGCGGACCTTGGTTGGGGAGGGGGATTGGTGGTGACCATTCCGACCTCTGAAGTTCTTGTATTGGAAGAGCCACTTGGGCCTGCATTGGTATTCCGGTTAAATGTTCTCCGGGATTGATCCTGATCTTGGTCAAACAGACCCTGTTTCATCGCATCCTCTATTTGCATCCCCATATCATGCAGATCTGCGAAAGTTGGGAAGGGAACTACAATCATCTTCTTCATTAATGCCGGCTGGAGATTGCGCACAATCATCCGTATTTGATCTCTGTCAGTTGGCCTTAAGGTCATCATCGATGCCTTCGCCCTCCACCGGGTTACAAAGTCAGAAAAAGATTCTTTGGGCTCCTGCCTCGTCGTCTCGAGATCCCGAGTGGTGATCTCGATCTGTGTGTTATATGAGTATTGCGCGATGAAGGCCTCGGCCATCTCATCCCAGTTTGTTTTCACATCATCATCGAGTTTTGAGTACCAAGTGGATGCCACACCCGACAGGGTTCGACCGAACAAAGAAAGCTTTTGCGGTCGGGTTAGGCCCATTGGTCTTAAGATGTCCGAGAATAGCCGGAGGTGGACCATAGGATCCTCAGACCCATCAAAGCGATCGATCTGGGGCATTTTAAATCTGTCGGGTAATGTCACGGCCACATCAGTGTAACCGTCTTCAATATCTGGGATGGCCTTCACCCCCTGTGACTTCTTAAAGAGCTTCTCCAACTTGCTCAATTTCAGAGCTGTCTGATCTACCTCGAACTCAAATGGAGCGTCCGGGTAGTTAGGTGTAATGTTTTTGGACAGTTGTGGTAGAAGCGGGGGCGGAGCCAGCCCCGTTGGATGACCTGTGTCCTCTTGGGTGTTTTGTGGGTTGGGCAGAGCATTTTGTGGATTTGGGAGGGTAGCTTGGGTATTGGCGGTTGGAGGGGCATTCAGGGATTTAGGGAGGATTACGCTTGATAGATGTTTGTTCGGCAATGGAGCCTGGTGGAGGACTGGTCGAAGCAGTCGGCGTTCATTGTTGTGTCTGGCGATCAACTTTCAATTTGTTGGGCCATAATGACTGTTGTTTGGAAAATTCCGCCTGGCGGATAGCATCATCTTGCATTTGCTTCATGCTTTCAGCCATCTGGCGCATCATCGCCTCTATTGTTGGATTCTGTTGTTCCATCTGAAAAACTGGCAAGTGTGTCTCTATAGCAGAAATAGGAATCTCAACCTGACTATCTGTTTCTAAAGTAGACTGCTGTACTAATAATCTCTGCTCTGATGGACTGCGTTTCCTCGGTCTCCTTCTAATAACCGGGGGTAGTGAATGGAACACCGGATGTCCGTCAACTAGATCCTCGGATCGAGTAAGTCGGCGACCTCGTGTCCAGATTGCTTGGGAAATATCGACTGGCTCGGAAGCAATCGTGCTACAAACTGCCCCTAGTAAAAAAAGATAATAAAGCAAAAGGAAATAAATGACCAGAAAAACGGACAGCATAACAGCTTAAATTTAAATACACACAACACACAGTCGGGCATACAACACACAGTTGGATAAGCTGGAAATACACTGTCCTCAACCACTGATCACTGTTCCTGTATATCGTTCCCAAAAGCTGAATCGATATCCATGAGACAACTGATTCCCAAATAAAAGACTGATGCACACATGCATAACGTGCCAACTCAAAACTGATGCCCGCAGGCCTGATGCCCAAACTCATACTGATACATGCATTCCCTGTAGAGACACACTCTAGCAAGCACATAGCAGATAAGTGAGAGCCAAAACACCCCTATGTTGGGGTAGGGTTTCCCTGTCCTATTTTGTCAGGAACTAGGGTTTCACTACGCACACAGCGGCTTCAAACAACCTATAAACGGGTAAGCAACCTGTCCTAGTTTGGAATGGTCACTATGGATCCGAATATGCACTAGGTCGAATGGTCAAAAAGGGTGCCCCGGTAAAACCGGGGTTTGTGTTCCCATACTGGCAGAGCCCGTAACCGATCAGCCTTATGGACATGCCTTGACAAGACAAGCCTCCGGCAAACCGCTCAGGAATAGCAGATGGCAAACACGGTGTCCTAGGCGCACCAATGCAAATGCAATGCAAAGAAACACACAAACATAGTCAAAAGCAGATATCATGAGTTCGAGTTAAGCTCTCTAAATCCCCAGCAGAGTCGCCAGAAACTGTAACAACGCCATGGGGACCTCGCTTCTGACTTCGGACTCGATTTTGTTGCGTTCTCAATCTTGAACCAAAGAGTCCAAATCCAAATCGTTTTGAAGGAAAAGCAATTTTTGAAAAGAAGTGCCAAACATGGATCGCTTTGCGGATATGAGTCGCCACCTAAATATTTTAAAATGGGAAATTTAGGAAACCCTAACTCGGTGCCAAAGGCCGCGTGTCCGTCATCACCAAAGTTGGCTCGGGAACTTGGGTACGATTAGGGAAGGTCACATCGTGAGCACCCCTCTCGCCGGTCAAAGACCGCCTCTACTAACTTTCATGATATCTGTTTTGAAAACTTTGTATGCTCTTATTAGGTTATTAGCCTAGATTACTATGTGATGCTCATGACAAACAAGTATAGACTGGTCGTCTGAATTGGAACAAAACATTTCATGTTTGTTTGTTTGAAAATGGTGTGAAGGTCTTGCTTGCATGAGCGAGCTAAAATGCGGATTTGCCACTCTCGGGTGGGCTTAGAAAACATGATTTTGCCACTATCTAGTGGGCTTAAAACAAACAACAATGAATGGTCCCAATTCAGATAACTCAACCTCCACCCGAGGCATTCAAGGCAGTTATATCACATAAGCACATAGCCACATGGTAAGCATGCTATCATGGCAACACTCACACACATGCAAGGATGCTAAAGCATAAAACTCACCTAGTACTCCAAGCCAAAACAAGAAACTGATTAGAAATCATGCATGATCCTAGATGCACAGGATTGCCTAATGCAACACATGCAAAATGCAACTATAGCAGGCTCGGCTATTCTAAAGATGGCATGTGAGATGCAACAGCTATCATATATTCAATTTGGAATCGAAATACAGATGCAGTTTGTATGATCTTGAAAGCGATGCGTGCAAAGAGATGAATGATGCAAACATGCTACCATACTGTATGCTAATCGAAATATGCCCTATATCTAACCATCCAAAGCGGATAAATAAAAGGGAGAAAGAAATGGGGGTTGGAAGACATACATCACACTCACACACCCTTATTACAATATTGCCCTCGCGCAGAGGGTCCGAATGAATAATATCTGAGACGAATAAAAGAATATCTGACCGAAATAATACAAATTCTAATTAATTAACAAATTAATTACAAAAGAATTAAAACTGGCGTGCAAGCCAGGGACTGCCTCGCTTCTGATAGATGAAGTATCTTTGGTGCTTGGCGGAAATCCTTTGGAATGCCCGATTAGCCTCGTTTGCGATATTTCTAAATCGCCGAATCTCCGAAAAGTTGTTGATCCTTGGTTTTGCTGTAACAGAGAGCAGGAAAAGGGCATAGTAATGTATTTCACGAATATATGCATGCCTCGATCCTCGTGCCACCAATCACGCATACCGATGCATGATGGCCGAGGAATCGGATTGCACAACTCAATATAGGGATGAATGCGTATGAATGCGACAACAAAACCTAACTCCATCATGGGTAATCCGGAGTGGTGGTGACTTGGGAATTGAGACTCATTCCGTTACTCGGAGTACAAAACGTGCCTCGTTTCCCGTGCGATATGCATCATATGCATGAAATGCAGCAAACGTGTGATATAGCATGCACAATGCCATGAAAATGAGATGTCTCGAAATGCGTGTCCACGGGCACGCAAACCGAGGCGATGCGGAATGACATGCGAAATGTAATGATGGACTTATATCAACATGAAGGGGGCCTCAGCCACACTCACATAGGATGCCGGAATGAAAAGAATGAGGTGCCTCGAAATGCGTGCCCACTGGCACGCAAACCGAGGCAATGATGAAATATAAATCGGATAAAACAGAGTGCCTCGAAATGCGTGCACGCGGGCACGCAAACCGAGGCGGAGGCATACGCAATGCAAACCGAATAAAACAGAATGTCTCGAAATGCGTGCTGCAGACGCGCATAAAACCGAGGCGAAGGCATACGCAATGCCAAGCGGATAAAATAGAGTGCCTCGAAATCGTGCACACGCAGCACGCATAAACCGAGGCGGTTAAATGGAGAACAGATAAAACTGAAGTGCCTCGAAATGCGTGCATGCGGGCACGCAAACCGAGGCGATGACAAAATGAGAAAACCGGATAAAACCGAAGTGCCTCGAAATGCGTGCACACAGGCACGCAAATCGAGGCGATGACAAAATGGAATGAAATGGCATACGGAATGCAAATTGGGCTTACGCCAACATGAGAGGACCTCAGCCGCACTCACATAAGCTGCCGGAATGATAAGAATGAGGTGCCTCGAAGTGCGTGCCCATTGGCACGCAAACCGAGGCAATGCAAAAATGATATAAATGGCATGGGAAATGATATGCAAGCATGGCAATGGAATTTCAGCACCTAAATAAAGGGGAAAACAGCCCCGAAACAATTCGAAATGACACTCGAAGCATGCATTCATCCCGAAAGTGTGAAATTAAGCCCCGAAATGGCCTATAGCCATGCCATACATGCAAAATATGATCATGGCAGCAAGAACAGTAGCAAGGCAGTCCCAAATATGGCATTTTTCAGTAACAAACATGGCCAAAATGCAAGCATAGATAGATCAACAATAGCATGCAAAGTTAGTGGCCAAAAGAGGAGTATTGAGGCAAGTGACATATGCAAACCCCAAATGGACAAACTTTATTCTACAACATTGAAGATGAGCTAAAAATAAGCACAATTTCAGAAGATGACATCCTCAAAATCAGAATAAAATCATGCTAACAATTCCATGCAAAAATGGAGCTCAAAAGAGGCTATAACAAGAGTCATGCAAAGCAAGCACCAAATGACAAAATTTTCTTCATGAAATGTGTAAAGGGGGTCAAAATAAGACCAAAGTCAGTAGGGGTCGAAGTCCCAAAAACAAATAGAAATAGGTCAAAAGTTGCATACAAAAATGGGCACACTTGATGGAATTTGAAGGAAGTGGTGGATACAATGGCCAAATGAAGTTGAGCCCTTCTACAATGTTGTATAGGGGCTCAAAATGAGCACAAAACCAGTAGGGGTCGGACCCCTAAAAACAAAAGGAAATAGGCCTAAACTAGCATGCAAGATAATGGCATAAAAGCTAGGTATTGAAACAAGTATATCACAGAAGCCTCAAATGAAGTTGAGCCCTTCTACAAAGTTGTAGAGGGGCTCAATATGAGCACAAAACCAGTAGGGGTCGGAGCCCCAATTCTCAACCAAATAGAGTATAGAAATGAATCAAGAAAAAGTCCTAAAAGTTGGTTTTGAAGACTTACCCTTGAAGACTTGTCTTTCTTTGATTCTTGGCTCTGATTTGTTGCTTCTTGACCTCTGAAGAACACCTCCTTGCTGCTGAAATGGTAGTAGGGATGGTGAGGCTAGGTGTTGATGAAGAGAAGACCTAGGGACTTAGAAGCTTTTTTGAGGTTTTAAGCTAAGGAAATAGAGGTTTTGGAGAAGTGTTCTTGAAGACAAATTTTCCAACCTAAGCAAGGAAGGAGGGCCCTTTAAATAGACAAGAAATAGGGTGTAAAGGGAGGAAAGCACCCAATCTTTCCCTCGAAATATCCCGGATGCCGGGATATGTTGGAAGATATCAGGACAATGGGACAGTGGAAGCAAGCTGGCCGGCCAGGTAAATTTGTGGGAGGTGGCCGGCCACCCCACCTGTCGGCCACTACCCCTCTGGCCGGCCATGGCACAAATTGAAGTGAAGATTTTCCGGTCGACCACCATGAGTGTCCTCCCAAGTGTGTAGAATAAGGTCCTGTGGTCGAATCGCAACGCCAAGAAGTCACAACATAGAGCTTGAAGAAGAGGCTCAAAAATGAACTCAACAATTTCTGGCCGACCATATACTTTTTGTGTCCTCTAAGATGTGTAGAACAAGGTTCCAAGGTCGGGAAATTGGCAACAGGCAGGGAGCCACAACATAGAGCTTGAATGAGAGGCCCAAAAATGAAACCCTGAATTTCTGGCCGACCACCAACCCTTAGGGTCCTCCTAGATGCCCTCATCACAGATATGTAGCTTTGGTTGGAATAAAATACCCCTAGGGTGTTCAACATTGGCCCGGAAGTGAGAAAAACGGGCTCGGGAGGAGCGAAACCGGTTATCTGGGATAATTGCAGCTTCTCCCCGGTGATCTTCCCGATGTTGAAACAGAGGTACCGCCAAGTTTGAACAAAACTAATGAGAAATGAACGCCGAGCCAAAACCGAGCAATTGGGATCCGAAATGAGTGCGGGTCGGAAGTGGTATTCAGCGAAGTGGGTATCTGCGACCCAGTGTCCCTCGGAATGACAAAACAAAGGTCCCTGCCAAAAATCAGAGAAAACCGATGCAAAATGAATGCTCGGGACCAAACCGGCATTGGGGTCCCAAACCTGATGTGCACGAAAGTGGCATACTGACCACAAGTGGGCATCAGGCCCCAGTGTTCCTCGAACTATAAAACAAGCAGTGCAAGCCAAAAACCGGAGAACTCGGAGATGGTTGGGCGGTCCCGAGCCGAGGCACACGGCCCGATGATCCCGCAAAACCGGAATGGGCAAAATGGCCTCTGACCACGAAATGTAGCTCACGGCCACCGGAGATAGCCTCTGAGACCACTCCTTCCCTCAGAAAGAAAAGCAGAAAACCGAGTCTGGTTGCAAACCGAGACAAGGCACGAAGAGGGTTCGATAGTCCGGGAGGCGGCGCGCGACTCGAGACTTCGAATGAGCCTGATGCAACATCACCGAGCGTTCAATCGGTGACGTCTGAGTCTTAAGGTCAGTCAAAAATGGGGTGTCTACAATAACCATTTTGAACATATCTTTACACAATTGTTACTCACAGAGATTGGGCTAATAGCAGCTAGAATGGCGTCTAGAAACCAACCCTAAACAATTAACAAATAGAACACACACTAAGTTTCACAATCGGAAGGATGATAATTAAATCCCTAAATTTCCTCGGTGTGGTTCTATGTCTAAATCCTCATTAAGATGCCTTAAACTAGGCCTAAGAATGCCTAGGATGGGATGAGGATGCAAAGATGTGCACAGAAATCAGTTTGAAATTTTCGGTAACAGGCCTTCGCCGAGCTCAGTTTCCGCCGGCGGACAAGCAAACAAAGGTCCCCTTCGGCGTACATTACTCCGCTCGGCGGGTGATGAATGGTGCAAGATCTTTGGATGCTCGATTTCTCCGCTCGGCGTGAAACACTCGCCGGCGATCGTAAAACAAGTCGAAGAAAATGCTGGGAGCATGATTTCCCTTTCGGCGGACATCAAAAATCTGGGAAATCCAGGGTTGTGTTCCAAGTTCAAAACTCAAGTTTGATGCTCCCAACTCGATCCTCTTGGGCCCATTTTCTGGAAAACTCTTTCAAACACATAGAATAACACGTTTTAAAGCTCAATTTAAGAAATCAAGGCCCAAGGGTGTTTCAATTAAACTCAATTTCAAACTAATTCTCAAGAACATGCATAAACAACCTTCAAACATGACATGCATGCAATCAAATCAATTTAAAGCTCCAATGTGATGCTCTAATGAGCTCAATACTTTGAAAAACAAGACGAGAACATAGATTAAACATGATCATGAACATGCATGTCCAATTCCAACATGAATTCACTCCAAAATCAACAATACCAACATGTTAGAACTTAAAACATGGCTTAGCCCCACAATTTGCCATGGAACATGCAAGATTTAGCTCAATGACACAATTAGGAGGATGAATAATCTACCTTAGCCTTGTAGTTTAAGCCTAGAAGCTCAATTATGCAAATACACTTCAATTTACTTCAAGTCTTCAAGCAACCACAAGATGGATTCAACTCCCTCAATTTCCCTCTCTCTAAAATCGGTGGAACTCTCAGTTCTTGGCTGAGGAAAAGTTTTCTCTAAGTGTATAAGGTGTATAAGGCTCAATATAATTGAATAAACAAAGCTCCACTCACCATGGCAATTTGGTAAATCAACTAACACTTGCACTTAGCTCAATTTTAATCTAGTTTAATCAATTTAATCATTCCTAATCAATTTGCAGATAAATATATCATTAAATCACAAATATTCTCCTGATTACAAAACACTAAACGGTTCCTAATTCGGCCACCGATAAGGCCTTCAATTAGCAGTTTAAACACATAAACTCAAACAGGTAATCAATCAATCAAACAGATAGAAACGCAATATAATAGATAAACTTATTCAATTTCCATTTCGATTTCAATCAATCCATTCAGTACCTCAGTTAATTCGATTATCAGTCATTATCAGTTCAGTTTAACAATAATCAGTATATAATTCGGGGGTTATTCGGTAATCTGTACAAGGGTTGTTACAATGAACAAGGTAAGCTAGAGCATAGACTTTCGGCCAAGGTGACAAGTCGGAAGGGACAGGGAAATGATTACCAGAGGATATAAGCAGACGTCGAAGACAAGAAGAAAGTTAAGCTTTCTAATTCTAATATATCTCTACATTCCACCTCTCTCTCTAACTTGCTCGTCGGAGGGTTCGCTGGAGGACTCCCCGTTTCCCGTTGAACTCTTGTGCAGGTTTTCCTGTGTGCTTGGTCACTTGGACATCGGTTTGGGAAGCGTGGATCAGTTCGGCCTGTTCCGTCTAGAACCCGCAGTATCCTCAGTTAGCACCGTCTGTGGGAAAGTTTTTGTTCCGCGCGCCAATTGTGCTCATTGTCGCCAGAGACCCTCTCCCCATAACCCCCTCCTACCACCTGTGAAGGTGGATGGTCACAACTAGATCTATGGCTTCTCACCCCAATGTTGCCAATCATCAAGCCGACCCTCTCAATCCAAATAACCCACCACAGTATTTCACCAAGCTCACCAACAGCATTAACCGCCTAGTCGAGCAAAACCAAGCCCTAATTAATGCTCTACTCCAAAGAAACCTTCCTATGCCTCCTCCACCACCTCTAGATATCCCACACAACCAAGAACGAGCCCCGAGCCATACTATTCAGCAGCCTAATCCACCCAACTTGGAAGGCTTGCAACCCCCTCCTCTAGGTATAAACCTGTCACCCTAGGGCCCACATCTATCAATCCCGGCACTAACCCCTGAAGGAGAGGCCAGCAACGTTCAGCCCCCGCTGCCTTCCGGTGGTGACAACATTCCTCTCTGGGATGCAGAACTCCGAGCCATGAAGCTCCAACTCTAAGGGTCATGCAGAACATACAGCATAAACTATCTACCACGGCCAACTCCCCATTTGTTGCCTCCATCAGGGGAAAACCTCTACCTCCTAAGTTCAAAATGCCCACGATCGACTCTTTTGACGGTACAACGGACCCAATCAATCACTTGGAGACCTACAGAACCCTCATGATCCTCCATGCATTCCCTGATGAAATCATGTGTTGGGCTTTCCTTGTGACACTCAAGGGGTCGGCTCGACTCTAGTTTAGTCAACTACCAACAGACTCTGTCTCCACTAACCAACACCTTAGTGACTCATTTCTCAGCCATTTCATTGAAGCCCAGCGCCAGCGGCGTCCGGCAACCCAACTCCTCAACATCCAGATCGGTGAGGAGTCATTGCCTTGACTTTGTCACCCGCTTCAACACCGAAGCCTTGCAGGTGGCAGAAAACGATGACAAGGTCATCCTCATGGCATTTATGGCCGGCCTAAGATCATCTGATTTCCTTTTCTCCCTCTCTAAAAACCTCCTCACCTCCATGGCAACCCTTCTTTTCAAAGCCCAAAAATACATGAACGCAAAAAATTCCCTAGTCGCTTGCCAAGACCTTACAGCCAAAAACTCGACCCCCAGAGAGGAGAAAGGACTCAAAAACCAGAAACACCCAGTATAATAACCAAACACCTCAGTATATCGACCGACCCCCCCCCCGAGCCGACCGGTCGGCACCAGCCCGACCGCTCGGCCTGTTCAAACGGTACACACCATTTAATTCCCTCATGGAACAAGTTCTTAATCAGATCCAACGAGACTATCCCTGAAATGGCCCCAACCATCACGGTCTCCTTCCAATCGGCGAGACCAGTCCAAATATTGCTGTTTTCACCAGGACCATGGTCATAATACCGAGGACTGTGTTAACCTCAAAGATCAGGTCGAGGGCTTGATACGTGAGAGACATCTCAATTGGTTCATGGAAACCTGCCCTCAGCAAAGGCAAAAGACCGAACCCATCATAAACAACCGCTGGCGTACTTCTCCCCGACAACCAGCACAACCTAACCCTGGCCATGATCGCCCTCCACAGCAACCCGGAGCACAAGGTAACCCCGCCCCCCCTGTCAGAGAAATCAGAGTCATAGCCGACAAGCTTGCTTGTGGAGGTCCATCCTGCTCGGCTTAGAGGCGAACTTCGAAAAAATAAGACAGGGCTCAGACAAAGAAGTTGCCACATCATACCGCCCTCCCAAACATCCCAAGTAATGGATAGAGCCCATCACCTTTACGGAAGCCGACTGCACAAGCATCCGTTACCCCCATGACGACTCCCTCGTCATTTCTGCCCTCCTTTCCAATTACAAAGTCAGATGGGTCCTCGTCGATAATGGCAGTTCTTCAAACATCATCTTTCTAAATGCCTTCTGCCAGCTCAAGATCGGGGAAGAAAGTCTGTCTCCTCTTCAAACCCCGTTAGTCGGTTTCACTAGAGACTGGGTGACCTCCATTGGCTCCATCGATCTTCCCATCACAACCGGCGAATACCCGCGGCAGACCACAAAGTTACTCACCTTCCTTATTGTTGACTGCCCCTCTGCTTACAATATCATCCTTGGTCGTACCGCCTTTAATGCCTTCTAAGCTATCACATCCACTTTTCATCTTGCCATCAAGTTCCCTACCGATCTTGGAGTCGGCACAGTGAGGGGAGAGCAGATCGTGGCCAGAGAGTGTTATGTCGCCTCACTTAAAGAAGTCAAGCTTAAGGAGGCTATGATCATTGAAAGACTCGATGTTAGAGACGAGGACAAGCTGGTCAGAGGGGAACCAATGGAAGAGCTCCTCGAGGTCCTCATCGATCTTACCAACTCGGCAAAAACTGCCAAGATCGGCAGCCAACTATCCTCCTAGGCCAAGTCCGACCTTACCGCCCTCCTGATTGAGCACAATGATGTATTTGCCTGGACCCACTTTGACATGCCAGGTATTGACCCCTCACTCATCACCCACCGTCTTAGCATTGAGCCCCATTTCCAACCCATCCACCAGAAGCAGTGCATCTTTCACCTGGAGCGCAATAACCTTATTGCTTGTGAAGTAGATAAGCTCCTTGAGGCACAACTTATCACAAATGTGGACTACCCCAGATGGCTGTCGAATGTGGTTCTGGTTTGTAAAAACAATGGTAAATAAAGACTCTGTGTTGACTACTTCGACCTCAACCGAGCTTGCCCCAAAGACAGCTATCCTCTTCATCGCATAGATCTGTTGGTTGACGCCACGGCCGGCTATCAAATGCTCAGTTTCATGGATGCCTTCTCTAGATACAACCAAATTTTGATGCGTCCGTCTGATTAGGAACACACCTCCTTCATCACTGACCGGGGAACCTACCATTACCGTGTGATGCCATTTGGGTTGAAAAATGCTGGAGCCACTTACCAATGGTTGGTTAATGCCGTCTTTCATTACCAGATAGGTCAGAACATGGAAGTATATGTCGACGACATGCTAGTCAAGAGCAAACTCTTCGCTGCTCATCTGGCCGACCTGCGAGAGACCTTCACCACCCTACGAAAGCATCAAATAAAGCTCAATTCGGAGAAATGCGCCTTCGGCGTAGGATCTGGAAAGTTCTTGGGTTTCATGGTTAGTCAGCGGGGCATCGAAGCTAACCCCGAAAAGATCAAGGCCTTAATTGAAATGCAGTCACCTAGAACGGTTAAGGAGGTTCAGAGGCTTACTGGCCGAGTTGCCGCTCTCAACCGCTTCATTTCCCGTGCAATGGAGAAGTGCCTCCCCTTCTTCAAAGTTCTTTGGCAAACTTTTGAGTGGACGGCAGAATCCGAAGAGGCATTTCAGTAGTTGAAACAGTGCATGGCCAATCCCTCCTACTTTCTCAGGCAATCACGGGCGAACCCCTCTTCCTCTATTTAGCTATGTCAAACACCGCAGTCAGTGCAACACTCATCAGGGAAGACAGCTTTGTCCAACGACCGGTCTACTACATCAGTCGGGCTCTCAGAGGTGCAGAACAAAATTACCCATTGTTAGAAAAAATGTCCTTGGCTTTGGTCACCACCTCCAGACGACTCCGTCGTTACTTCTAAGCCTATTCCATAGTAGTCCTCACTGACCAACCATTGAAGAAGATAATGCAACAACCAGAGCTTTCCGGCAGACTTATGCAATGGTCAGTCGAGCTCAGCCAATTTGACATCTCTTATTGGCCTCAAACGGCGATTAAAAGGCAGGCTGTTGCCGATTTCATCCTGGAATTCACTAATCCCACTCCCACCACAGCTCCTCCGCCCCCGCTACTCCCTACAGAGCCAGAAGAGCCCCACTCTTAGACCCTCAACATCGACGGATCATCTCGCAAAGAATGCAGCAGGGCTGGTCTCATCCTCACTGCCCCTGAAGGTGGTTATTTCAAATGTGCTCTCAGCTTCTTGTTCAACGCAAGCAATAATGAGGCTGAATATGAAGCATTGATCTCAGGTCTTCGCCTCGCCAGAGACATTGGTGTCAGCCACATCCCAGTGTTCAGCGATTCCCAACTCATTGTCGGATAACTCACGGGGGAATTCGATGCCAAGGAAGACACAATGCGGGCTTATAGGGATATCGCATTCCCTCTTGCTCGCTTCTTCAATAATTTCCACATTAATCACATCCCTCGGACTAAAAAATCCAAAGCAAATGAAATGGCTCAGTTAGCTTCGGCAGGCCAGTCAGACCTCAGCCACGGTGTCCACCTCGAGTACCTGGCCCACCCTGCCATTTCCCCAACTCAGTAGCAAGTCTACTTCCTTCAAAATGAACATATTCCATGGGCGTTTGACATTTTTCTATTTTTGACAACGGAGGAACTGCCAACCGACAAACAGGGGGCCGCCAAAGTCAGGGCCCGGTCGTCCAACTACATTCTTGTCAGCGGCCTCTTGTACAAACGAGGTTTTTCACGCCCATACCTGCGGTGTCTTAATCCTGCTCAAGCAACCTACGTGATGAGGGAAGTCCATGAGGGTATCTGTGGTAATCATTCGGGTGCCTGGGCCCTAGCCCACAAAATACTTCGCAGTGGTTATTTCTGGCCTACTCTCAATCAAGATGCGATAGACTTCGTGCTCAAATGTGATAAGTGCTAGCGTTTTGCCAACATCTCCCGTGCTCCTCTTACAGAATTGATCACACTTTGCAGTCCCTACCCATTCGCCAAATGGGGAATCGACCTAGTTGGCCCATTGCCCACTGGCCAAGGCCAAACCAAATTCACCATTGTCGCCATTGATTGCTTCACTAAATGGGTGGAGGCAGAACCCCTTGCCACAATTACCGAGCGGAACACAACCAGATTCATCTAGCAGTCGATCGTATGCAGATTTGGCATCCCTCAAGCCATCGTCTCCGACAACGACAAACAATTCAACAATGCCAAGTTCAGGAAATTCTGTGCAGAAGTTCAAATCCAGCCATGTTTCTCTTCCCCAAGTCATCCCCAAGCCAATGGCGAAGTTGAGGTTACCAACCGTTCTCTTCTCAAGATCATCAAAACTAAGCTGGAAGCTGCTAAGGGACTATGGGCTGAGGAATTACCGAATGTACTCTGGGCCTACCGCACTACCGCTCGAAACCCCACTGAAGAGACCCCCTTTCATTTAACATACGGCGCTGAGGAGGTTATCCCAATGGAAATCAGTCTGCCTACCCAAGAATTCTACATCCGAATCCAGAACTAACTGAGGAGCTGCGTCGGGCAGACCTAGACCTAATTGAAGAGCTCCGAGAAACCGCTGCTATTAGACGAGCCTCATACCAATAGAAAATAAGAACACATTACAACCGCAAAGTCCGACCGAGGGAGTTCGCCGTGGGGGACCTTGTTTTGTGCGAAGTAACCCTTGCTACCAAAAATCCATCTGAGGGCAAACTGGCAGCCAAGTGGGAAGGACCTTACGTTGTTAAAGACAGACCTCGTCCGGGCACTTCTTTTTTTTTTTTTTTTTTGGATGAATAAGAGATAGAATAAAACAGGGAAATTTACAAGAATACAAGAGGCATACCCGAGGCCCTACCACTAATTACAACGAGCACAAGAAGAAACCAACACAAGCAAAACACAGCCCAAAAGCATTAGTCCAAAGGCTCGTCCAGTAGATGACCGAACATAACTGATAATCTGTTCAAAACCCATATCTCAAACGGGTATGGGACATGCACAAAATTATATTAACTCCAAGAAAGCACAAATCTGGAATTCCCCAATAGCTGGCATGAGGGTACACAAAACCAACCCAGTACTTAGTCCAAATTACATTCAAGAAAGAGACCCAAACACAATCCAAAAGGAGAAAAACTAAACAAACAAACTTGGTAACCAACAACTAGAAAAAGACTATATACAACCATATATTAAAACAACTTATAGACCCACTAATCACGGCGCCAAGTGCTGCCATTGCTTAAAGCGACCCAAAACCGAATCTGAGATGATAGGAAGGGTGCAAAATGCAGCCACCTCCACACCACCAATAGAGAAGTATATGAACCTGTTCAGCGAGAAATAAAAAGTAAGTACCAATATTACATATGTGGTCATAAAGCAGAAGGAAAAGCATACTAAATATGTGAGACCTCCCATCACTCAACCCACATCTAATAATAGCACTCCACTCTATATAACAACTCACATCACTAGGCCCACAACTCACAAAGTCACTAAAGATGTCCACTGATCTGTATGTAAAAGCTTCCTTAACTTGCATATAAAAAACATAATATATAATAGCAATTAGAGATAACCAAGTATACGGTCTCACATCTCTCAACCCACATTTTAGGAAGAAAATATATAAGCTCTCCACACTCGGCCCACTCAATACAATGTCCGAAAATGCTGAGGAGAGGAAATCCAGCAAGTTTTGGAGGCAAACAACCATAACAACAACCTGCAAAAGAGAAACCACATAAGAAATCCCATAATATATGTTCACCTTCACTCAACCCTCAATATAGATGCACTTCTCACACTCAATTTGCCCCCAGCATTGTTAGCCTAAGGCATTTTCAATATTGTAGAAGGTAGGTTCTATTGAGCCAAGTACCAAAGATCACTTGCAGAGTTGATTAAATTTTCCATAGAAAGCATCCTATCTCTAACCATTTGGACAATCAAATTAGTAACAGTAACCACAAATTTGCACTTTTTGCTAAAGACCCTCCTATTTCTCTCAAGCCAAATGTGATATACAGTGCAGAGAAAAGAGAGTTTCATAATAACAGACTGCAATGTCTTACCTTTGTTAGACTTAGTAGCAAAAGTTACAGTCTCCTGCCAAGATAAAAGGGGCCAACTAGAATTACATTTGACCTGAATGGCACCCCAAATCCTAGAAGAGTACACATACCTAAAAAATAAGTGAGAGTGATTCTCCTCAGGAGCTTGACAAAGAGGGCAGATAGGATTAGGAACAATGCCAAACAATTGCAATCTATCCCCCGTATTTAATCTCTCATGAATAGCCAACCAAACCATAAAACTAACCCTAGAAATGGAAGGAGACCCCCAGACAAGATTAGCCCAGGGAACCTTAGTGCCCTTATCCCTCCAACAGTCCCACGTGGAATGTATAGAAAAGTTACCATCAGCAGTCAAGTCCCAGATAGGCCTATCATGGGCATCCCTACAAGGCAAGAAGGTAGGGGAAGTAGAGGAGATCCACTCCATGATTTCCCAGGAATTCTCTCTAGGCCACTTCCAACCATTATTAGAGATGATAGCACTGAGTTTAGAATCAATGGAAAGGCCCGTACTATACAAAAACCTATGTCCAAACCTATCCCATAATGAACCAAGAGGGTGCCAATTATCAAACCACAAAAACACCTTCTCCCCATTACCAATCTTGAACTTAATAAGGGGGAAGATGTCTTTCCTAAGAGACAAAATCTTCCACCAGACCCAAGAAGGGTCACTAGGCATTTTAACATACCAAAAACTCTTGCCTTTGAGTAAGTAGGACTTAACCCATTGGCACCACATAGACCCTTTCCCCCCCTCCCCCCGCCGCCGAAAACAAGAACCAAATATGCTTAACAACAACAACCCTATTCCAAATTTCTATATCTTTGAACCCTAAGCCCCCTTCACCTTTAAGCTTACACACATAGTCCCAAGCTAACTTAGCACTATGCTTCTTCAACTCAACACCGGACCAGAGAAAGGATCTCAAGAGACTATCAATTTCCCGAATAACCTTTTTAGGGAGGATAAAGAGAGAAGACCAATAAACTTGCATAGAAAACAGGATGGATTGGATAAGTTGAGCTACCAACTTCAGGACATGGAAGGACGAGACCTCCCCCATCCGTGGAACGCCGAACACTTGAATCGTTATTTTCAATAAATCCCTATTCTTGTATTGATCAGTTATTGTATTTTCTTTTTGGCAATCTACACACTTGAATGTTCTTCTTCTTCTCTCACATGATGTAAATTTCTGATCAAATAGGCTACACTTTACACGACAACAATCTTATATCTCAATTATCTGTGTGGTACCTCAATAACGTCTTGATTGCAGCACTCAGTTACAAGCCTCAGCCAGACTGAACATGAAGAGCTCAGCTAGACTGAGTCACTTAAAGCCTCAGCCAGACTGAGCATGAAGAGCTCAGCTAAACTAAGTCTCTTAAAGTCTCAGCCAGATTGAGCGTGAACAACCTCAGCTAGACTGAGCATGACAAGCCCCAGCCAGACTAAGCATGACAAGCCCCGGCCAGACTAAGCATGAAGAGCTCAGCCAGACTGAGTCACTTAAAGCCTCAGTCAGACTGAGCATGAAGAGCTCAGCCAGACTGAGTTACTTGAAGAGACAGCCCGACCGAGTTAATCATGGGTCAACCCGAACTGAGCACGAATGAAGCGCTCGCCCAAGGCCATCCTTGCAACTTCATGATTGTGGCTTAGTTGCCATACTTAGTCAAATTCTAGGTCCATGTTTTTACGCCTCTTAACACTCTTTACATTTTTTAACTTTCATTTCCCAACCCAACCTTTCATTTGTCAACACCCTTACAACGTGATTTAAAACTTCACTTTTTGGGACCCTTACAAGCCAAACTGACTCCCTTTTGGGTCGTGATTTGAAACTTTAAATTTTTTGACATTCTCACATTTTAAACTCCACTCTGCATTATGGTTTTCTTACAAGTCAGACTGTTTCCCTATTTCTCAATTTTCACTGCGATTTATACAGAAACCTTATTTGAATAACCATTCTCATTCTTCTCAAATTTGCAAAAATAAAGGCCACAGTGTGACAAACACAACTCAGAATTTTATTTATTCACAAACTTATACATAAGTTTACTGCAAAAATTACACTCTCAAAAAAAAAAAACAAAAACAAAAACAAAAACAACAACACTCAAAACACCAAGAAAAATTCCATTTATAAGCAAAGTGCCAAAATTTACATTTCATCAATCTTCCTCGCTCGAAGCAAGGTCTTCTTCGTTCACACCTTCGTCTAAGGGGTCTGGGCCACGTCGTCTTCTTCTATTCTAACAGTGTTGAAGTCCAAGTTTGGAAACAGCTCTTCTGCTTTGCGTTTGAACATCTTCCAGCCGTTGTTCTAGAACTCGGCCATCTCATGTTTGTAGAAGTCTGACCGCTGGAAGCTCTGAATCACTTCTTCTTCACTCCTGCTTCCAGCAGTCGCTCCCAATGGGCCAGCCCCCCCAGACCCCTTTCTTGCTAAGTTGCGGGTGATCGCGGCATCGATAGCCATCTGGAAGTCAGCAGACCCCTTGAACTACTCTACTGCTGCGACGCATAAGTCGGGTATCTTTGCTCTCGAGGTCGACTTGGTCTTTTCTTCCTCCAACTCCTTCTCCAAATTCCACCTTCTCTGCCAGCGATCCGCTCCCAACTCCGGCGATCTTGACCTGCTTCCTTTTCTTTGACCCACTAAGCGCGCAGATCTTCATTGCTGGTCATGGCCTCTTCAAACCGATCGTTGGCGACAGTGCAGGCTTTTTAGGCATCTTCCAGTTTCTTCTGCTCGCCAACCAGTTGGAACTCGAGCGACACCACCTTGCGGCATTCCACCTCCAGCTCTAACTTGGTCGTGAGTAGCTCAGCATTGGCTCAATCGGCTGAATAGCCCTGCACCATCGCCAACACTTCCATCTTCTTGGCTTTCTAGGCCTCTTCCAGCCCCCTCGCGCACACGTTCCGCGTGGTCTTCCTCCATCCGGCAGTTTCTCTCCTTAAACTTTCAAGTTGGACCTTCGTTTCCTCCAACTTTACCTTCAATGGCGCCACTTCGCCTTTGGCAGCTATAGCCTTTCTCAGTAGGGCTCCTGCCAAGGCAGTCACCTCTATCTGGGCAGAGCATAACCCTTTTAGTAGCTCAGCCTCAGTGAAACCGGCCACCGAGCGCACGATTGCTTTTTTCACCATTTCCAAAAGATGATCTGCAGCCCCCCTGGCTTCTCTTCCTTCTCCTTCAACTCGCCCGGACACCGCTGGAACGTGGTAGAGGGCAGTCTTCAACCCAGCCCTCTCTTCTTCTCCTTGGGGCACAAGACCCCCATTAGGCTGCTGCTCTGCCCTCTCTTCAGGCCTCGTCACCCTATCTTCAACTTGTTTTTCAGGGCCAGTTGCCCTACTCATCATCTCTTTTGATGCCTGCTCCGCCCCATCTTTTGATGCCTCCGCCGTCACCTCCTTCCTTATCTTCAAGGCGGGCTCCTCCTCACTCTTCCTCACTCTCTTTTTCTTCTTCAAAGCCTTCATCTCCTTTTTGTTCCTCTCCTTCAGAGGATCGACTAGGGGCGGTCGTGGCTCAAAGCCGCCAAGATCTTTCTCCCCCAATGACTTGGGGCGCGGTCGGATCCGCTCCCTCGTGATCGGCTTCGAAGCAGGCCTCAGTTGGGTCTCCTTGTATTTCTTCGCTCGGGTGAGCAACCTCATTTCCTCCTCCTCCTCCGCCTTCTGTTGCCTCTCTAACTCCTCCCTTACCGGATCCTCTTCCAACGGTTGCGGCCCCAAGTTCAAGGCAAACAACGTTGAAGGTAGGACCAGCTCTTCTCACCTCACTCCCTTCTCTTTCCTTCATTCCCTCACCCTCTTCACTCGGTCCTCTACCGCCTTGTCCAACTTGGGCTCGACCGATTTGTTGGGTACCTTCCACGTTGCACGAACTTCCGCCCCACTGTTCGCTATTACAAAAAACCATCTCGGCCTCCATCCCTTCATCGACGATAGAAGGCTCGCCACCAGCTCTCGCCCCGAGCACCGTTTGCAGAGTAACCCAACTCTCTTGCTGACCAAAGGTCTTGTAACAGGAGAAGAACTCCTCTACTGTCATTGTCGCCCCTCCGGTCGCTTGGAGCCAGGCACTCACGTAGGCCATTACTATTTTCCAAGCGTTCGACATCAGCTGCTTTGGCGTCGCCTCTAACTTGTTCAACACATCCACCACCACTTGGGGAAGAGGTAGCCTTAAACCTCCTCGCAATGCCTCATCGTACAAGCTGAACTCACCCGGCCGCACATTCGACGCCCTTTCATTGGATGTGGGTAGTCTTAGCCCTATCTCCGAGGGAATTTGATACTTCTTCCTTATTCCCTCAAACTCCTCTGCTGTCAGTACGGACCTATCCGGTTTGGTGTGCCAATGGTCTGGCTCCACTTGACTAATGGGCCTCGTGGCTAAGATTATTGTCCTGGGGCGAGCCTGTATAGCCTGACTTGCTCCCTCTCCCTCCCTGCACCTCGTACGGTATTGTTCTGCCAAACCCACTGCATCGTCGTCACCTAATGGATCAACCCTCACGGTCGTTGCTTTCTTTTGGGCCATCTCTCTCGTGTGTCTGCGGATTGCTTCGGATGCGGGCACAAGAAAATTCACAAAGTGTTGCAGGGGTGTATCACTAGCGACGAAGGAGTTTACATTTGGAATATTTTGGTTGTTTGCAAAGAGATACGTAAAATGGATAATACCAAAAGCCCAAGATTTGCCTATATTTCAAGGGTTACAATTAAATTTCGCCAGTTTGAAAATTTTTAAAAATCCGCCAAAACTGTCTTTTCAACACCCTATGACCTATCGTTTCACTTCTTGCCCAACGCCTAACTTTCCCCACTACGAGATTTTGCCACGTGTACGGCCACGATTCATTGCTCCTTTCCCCTTCCCTGTCTTTTCCACTTCACTTCAACACGTACCCCGCCGCTTCTCGAGCCCCGCGCCACACCAACCACCCTTCGTAGTCGGCCCTCCTCACGGTTGGTCCCTCTACTCGGCTACCCTTCGCGGTCGGCCCTCCTCACGGTCGGTCCCTCTACTCGGCTACCCTTTGCGGTCGGCCCTCCTCACAGTCGGTCCCTCCACTCGGCCACCCTTCACGGTCGGCCCTCCTCATGGTCGGTCCCTCCACTCGGCCACCCTTCGCGGTCGGCCCTCCTCACGGTCAGTCCCTCCACTCGACCACCCTTCGCGGTCGGCCTTCCTTATGGTCGGTCAGCCTTCTCGGTCGGCCTTCACCTTGCCGGTCTCTCACAACCCTCATATTCTTCATTATTTCCTTCGTTGGACTAAAGCTGCACTTGGGAATGGGGGACTACTGACATGGGTAAGCCCATAAAGATTATAGCCCACCATTTAGGGCCCAATACATAACTCAAATACTAAAGCCCAGCATTGCTGAAGCCCCATGTAGCAATAAGAACCAATGACATCAAGACACATGGTAAGAGAAGGACAAGTCACATAAGCAGACAAAGATCTGCAAAGTTATTGCCACTGCACATCGCCATTAATGAAGCCCCTTACAGCATTTATTGCGATAACCCCTCTCCGTCGGGATAGAACGCCTTCACTATGAACAAGGTAAGCTAGAGCATAGACTTTCGGCCAAGGTGATAGGTCGAAAGGGACAATGAAATGATTACCAGAGGATACAAGCAGACGTCGAAGACAAGAAGAAGGTTAAACTTTCTAACTCTAATCTATCTCTACATTCCACCTCTCTCTCTAACTTGCTTGTCAGAGGGTTCGCTGGGGAACTCCACGTTCCCTGTTGAACTCTTGTGCAGGTTCCTCGTGGGCTTAGTCACTCGGACACCGGTTTGGGAAGCGTGGATCAGTCCGACCCGTTCCGTCTGGAACCCGCAGTATTATCAAATTATTATTTCTAAAATAATTAAATAGGTATGGGAGAAGTTGAAAAGAGGAAATAATTATTATTTCCAAAATAATTAAATAGGTATGAGAGAAGTTGAAAGGGTGTGTATGAGAAGTCAAAAAGGCTTGAGAGAAGTTAATATATGCTGATTTTTTTTTTTTTTGTTAAATCAAAAAATTAGAAAATTAGGATTAGGATATTGAAGGTTTCACAAAGCTTGTAGATTAGAAACCCTTTTTTCCTTATATAAATACTAGCCTATCACCCGTGCTATGCACGGGATAATTATAGATATTTAAATTTATTTTAGATTTTTTTTTAATATAAAAATTATGCTTTTTAAGATTTTTTTATAAAAATAATTTAACAATCTTATCACTAACCATAGTGTATGAGAGAAGTTAAAAAGGGTACTACAGTAACTATACACGGATTGTATTTATAATTCTTTGTATGAGGGAATTTTAAATACTGATTAGGAGATTTTGACCAAATCAATAAATGCAGGCATGTAGAAAGACATGTGGATTGAAAAAAGTTAATAAATGCTGATTAGAAGATTTTGACCAAATCAATAAATGCTGATTTTTTTTTTAAAATAAAAAATGAAAAATTTAAAAAATTCAGATTGAGATATTGAAGGTCCCACAGGCTTTGAGCGTTAAAAAACCCCTTTTGTTTAATGTATAGTATAGATAGATATAGATAAGAGTTTGACAAAATTCTGGGAAACACATTCCCATTAGCATCGGCAAGCAGATGCTTTACAATATAGCTAGGTGCCGTAAATAAAAGGTGCAATCCTTCTTCCCTTGTGCTTCCATTATTTGCCAATGCATCCGCGCATGCATTTGCTTCTCTTTATGAGTTTGACAGGTACCTACAGTCACAGATTAAGTTATTAAGAGGTTGAAAATCATTGACTTGTTTTGCAAGGAGTTGACCAAATCTTAAAGAGCGAGAACACACGGAATTAAAGAGATGGGTGAAGAGAGGAGGCCAAATCTGTGAATTTTTCATTTAGCTAGTAATCAAAACTAAATATTTCATTTACAATTTACACCAAATCTGCTTTCTTTTTGTCAGGTTGAATTGTTGTTCATGATTAAAGCTCTTGCAATGATACCCATGTTGCAGGGCTAACTTGTTTAATTAAATTAGGCCCTTTTTTTTTGGGTATGCTAGTAATGGTCCATCATCATGGGTAACCATAGCAATATTTCACCATAAACCGTGCAGAATCCTTACGTCCTATCAGGGAAGACATGTGGTTCCAGCAGTGGATCTGCAATATCAGTGGCTGCAAATATGGTGTCTGCATCACTGGGTACTGAGACACATGGCTCCATCATCTGCCCTGCTGATTACAACTCTGTTGTAGGGATCAAGCCCACAGTTGGTCTCACCAGCCGAGCTGGTGTTGTTACCATCTCACCCCGACAGGACACCATTGGGTAAGTACTCTTTCACTCAACTCAGCCAAAACCTTGTTCTAACTACATAGAATTTGAGCCTTGCAAACATGAATCCTATTTCTATACATTGAGCGAGTTGGGCAGATATTGGGAGGAAAAAAAAAAACCTAGGTACAGTTCATTAGGTGCAGATGATATAGCCTTTTTTTTATTATAGTAAGAGATGGCCATGTTCATATGATTTGTAAAAGTCACACTTATATAAAAGTTCTTTGTCTGTTAAAAAGACATAATCAAGAGATTTATCACTCCTAGTTTTTCGTTTGAAGGCCTATATGTAGGACAGGATCAGATGCAGTTTGCGTGCTTGAAGCAATTGTGGGTTTTGATCCAAGAGATTTCCAAGCCACTAAAGAAGCAGCCAAGTTCATACCTGCAGGTGGTTATAAACAATTTCTCAACAAAGATGGCCTCAAAGGAAAGAGATTAGGTGTGGTGAGGAATCCATTTTTGGCCCTTCTAAATAGGTCCAAAGCTGTTGCAACCTTTGAGCATCATCTATACACATTAAGGTAAAACTGTAGTCAAATATTTACGGAAGGTATTGGTTACATTTAGAATTATTGATGCATTTTGAATGTTTATTTGGAATTTGAAGGCAAAGTGGTGCAACTATTGTGGACAATTTGGAGACAACAAATGTCGATGTCATTTTGGATCCCTATCAAAGCGGTGAAGTAGTGGTTATGCTGGCGAGTTCAAGCTGGCCATAAATGATTATTTGAAAGAGCTAATTACCTCTCCAGTGTGGTCACTGTCTGATGTTATTACGTTCAACATGAATAACGCTGATATGGAATGTAATTGTCCACTTAATCATCTATGGTTAAAGAAAAAATTAAGCAGAGAAATATTGTTAATTTATCGCCAAGAAGGGCATCCTAGATTACTTTTTATGCTGGTATCAATTGATATTGTAGTTCACACATTTTGTTAGTATGTGCACGTTCTCTCAGTATTGAAATCTTGGGTCCATCCTGTTTATTATGAAGATAACGAATATGAAGTTGGGTCTTCACAGGAGAAAACCGAAGAATATGGTCAAGAGATTTTTTATGCTACAGAATTCACTAATGGACTCGGGGAGGAAGAGAGGATGGCAATAGAGGCCATGGAAAATCTGTCACGAGATGGCATTGAGAAGCTAATGAAGGAGAACAAGTTGGATGCAATGGTGACACCAGGTTCGGGTGCCTCCTCTGTGCTGGCAATTGGAGGGTACCCAGCAATTTCTGTCCCAGCTGGGTATGACAGCGATGGAATGCCATTTGGGATCTGTTTTGGAGGCTTGAAGGGCACAGAACCGAAGCTGATTCAGATTGCTTATGGTTTTGAACAGGCCACCATGGTTAGGAGACCTCCTTTTTCCTTATCAATGGAATCGAACAAGGGTGCGTGTGACTTGTGATATATTTGGTGTCATTGTATGAAACTGTTGGCGCATTTTCTTTAAATATGCAGAGGACAGGACTCAGATGCTTATCTTCTGCTTTGGCAGCCAGCAAGCCGGCACATAATCAAAAGTAGCAGAGCTTCAGGAGTATTAGCCCTCAATATTGTGCATTTAGGGCATGTTTGATTGGACGGATTAGAACATGAGATTGAGATTATTAATCCGTGAGCTCAATTATCCTATATTTATTTTAACATTTTGGTTTAGGATTATTAATCTAATGGATAATTAATCCAATAAATTTGTAGGATTATTAGTAATGGAGTAGGGGTAAGATTATTAATCAAATGGATAATTTATCCTATTAATTTAATTAGATTGCGAATACCATACTAATTTTGATAAAATTATTAATACTTCACTATTAATCTTGTGAATCAAACATGACCTTAGTCTCTTGTTATAATGTTAACAACTCTTACTAGTTGCATAGAATCGAACACGATCCGGATGATACCTACATGCTTGGTGGTGTACCCCGTGCGAGAAGATTGTCTCCGGTTTTGTTGTTGTTCCATTTTGTGCACTCAAAAAATTTCTATTGTTAATTGAAAAAGGAAGAAATAGACACCTACTCCAAAATTTGAAATTGAGGACTAAAAGACCATTTAAACTGATATATATACATGTATTTATTTTATTTTTTTATTTTATAGTTTTTGGAATTTTTACTTTATAAAATTAGAAGATTAGGGACAAAGGTTACAATTAAATAAAAAATTATATGGTAGTCCGTGTTTTGAAAAGATAATTAAAAATTAGTTTGTTTTTGCTTTTTAAACTTTTTTTACTATTTTATACGAAAGGTGATGTGACTAAAAATTAGTCAAAAGTTAATTTTTAATTTTTAACCCATGTTTTCAAAATGGACCTTAAAATAAATATACATGATACTTCAACTTAATATTTATTAATTAAAAGTGCGGTACCCAATACTTTGTATTAAAATTTTAAAAAACAAGTTAAAAGTGTCAAGAGCATCTCTAACATTGAATCAAAAGTTTCATCAAATTGAAGTAAAAATTTAATAAAAAATTTGATTTGATATCATGTATTCTAATGTTGAAACTTAAATTTTCATAGATTTTTTTACAAATTTGGTTGTCCCACTGGCCAATGTGAATTGAATAATATTTCCCGGTTGACACACAGGCTGTGGGGAAAACTTCCTCCGGGTCGTCCGGTATTTTGGTAAGCAATCCCTTCATTTGATGAAATTTTTATTTTCCCTTCATTTAATACGAGTTTAATGAAATGGTTAGAGTTGAATGTTGACATTTTTTATCAAATTTAAATTTGATAAAAAATTAGATGTAAAGTTAGAAATAACCTAATTGATTTGAAAAATTATATAAACAACATGTGAAAGATAATATTGATAATTACAGGCATTTTTGCGACTTGACATTGCCGCTATTCAACATCTATATCTATATATTAAGAAAAATGGCCTTTTAAAACCCAAGGCTTGTGAAGCTCTAACATGTCCATCCTAATTTTTTGATTTTTTAATATTTTTTTTAAAGAAAATTGACTTGGTGATTGGTGATTGGTTTATAATAATTACACTATTGACACGTAATAAATGAAATCCTAATTTCTTTACTTTTTGCATCCCTAAGAGACCCATGTAATTATGGTGTAAATGCCTCTTAATTTTTTTCCCTCTTAATTTTTTTGTTTTGTTTTTTGAAAAAAAATAAATAAACACTTATTAAATTCTTTCAAATTCCTCGGTCAAACCCCATGTATTTAATTTATATATTAAAAAAAATTAAAACAAATATAACGCAATAAATGAAATCATAATGTCCTTACTTTTTGAATCCCCAAGAGACCCATGTAATTATGGTGTAAATGCCTCTTAATTTTTTTCCCTCTTAATTTTTTTGTTTTGTTTTTTGAAAAAAAAAAAAACACTTATTAAATTCTTTCAAACTCCTCGGTCAAACCCCATGCATTTAATTTATATATTAAAAAAATTAAAACAAATATAAATATCTATAATTATCCCGTGCATAGTACGGGTGATAGGCTAGTTATATATTAAGTAAAAGGGAGTTTTTAACCCCAAGTCTTGTGGGAGCTCTAATCTCCCAATTTAAATTTCCTGATTTTTTGATTTAAAAAAAAAAACCTTAGTGTTTATTAACTTCTTCCAACCCCAAAGTCTTACCCTCATAATAACACTTTAATGTATTAAGAACAAGTATATAAAAAATTCTTTAAAATCCAACACATATGAATTTCTTGAAAAGTCCCAACAAATATGATTATTATCCCTCATAATAACACTTTAATGCATTAAGAACAAGCATAAAAAAAATTTCTTAGAAAGGCCAACACATATGATTATTATCAAAATATTAAACTTTAATATAATATAATATAAAAAAAATACATTTAATTCCTTGACAAATCTAACACATATGATTATTATTAAAATATTAAATTTTAATATAATATAAAAAAAGAAAAAAAAGAAGACATTTAAAAAAAAAAGACATTAAAAAATAACAATTTACATATATAGATAATTATAAATACAATCCGTACATAGTACGAGTGATATGCTAGTTTTATATATACGTAAAAATATTTCCACTGAAGGAAGTCATGGTGATCTACGATCCACCTTCCTCACACTATGTTTGGAAACTTATGAGAGGAAAGAAAAGAAATGATTACTTAAATAATAAGAGAAAAGAAAAGAAAAGAAATAATTGTGATTTCTCTCCTTTTTGTTTGGATAAAGAAGAAATAAAAAAAAAGAAATGATTGTGATTTCTCTCATTCTTGTTTAGTTAGGTTTCATTAAGAGAAAATAAAAGAAATTATTTTATGTTATATTCCCAAAATAACCTTTTTATATTTTCAATCATTTTATTTCTTTTATTTTTATAGGGACAAAATTGGTATTATGAAAATAGTAATTTCTTTTCTCTCCCAATCTCTCCACTTTTAGAAAGATTAAAAATGTGACTTATAAAAGAAATGAGTGTCTCTCTATTTCTCTTTATTTCTTCCTATTTTTCTCTACCTAAATTATCCAAACAAATAAAAAAAATACATATGACTCTATTTCTATTTCTATTTCTATTTCTATTTCTATTCTTTTCTCCCAAATCCCTCAATCCAAACGTAGTGTCAGTCTTACCCAAAACATTCATCTTTCTATTGATTATCACCGGTTCAGTCCTCACCATGAACGGCCAGGAGTTCACGATTGAAGAAACAACAATCCGAGAAATCCAGCAAGCATTCGCAGAGAACAAGCTCACATCAAGACAACTCGTTGACTTCTACCTGAACCGAATCGAGGAACTGAATCCGGTGCTTCGCGGCGTAGTGGAAGTGAACCCGGACGCTCGAGATCTAGCGGACAAGGCAGACCGAGAGAGGCAGAGCAATGGTGGATCACTGGGAGATCTACACGGTATACCATTGCTGGTGAAGGACACGATTGGTACGAAAGACAAGATGAATACGACAGCTGGTTCATACGCGCTGATCGGTTCGGAGGTTGCTCGAGATGCAGGGGTTGTGGAGAGGCTGAGGAAGGCTGGTGCGGTGATATTGGGGAAAGCTAGTTTGAGCGAGTGGTATCGTATTCGTTCTATCAATGGTGTTCCTAATGGCTGGTGTGCTCGATCTGGACAAGGAGTGGTAATTAGCTCTTTCTCCTCTCTCTAAATTCTGAATGATGAATGATCTTACTTCATGTATTAATGGAGTTTAAGCAGTTTAGTTGGGTTGAGTTGATTAATAGTTGGATGTTTAAATTTGATTTGAAATTTTAACGAGATTTGAAAATATGTTTAATCTTAACTTGTTTATTTTTCACGCTGATGTAACTCTAATAAATTTAATCACGAGCGAAACTTTGTAGTTTGAGTTTAGAAAATTAACAAGTTTTAAAATATGTGTAAGTTTAACTTATTTACATAATAAATTGATTTTAATTGAACTTTTAATGAGTTAAACACGAATTGAGCTTGCATAACTTGGTACTTTATATTGCCCTACTTATCCCAAAGTTGGCCTCTTTTCACTTTGTAAGAGGGGTTAACTTGAGCCTACTAAATTAATTGGATCCAATCGGAAAGCCTTAAAATTGGTGAGCTTAAAGAAATTATTGTCAAATGGACTCAGGTGAAAACTGTTGAACATGCCCACGAGAAAGCCAACAAATTGGGCCGAGGAAGACCCACCAAGTAGATATCTCTAAAGAGAGTCCAACAAGCCCATTTGAGAAGGCCCTAATCATATGGGCATCCGAGGAGGTTAACTATTGTTTTCAAAATAGATGAAACTCTCGAAGGAGATCCATTCTCTGAGGTATTGACTTAGTCTTGAAAGAGTTCGGAACCACGAACCTAGAGACCTATTTGAGCTTGGACTCGAGAGGGTTCGGATCCATGAACCTAGAGATCCGAAGCGCTTGACTTCGAACGGATTCGAATGCAATCTAGAAGTCGCTCCGTTAATAAGTCTCAGAACACTTGCGGGCTTAGAGCTTTTCGATATTTATGCACCAGAACCATGGACGTGATGGAGTCCGAATAAAGGACCTGATCCCGAGAATGGTGAGTGGAGATAAATTTACTCTTCGGTTAAACTAGCCTATACCGAGGTCGAGGTGGTACGATCTAGGGGGTCCCTAAGACTTGGCAATATTTGCAGCAGGGCGTTCTCTTGAACTACTCTTGACCCTTCTGCGACAGGGTGTCTTCTGGGACTACCCCTGACCCCTTGGGATGATTGGAGATCATTGGTTAGGTGTGGCTAAGTAGAAGGGTTCGCCGAGAGGTTGATCTTCTCTTCGGAGTTTTCCTCATCCTCGAAGAGGTCACCTCCTTGCACCTATGAAGCACGGATACTCCGAAATAGCCCCCGTACGCGTATCGGATACGTATCGGATACGGATACGCGCCCGATACGGCGGGATACGTATCAAATACGGGAAATGAAGTATCCGATTTATTTTTTTATTTTTTTATTTTTGAATTTCGGATACGGCTCAGATACGGGAAGGATACGGTCAAGATACATTACGGATACGGCGGGGCAAAAAAATAATTTAAAAACTTTAAGAAGGGGTCAAATTGTAAAATTTGAAAAAAATATAAAATAAAACACAAAAAAGAGAGTTCAGCAGCTAGGTTGAACCAAACAGAAGAAAAATAATAAACCAAACTCACTCTTACCTAGGTCGAACAGCAGCCGCGAAGGAGGAGGAGGAGGAGAAGGAGCTCGTCGTCGTCTCGGACAGCAGCTCGCCGATTGTCGATCAGCTTCGCGAACAGGAGCTCCACGATCGTCTTTCAGGTTCGTCCCTCTCTCTCTCCCTCTCCCTCTCGCTCGAGCTCAATCTGTCTGGTTGGAGATCGTGACTCGATCTCACCCCCTCCTCTCGACTCGATCGCGACTCGATCTCACCCCCCCTCTCGACTCGATCTGTCTGTCTCGTCTTTATTTATTTATTTATTTTTTAATTTGTTGTATATATATTCTGCGATTTGCAAATCAAATAAGATAATAATATAAAAAAAAAACTTATATGTATTACTCGGTTTAAACAAAACAAATAAATAAATAAAACAAATAAAACAAATAAATAAATAAACAAATAAGGGAAAAAAAACAAATAAATAAAACAACAAATAAGGTAAAAAAAACAAATAAATAAATAAACTTATTAATAAATAAATAAATAAAATAAGGTAAAAAAACTTATTAGTAAATAAATAAATAAATAAATAAACTTATTAAAAATAAAATTTGTCAACTTATAAAATTAAAACTTTGTAAACTTATTAATAAATCAAATAAGGTAAAAAAAACTTATTAATAAATACATAAATAAATTTATTGATAAATAAATGAACTTTGTAAATTTTTTCCCCCTTAATTTGGGATTGAATTGCATTATGGTTGTTATGGGTGATGCTATATTGTTAAAATTGTTGAAATTTAATTGAATTGATAAATTTTTTGTTATGGATGATGCATTATGGTTGTTATGGGTGATGATGCTACATTAATGTTTTGTTTTATTTGTTTACCATAAATTTTGTGAAAAAAATATTTTTTATGAACGTATCCCCGTCGTATCCGTATCCTACTTTTTCAAATTTTGCCGTATCGCCGTATCCATATCGTATCGTACCCGTATCCTGTATCCGTATCCGTGCTTCCTAGCCTTGCACAAGGTGGTTAGAGAGAATATTCCCCATGTGCCTTGCACATGGGTTCCATCCTATATCATGAGGTGCCTAGAAATAGCACCCACCTATAGCTTTACAAGGGAGAGATTTTGGAGAGACAACTCTTAGGAAAGAACTAATTTCCCTTCTCCATTATTTACTTTGAGAGTGAAAGTGGGAGATTCATGGAAGAACCTTGCCATTATTTTCTCACTAACTACTTTGACTTCTTCTTCACCCAATCTCTTATCTCCGTCATCTCTTTACTATTGTGTTTTTAGTTGTAACTGTTGAAGAATCTAAGCCTCTCATCATTTCTAGAGAATTCGAGTTTTCTTCAAAGATTTTCAAATTTTCCAACAACATTCTTGAACCCTTTCATACACACTTGTTACATGTGGATTTGAATTTGTAGGTTCTAGTAGACATATGCGTGCTAGTTTCTACCACGAATCTTCTGTTCCAAAATTCATGTATCTCTGTACCAGTTGTACTTCCAAATCAAAATTATGAGGGGATATTCGAAACACGAAAATCTAGAGTTTTGATCTTGCAGTTGGAATGCATTGCATTGAGACAAGAGACAACAATTTTTGTGACACCGTTACTTTCCATAAACTGAAATTATGGTGACAGGGTAGACTATGACAGTCATGTAGAATAATTTCTGCAGTTGAAGTCTTTTAACAGATTTAAAAGGGTTGATAATGTCACGATTAATGATGGGTTAGCTTACTGTGCATTTGTTTCGGAGGATTGAGGGTTTTGAGTCTAAACTCAAATGTATTCTTCAATGATTTATTGGTACCAGAAATGGTCTTGGTGAAATAACCATAAAGCATTGTTTCGATCTTCTATGTGTAATTTCCCATTCAGTAATTTAATTACTCGAGCAGGTCATATGTTCAATTTAATTACTTGAGTAAATTAATTGGATATCTCATGTGTGCAATTTAATTACTTTAGTCGAGCTTCTATGCATAACAAAATTAATTTGGTTGTCTGAAATATCCGATTTGAATGTGCAGAATCCTTACGTACCATCAGGGTCCCCTTGCGGGTCAAGCAGTGGATCTGCAATATCAGTAGCTGCTAACATGGTGGCAGTCTCATTAGGGACAGAGACCCACAGCTCCATTATTTGCCCATCAGATCACAACTCGGTTGTTGGACTCAAACCCACGATTGGGCTTACCAGTCGAGCTGGAGTCATTCCTTGTGCACCCCGTTGGGACACCATTGGGTAAACATACACTTCACAAATCACAAGCCCAATGTGAAATAGATTTGATTGGGTGAAATGAAAGTGAAATTCCCAGCTCTAGTCTGAACTGATGAATGATGGTAATATTTATTACAGGCCCATATGCAGGACTGTAGAAGATGCTGTTTATGTGCTTGATGTGATAGCAGGATTTGATCCAAGGGATGATGAAGCAACAAGAGAAGGATCCAAGTTCATTCCCGAGGGTGGTTATAAACAGTTTATCAAGAATGAAGGTCTGAAAGGAAAGAGATTGGGTGTTGTCAGAAGTCCATTTGTAGATAAGCTTCATGATTCAGCCATAGCTGCATCTTTTGAGGATCATCTCAGTACATTGAGGTATTATACTAGTAAGAATTATTGTCTCTCTCATATTATGCCACTATGCAAACAATTCAAGAATGGACAACTAAGGTTAAGAGGGATAGATAATATAAATGACCATGCGTAACATCTCATACCGATTGGGCTCAATTTACTTCCCATGCATGGCTAATTTTTAAGAAGTGAAAAAACAGTACAGAAACAAGGGGTGCCTGTGTACATGAGTGTTAAAGTTTATGTACCTGAAATTTCATTGTAACTGTACTAATATCATGTGAATGCCCTCTTGGAAATTCAAGAAAAAGAGGCGCGATTGTAGTGGACAATCTGCACATAGCAAATATTGATGAAATTCTAGATCCCCATCGAAGTGGGGAACTAATGGTGATGGCAACTGATTTCAAGATCTCCATAAATGCTTACTTGAAAGAGCTGATCACTTCACCCGTGAGGTCACTGACAGACATTATTACCTTCAACCAGAATAATCCTGAACTGGTAAGTATTGGATTCTCGAATGAATATCGTTTAACTCTTCCTGTATTACAGTGATTCATATTCTTTGGCAGACGAACTTGAATTTTATCCTTAGGTAGGATGTCATTTCCAGTAGACATGTCTTGATCTCTTTAATGGGGAGTTAGAATTCATTACCAATCTTGGATAGTTTATTTTCTTTTTTCTCTCCTTACAATCTCTCCTACCAAACATAGAATTAAGGATTCTGTTTCAAAGCCATTAACTTTCATGCTTGTTTTCATTGCTTATATATGATGAAAATAACAAAATTAGTCCTTGTACATTACAGGAAAAACTAGCAGAGTACGGTCAACAAACTTTCATTGAAGCTGAAGAGTCATCAGGGATTGGTGAGAAAGAGATCCAAGTATTGGAGAATTTGGAAAAACTTTCAAAAGAGGGGTTTGAGAAACTGATGAAAGAGAATGACTTAGATGCGTTGGTGACACCGGGTTCACGTGCTTCCCCCATTCTGGCAATTGGAGGGTACCCTGCTATTACTGTCCCGGCAGGGTATGACAGTGATGGAATGCCATTTGGCATCTGTTTTGGAGGGTTGAGAGGCACAGAACCGAAGCTGGTTGAAATTGCTTATGGCTTCGAACAAGCCACCAAGGTTCGGAGGCCTCCTCGTTTCTCCATGTCAAGTGAGAAAGCATCTGTCTAAATTTTGACATCCTCTTTTATGAATTTGCCGATTGATCTTCTGAGGGAAATCTGTGTATCTCTGTTGTTTCATTGAGAAACATGAGTTGTACAGGCTTGGACCAAATGATTTAACACTAAAGAATTGGTGATTTCAAGGGAAATGCAATATTACACTAAGAAGCTTAAGCCAGTTCTTTCAAAATTGCATGAGGTTAAACAAAATGTGATTGGACAAAATTTAGAGCATCTCTAATGATGCATTGTTAAAATGGTTAGCTTAAAGTCAAATTTTATTAGTAATTTTATCCCCAAAAAAAAGTGCAAATAAAATTGTATTAGTGATTTGTGTTGTTTTGTTTTTTTCTTCTTAATTTTAAGTTCATATTATGATGCTAATTTTGAAGGAAGTGGATTGACATCATATTGCATCATTGAGAAAAGCCTTCAAAGGTTCCGTTTTCAAAGTGTGTGAACAATGCGCAAAATATGAATCTTATATTCAAAAAGTATATTGATCTCACTTAAAATGATAGGTCATGTTATTTTACACCAATAAAAAAATATATTATTTATTCACGATAAGAGTTTGTGAATAAAATTAGACTTACTCGGCTCCCAAAGTGACAATTTGCAATCAGTCGTTCCAACCATTTAAAAAAAGACAGTTCTTTGATGATTTCATTTCTGGAGGTGACTTGTATGAACATGAGCATACTTTCTAAAAACACAATTTCAAATTTTCAATGATGATTCCAGCAACTAAAAAGGGCAGATAGGCCTCTTTTGGAACAAAGTAAAAAGCTATTTTTTGGCTTTTAACTTATTTTTGGTTCCATTATCTTTCTATTTTTTTTTTTATATATTTTTTCAAAAAAAAGGGTAAAAAAAAAAAACCAAAAAATCAAAATTTAACCAACTTTTCAAAATAATCCTTTTTCTCGATTTAATTCTGCACCAAGACAACACAGATAAAGTTGAATTACGGACAAGCATGCGCTACCGTGCCCACCATTTTGGGGCAAAAACCATCTTTTTCTGGGTGCCAATAATCAAAAGCAACAGCAAGAAACAAGAAAAGGTTAACAATGGGTCATGTCATGGTGCATAATATGCCCTTCCACTTTCCCAAAAAAACTTATTTGTGTAAATTAATGTTACTGTTCCAGAAAAATCAAAATTCAGATTTTTTTGGGTATTGTGTTTGTATGGTTGTGAGTAAATTGGTGTTGCAATCCCAATGATTTGGTCTGGTGGATGATATTTGAGAATTAGGGGTTTGCTCCCTTCAAGGTCTTAGGTACGACTTCCTTCACCGGTAAAATTTTTGGGCCATGAACCGCAGGGAATAAGTCGAAAAAAATCATGGTAAAATTTCTGAAATTGTAGAACATCCCCTGCACAACAGCATTAGCCTTTGCACCCCTTTATAAAGAAGTGAATTCTGATTACCCAAACCTGAACAAAATCGAAGTTTATTCTCCAGTCTGTCATTATGGCCACATTCCACTTCCACAACACACTGCTAGTGTTTCTGGGTCTAGCCTTATTCGGGTTCAACATTGACACCGTGAGCAGTGAATTCCCAATCAGAGAAGCCACAGTGCGCGATATCCAGATTGCTTTCCATCAAAACAAACTTACCTCCAAAAAACTGGTCCAATTCTACATCAGAGAAATCGAAAGACTCAATCCAGTCCTTCGAGCAGTCATTGAGGTCAACCCTGATGCGGTCAAGCTGGCAAGAAAGGCTGATTTAGAGAGAGAGGCCAACGCAACCGTGTCGAGGTCTCTGTTACATGGAATTCCAATTCTGGTGAAGGATAATATTGCCACTAAGGATAAGATGAACACGACGGCGGGGTCAGTATCGCTGCTGGGATCGGTGGTGCCGAGGGATGCAGGGGTGGTGGTGAGGCTTAGGAAAGCTGGTGCTATCATACTGGGAAAGGCTAGCTTGAGCGAGTGGGCTCATGGCAGGTCCCTTAAGGCCCCTAGTGGTTGGTGTGCTCGAACCGGCCAAGCTGTGGTAATGTTGCTATTTTATTTGTTTCTCAACTGGTTCTGGATATGCCAAACAGTGCATACATGTTGGATTAAACTAAAACTAATGCTCTGTAAATTAATAAATTTTAAATATTTTGTTGTTATGGCATTTTGTTATATTATTCAATTGGGTCTTATTTTACTTTTCCAAGTATCATTATTAGTTAATACATTCAACTTTTTCAGGAGTAGATTTTGGGATAATTTTTTAATGGTCCATAATATTTTTGGACTAAAATAAATAAATAAAGAAAAAGTGATATTTATTATTGCATTTGTTTTTATTTCTGACTTATATTCATATGACAAACATTGTTTGTTTGTTTAAGAAGATTTATTTAATTTTAGAAATAATAATGATCTCGCCACTTCCTTTGGTAGCATCCACTAATTCAAAACTTAATTTGAAAATCATATTTCAAAACATTTTTGAGATGCTGCAAATAACCCACGAATGGCAAGTGTTTTTCTTGTTTGGATCATATTTCAATGGAAACTTGATGAGTCGACATAAAAGGCAAAAAGTTTCGATAAAATATTCTGATGATATATAGTCTCTAAAAATGTAGAAAACATGTTTGATGCAGAATCCGTATGTGAAGTCACAAGACCCATGTGGATCAAGCACGGGATCGGCAATATCGGTGGTGCAAATTTGGCAGCAATATCACTGGGTATGAAACAGATGGGTCCATCCTATGTCCCTCCAGCTCCAACTCGTGGTTGGTATCAAACCCACAGAGGCCTCACCACCGAGGAGGTGTCATCCCATGACCCTAGGCAAGACAGTGTTGGGTATGTCACAATTTACTGCATTAGTTAAAACATGAGATTAAGAGATCCCTAAGCGGTGGCTTTCCTCGCCTATGCCTAAGGTTGGCACTGATTTTATCTAATCAAGAGATCTCTCTACCCATTGTCAATTGGTTTTAAGTTAGATGTCGCTAATAATTTGAACATAGTATCATTGTTAGGTTTTGGATGATCTCTAGTGGATGAAGCCTCCACCAGAGTCCATTTCTTTCGTCCCTCGTCTCCCCTGTCACATGGGTGATCTTCACCCCCGTCTACCTCTTTCATCTCTTATGCAACCTGCCCCAATTAATTTTGAGTTGGAAATCTGTACTAATTCTAACAACATTGATTAACTTTTTCATCTCCACATAAAACTTGATCATTTCTTACTATTGCAGGCCAATCTGCAGGACAAGATCAGATCTTTGTTTATGTCTGGATGCGATGCCATTGTGGGTTATGATCGCTATGATGCGATGGCAACAAGAGAAGCTTCAAGTACATTCCAAATGGTGGATATGTGCAATTTCTCAAGCTGATGGGCTTAGGGGCAAGAGATTAGGGATATCAAATTATCTCCATTTTGGTTTCCCTAAAAATTCAAATTATCTCAAATTTAAGCGACCTTTGCAGACATTAAGGTAATGTAAACATTACTGCCACTCTTTATATTTGTTATGTAAACTTTAACCCCGACATTATATTCTGAAATCTTGCAACATTTAAGGCAAGGAGGTGCAATTTTGGTTGACCATATTAAAATACCAGACTATGAAACCATCAAAGATTCCATGGCCATTGGTGAGCATATAGCGATGACTGAGCTGAAGTTGTCTCTAAATGCTTATCTTAAAGGGCTAATCACTTCTCCAGTGAGATCATTGGCAGATATAATAGCATTCAACAACAAATTCTCGATTTGGTAAGTAGCATGTCCTTTGTGTTATGAAAGTGTTGATTGATTAGGTCAATATATGCTACACTATCACTCACATATATATATATATATATTATACACTCCAAATGTCATGATTTGTTCAACTGCTTTACACACACATGGTTATGGCCACATCTCTCCGTATATATAGAGTTTCTCTTTGGCATAATTTTACATAATAAAGAGATTGGGTAGGACATGTCACCAATCTTCTTAGGTCGTTCAATTTAGATCTATGGGCCAATCATAGCCCTATTTTGATGATTCAATGGGTTTATTTTCTAAACCTTTGTTTTCAAGTTGTTCACAAAAAAAAAATAATAATAATAAATAAATAAATAAAATCAGATTAATTTAATAATTATAATTACATGTTTCATCATAGTTGTCTTGAAAAAGAATAAACAATTTATTTTTAAAATGACATTTATTGTTTGTTTTTAAGGGGAAAGCACCATTAAATCCCTAATTTGGGAATGTTAACCCAATGTTTTAAAAACCGGACCGGTGGTCGAATCGGAAAAGGGATCGGGTGGACGGGTCACCGATTCAACCATCGGGTTGAACCGGAATCGAACCGTGACGTAATAAATATATTTAAATAAAAATATAAGTAATAAAATTATAAATTAAAATATTAAAAATATTAAATTATCTTAAATATTTGTCCTAATATTTTTTTTATTGAAAAATATAATAATATATTTTAAAATATTATTAATTTCAATTTTGGAAGATGAAATCAAATATTTAATATTCCCTCCATATGATTTTAATTCAAATAATTTGATTGAAAGAAGAGCAAAATTTTTGGAGGGATATCAAAATTTCAATATTCCCTCCAATACATTTAATTGAATCCCACATGGATTTCTTGAGTTTTTTTAAAAGAGTTTTTTTCTTATAAATAGATGAAGACTTTCACAATAATTTCATCAAACTCTTAATGGGATTCCTCACAAGAGGAGACCCTTGAAAAAGAGTTTCAAATTAAAATTTTCTTATATTCTTATATTTTATATATATATATAATAAGAAAGAAAGAAAGAAAAGAAAAAAAAACAAAGAAAAATTGCAAAAAAAAAAAGAGCCGGTCAGACCGGTGGAATCGACTCCGGATCGACCGGTTCCCCGGTTCGACCGCGGTTTTTTCCGGTTTCTCTTAAATACACCGGTTTTCGTCTTTGACCGGTTCAGGGGGTACTTCCGGACCGGAACCCCGACCGGTCGACGGTTCAACCGGTTAAACCGGCCGGTCCGGTCCGGTATTCAAAACCATGTGTTAACCCATTTAGTCCCGACATTTTTTTGTTGGACTAATAGGTCCTATTTTATGTGTAAAGACATTAGTACCCATTTTTTTACGCATCTGGGTCAATAATTGAGGGGGTAATTTTGGGTTGGTGTTTATGTGTAATTTATCGAATTGCCCAAAAAACTTACTATAGACCTTTTTAAGATTTAGCTCTTTTTCCAAACATCAGCAACATCTTCAACATTATCAAACATTGTGAGGGCAAGACGAAATCGAGGTGGTGAATTTTTTTTAAAATGAATTTGATGTTTGAAACACCCACAAACATCAAGAAACATTCAGAACTCGATCAAACTCGATCAACATCACAACATCAACAACATCATCAAACTCGATCTACAAATTTGATGTTGGAATCAAACACGATCAAACTCGATCATCAAACATCACAACATCAACCTTTTTAGGAAAAATTATTCATCCAGGAAAAACATTTAGAAACATTCAGAACTCGATCAAACTTGATCAACATGACAACATCACAACAACATCATCAACATCTTCAACATCACAACAACATCTTCAACATCTACTTTTTAGGAAAAACATCTTCAACATCAAGAAACATTCAGAACTCGATCAAACTCGATCAACATCACAACAACATCATCAACATCACAACATCAACAACATCATCAAACTCGATCTACAAATCTGATGTTGGAATCAAACTCGATCAAACTCGATCTACAAATCTGATGTTGGAATCAAACTCGATCAAACTCGATCATCAAACATCACAACATCAAACTCAATCATCAACATCACAACATCATCAAACTCGATCTACAAATCTGATGTTGGAATCAAACTCGATCATCAAACATCACAACATCAAACTCGAGTGTTCGATCATTCTGCAGGAGACACAGTGTGCTCTGTGTACGACTTCTCATCGACGAAGGCCTCTCCACCGTCTTTTCGAAGCCTAACGGTGTCACCTCCAATAGTTCTGGGTGTGTTTTAGTGTCGAGAAAGAGGAGAAGAGAGAGAGATTAGAGTTGTGATGGAGAGCACATTGAGGAATGGTGAATCGGTGGTTGACATTGAAGATAAATCTAGTGTTGGTGGTGGTGTTCGGGACGCGTATAGGGGTAAAAATGAATTTGATGTTTAAAATGAGTCTGATTTTTGAAATCGAGGTGGAGGAGCTGCCATTTTTGGCCAGATTAGGAGACCTGCAAAATGAAATTAATAGGGGTAAAAATGTAAACTTCGTATATAATATATCAAAAACATATATCATACCAAAAATAAAAGAATTAAATGGTTTAGGAAAAAACACTCAGGACTAACTAGAACAACATTTACCAAAATAGGATTTATGAGTAATTTTTCTTTTATTTTTTCATTAATAATTTACCCATAGATATTTATAAGATAAACTGATTAGACTATCACGATAAGGTAGGATTGTGATGGACACACAGGCCCACAGTTCATGTGGAGACAAGCCCAACCCAAAGTGATAATACAACTTGATTTATAGTGGTACAATTAACGCTGTGTTTGATTAAGAGATTTGAAGAGTGATTTGAAAAGGGGAAGGAAAAATGTATGTGAAATTAAGTGAAATGTAAATATATTTTATTCATATTTCACATACCTTTTCCATTTCTTTATCCAAATCTCTCGTCAAATTTCCTAAACAAACACAACATAAGAGGTGTTGATCTTATAAAATAAATAGTTGGTGATCTTAATTAGAAGTAGAGGTGGAAAACAGGCAGGCATGGTCAAATCAAAATGTGTTATTTATCCACAGAACTCAATTCAAATCTGCTCATTTATTAAACAAATCGAACCTGGTTGGGTTAAATTCAATAGAGATTAAAGCAATTTTATTTTGAACAAATTTCATGGCTCTCGAGAAAAATCAAGTAGTATGGTCAAGATGACTTCTTGGAATCTGAAAAAACAAATGGAATAGGAGAAGTAGAGAAGAAAGCATTGCTGATTTTAACAGTAGCATCCAAATATGGGTTTAAGAGGTTGATGAGAAAATACAAATTGGATGCATTGGTGACACCATTGTCGAAGGTTCTCGGTGCTCAGAATTGGAGGATATCCCGAATAAATGTTAAAGAAGTTACGATGAAGGTGGGACACCTTATGGGATTTGTTTTGGAGGATTGAGAGGTTCTGAGCCTAAACTCATTGAAATTGCTTATGGGTTCGAACAGGCTTCTAAGGTTAGGAAGCCACCTTCATTTAAACCTTAAAAACTTTTAGTGTCGGTGGAGACCACGTTTGTTATTTTTGTACCTGCAGGTCATTACGTTGTTGTGCTTAATTAACATGAAGTTTGAATTAAATTAAATAATAGATCTGCCACTTTCAATATAAATATTATTATTATATATATATATATATATTTTGTGGATATGTTGGAAAGCCATAACATTGATGGGTTGGTTGGTTTAGTGAAATTTTATTCTTTTCTTTATCCATTTTTTTTTTAATGGAAATTTTGGAACATGGAAAATTTTGTCCTAAAGATAGAATTCTCTTTTGTTTATCAGGTTTTACCACATTACTTGGATTGTAGGAATTCTTACATTTTGTGTTAGAGGAAAAAAATTTCCTAACAAAAAAATAATATATAAATCCACATTTTAAATTTAGTGATGTGTAAGATAGATAATTAGTTAATGATTAAAAAAGATATGAGAGAGAAGGAGTTACCTTAAATATTTTAATTGATTGTCCTATTATTGAATTTAAAAATTGAATCTAACTTTTGAATTAGAGTAGCAATGCCCAATATGATAACTAAAGAAGCAACTTGATAGCCCATTTTAGAACTGATTTCAGTGATTCGAAACGTTCATTTTTTTTGACATGTTGAGTAGAATATTTATGTAAAAAATAAGATGATTAAATATCAGTAGCTATATGTTTGAATTATGTTTGTTTTTAAAAAATGGACAATAAATATTATAGCGGTCCCGGGTTTACCCCTTGTTGTATAGTGGTCCGGACATGTGTCCGTGGATGTCGGTAATTGAGTATTGTCTTGTTTACGTCCTTTCTTGCTTTATTTTTGAGTTACAGGATGTGTTGGGCAGGTTTGTCACAGGTTGGTTAAGCTTTAGAACCAAGTCTAGTTGCCCAGGTTTAATCGTCCGCCGGCGGACATGTTTGCTTCAGCGGATGGGTTGTTGTTGCTTGTACGCTCGGCGGAGGTTTTGGCGCCGCGGAGAATGCACCCTTTCAAGATTTCGTGCACTGCAAAACTTCGCAAGTGTGGTTTATGCGCCGGCGGGTCTTTAGCGCCGGCGCCTGATGTTTTTGGAGAGAGTTCGAGGGGGAGACTGCGCTCGGCGGGTTGGGATCTACGCCGAGCGACAAACTTTGTGTCTGTCTTGGAGCTCGGCGGACAATGTTGCGCCAGCGGAACTGTTTTATGTGTCTTTACGCCGGCGGACTGTCAGATAACCGAGTGGGGTGGGCATTTTTAAATCACTTTTGACTTATCTTCTTCTTTCTTACTTTACCAAAACACCATTTTCAGAGCTTCTCACTCAAAAACCATAACTTCTCTCTAAGTATTGATCTAGTTAGAGTGTGTTGTTCACCTTTTTTCTTCACAAAAAGGGTGTTGATCGTCGAGGGCGTCATTTTGATCCGAATAGTTTGGTGTTTGGAGCATTTTGGTTTTGGGTCCTTCTTCTTTGGAGCTCATCTTTTGAGGTAGGGATATCCTACTCTTTTTTATAGATTTTGTCTTTGAATTTTAGCATTTTGATATATTGGTAGTTGTTGTGAAATTTTGGGAAACTTTGGGCCATTGTGTAATTTTACAAAAGTTGGGGTTTTGTCTATAATAAACCTAGAAGCATGTTTGGTATAGAAACATGGAATTAATGTTGAAACATTAGTGAAATTGGAACCTAAGGGTTGTAATGTTAATTATGGAAATGTCCTAATTACATTGATTTATTAATTTGAATAATTAATTGTGGAAAATGAGGAATTGAGATAGAATTGGGTCATGGGTTATGACGATGGAAAGAATACATTGATTTTATGTATTGATATGTGATGTGTATGATTGTTATATATATGCATTGTGTTGTGTTGGAGGAGATAGGGGATGGACTCCGCGGTTTAGGGGAAGATAGGGGATGGACCTCTAAACCGGATGTTACTGGGAGGAGATAGGGGATGAACTCCGTAGATAGAGCATGTATGCTTATCTAGAAAATATTGGCAGAGCATGTATGCTTGTCATGGAAAGTGTGAATATATCTGTTTTGTTTATATTTGTTGAAGTGATGAAAGAATGTAAAAGAGTTGGCCATCTATCAATTGTTAGTCTTTTAGTCATTATTTATAACTGGTTTAGTATATTTCTGCTGGGCTGTGGCTCACCCTATATGGGAACATCATTTTCAGGTACTGGTAGCATGCCACCTCCAAGGACTTAGCTTGGAAGGCTAGTGGCGGATGGACTTTTGATTGTCTTTCCTTTTGCAGTGTTACATGTAAATTCAAGCCTAGGGCTTAATGTGTAAATGAGCTAGCACTCTATTTTCTTGTAACCAAGTGTTAACTTGGAAAGCTGTAAGCCCTTAGGGCATTTGCTTTTGTTGTTAACATGTAATACGTTTTGTAATAGAACCCTGTTGAATGAAAGAACGTGGATCTTTTATATATCATAGCATGTCAATATTGTTGGGTTAAATGTCATTATTTCCAGGGCGTTACAACTTGGTATCAGAGCGTACCGGGTTCGAATACTTTGGGTACGTGGGAAGTGATTAGGATCACAATGGGTTTGTCTCGCTTGATAGAGACTTAGGTGTACTGTTATATGTTTATGTGATAACATGCTTATGTGATTATTTGGGTATGGGATTTAGTTTCTAGGATGTTGATTGGGTCTTTGGGTTTCTGGGAGTCTTGTTGGAAAGGCACTTGATCAATCTTTGTTTAATAGGTACTCTAGTAACGCCTTGGGACTATCATCATCCGGAAATGAAATTCGTAAGTGCTATATGTGTTTATGTGCTTACGTGGAATGAATTACAGTTATCCATGCATTAGGACGTGAGTGTTTAGTTTTGGCACGTTTATAAATGTGCTAACGTTCTGTGTTACCTTTATTAGGATGTCGTGAGCAAGAGGTGGTAGGCGTGGTAGGCCTAGGAGGCAGAAGTGCCATTACACGGATGAGGTTCCGGCAGCTCAGAAGGGGTTGGTCAGCCAATGTGGCCGAGCTGGTCAAGAGTCAGCCATGGGTGCCTTGGCCCGAGATATGAGGGCCTTAGGTATTCTCGGAAGCGAAATCGTGCAACCGAGGCGGGACCTTCTTTCTTGAAGAGGGAGTTCTTCGGTCTAACGGAGGAGTTTGTTGGGGATCCTAAGGAGCCATTGAAGGCGCAGTGGCTAGACAGATGAGTAAAGCGTTAAAATGCTAGGCATTGAGGATGGAGCATTGAAAGTGACCTTGGCATCCTTCGGTGAAGGAGATCTTGGTCAATGGTGGAAGTATGAGAAAGTTCGTCTTGGGTGGTACTTGGGTGGCGTTTGTGAATGCTTTCGGGAGAGGTTTTTATCATGATGGCTAGAGAGAGACTAAGGGATCGGTTGCCAAGCTTAGCAGGAGGTTTTGTCCGTGGCGAGTTTGAGGCTACATTTACTAGCTTGTCGAGGTTTGCACTGAACGGTGGCGACAGAGCGCCGTTACTCTGAGTTTGAGCGAAGTTGAGGTGGGACCTCAAGTTGAAAGTTGGTGGACCTTACATTAGTCTGAGTACAGCATTTGGTGGATCTTTGCAGCTCATATGGAGTGATGATGCAGAGGGAGAAGAGGAGAAACATGGGGGCTCCAAGAGGGGCCAAGAGGGACGGAGTGATGGCGGGAGGCGGAGGGTTATAACCCTCGGCCGTCGAGTGGTTTGGCGGTCGACTTTCCAAGATCTGAGTCACGAGCTCGGAGAAGCGGTCGAGGAGAGTTCACTGTTTCAAGTGTGGCCACCGGGTCACAAGGCTTCTGTTGCCCTTGAAGGCGGGGTCGAGAGTCGCTTCTTCGTCGGCCAGACCACGAGTCGAGTTCGGCGAGGCGGCCGTATCGTGTTACAGGATGTGGCGGCCGGGCACATGAAGAGGTATTGCCCACGGTTGAGTGCCACTTGAGGCGTCTGGTTCTAGACGACGCAGGATTTCAACCGGCTCGATCTGGCAGCCTCGAGGGCCAATCCGGGGCTTCGTCGTCAGTCAAGACAATGATCCTATGCTCGAGGCGGCGAGTAGATCGAGGCCTCTGAGCGTGTATCTTGTTATCACAGGACCTAATCTGGCTCCATCAAGAGTGAGAGGTACCTTTTGTTTTGCAATTCGGTTGCTAGAGTGTTGATTGACAGGTGCATCTCATTCTTTTATGTCTGCTGCATTTGCATCGTGTTGAACCGAGTTAGCACTTTTAGCATCTCCTATTTGCGTTGTGTCACCTATTGGGGGTGAGTTAATTTTGAGGCACGGATGTAGAGGTTTGTGATATAGAGGTCGGCGATCATCGACTTCCTTTTCCATTTGTAGTTATGCCCATGAAGGGCTTTGATGTTATTTTGGGTATGGGTGGTTATCGTCATACCGGCGGTTATTGATTGCTACCTTAGGGTTACTGTTGTCTGATGAGCAGGGAGTTTTCCACTTTTAGGAGACGGGTTGGTAGTATTGTGCCCGAAGTGCGGTCATGGCGGAATGAGCTTAGTAGTTTACTTGCTAGTTTTGAGAATGGTGAGTGTGATGAGACCCAGTTGAGTTGCGAGGGTAGTTTGTGAATACCGGATGTCTTTCCGAGGATCTTATTAATTTGCCACCCCACCGAGAGACGAGTTCTCTATTGATTTAGTGCGACGCAGCGCCGATTCTATGGCACCTTATCGTTTTGCACTGCAGAGTTGATTGAGTTGAAAGTTCACTCAAGAATTGCTAGATAAGGGCTTCGTTCGCCTAGTGTATCGCCGTGGGGAGCACGGCCCTCTTTGCTAAAAAAAAGAAAGCGGTGCCTTGAGGTTGTGTATCGATTCTGGGAAGTTGAATCAAAGCTACGATTAAGAATAAGTACCCTATGCCCGTATAGATGACTTGTTTGACGTTGAAGGGTTCCGTTGTTTCTCTAAGATAGACTTGAGATCGGGTTACCACGGTTGAGGGTCGAGAGAGGAGGATATTAGAAGACGGCATTAAAATGCAGTATGGCCATTATGAGTTTCTGGTGATGCCATTTGGGCTTACCAACGCCGGCGATCTTTATGGACTTGATGAACCGGATCTTCCGGGAATTCTTGGATCGTTTGTGGTCGTTTTGTGGATGATATTCTTATCTATTCACCCTCGAGCAAGAGCACGAGGAACACTTGAGAGTGGTGCTTGAATTGCTTAGAGCCCATAAATTTGTATGCCAAGTTTGGGAAGTGCGAGTTCGGCTAAGAGAAGTCAAGTTCTTAGGCCATGTAGTTTCGGGGAAGGGTGTCTGTTGATACATCCAAGATTGAGGCGGTGCAAGAGGCCTGACCTAAGAATGTGTTTGAGATTCGCGATTTTAGGGATTAGGGGTACTACCGTCGATTTGTGAAAGATTTCTCGTGTTAGCCGCGTTGACTAGGTTGACTCGCCGAAGTCAAATTTGTATGGGGTGAGACTTGTGAAAAGTCGTTTGAATTGAAGGTTAGATTGACCACCGCTCGATCTTGATTATCCGGAGAGAGGGTTGGGTTATCGGTCTATTGTGATGCCTCACGAGAGGGTTTGGGTTGTGTGTTAATGCAAGAGGAAAGTAGTAGCCTATGGCTCACGCGTCGATTAAAAATACGAGAAGAATTACCCTACACGACCTAGAGTTGGCATTTGTGATCTTTGCCTTGAAAATCTGGAGGCACTACCTTTATGGTGAGAGATTCGAGGTGTTCTCGGATCATAAAAGTCTGAAGTATCTGTTTTCACAGAAAGACTTGAACTTGAGGCAGAGGAGGTGGATGGAGTTTATAGAAGATTACGACTTCGAGCTGCATTATCACCCAGCGAAGGCCAATGTTGTGGCGATGCCCTTAGCGAAAATCCGTTAGTAATGTAGCTTGTATCGCTATCAGGAGTGGGGATGTTGGGGGCAATCGGACAATTTGATTTGCATCTGGGCGAATCCGCTGAAGCTGCGGCCTTGTTTTCTGTTGTTGCGCAACCTACACTAGTGACTAGAGTGTTAGAGGCACAGAGAGGTGACCTTGAGGTGGAATCACTCAGAGAGGATCTCCAATGGGAAGGTTGAGAAGGGTTTGACGGTGTATCCCGACCGAGTGTGAGATACCGAGACCGTTTGTTTGTCTGGGAGGCTGCCGAGAGGAGGTACTCAGAGTTTCATCATTCACCTTGCGGTGCATCCGGAGGTACTAAGATGTATCGGGATTTGGGTCGTCGGTTTTGGTGGCGGGGTATGAAGAGATGTGGCGATCTTGTGTCTAAGTGCCTTACTTGTCGCAAGTGAAGGCCGAAACATCACGGCAGCGGGTTTGTTACAACCCTTGCCTATTGCCGAGTGGAAGTGGGAGCATGTCACCATGGACTTCGTTGTAGGTCTTTCGAAGACTCAGCGGGGTAGTGACACTATTTGGGTGGTTGTAGACCGGTTGACCAAGTCGGCGGATTTCATTCCAATCTGCGTTAGAGAATCCCTAGATCATCTTGCCGACTTGTATGTTGGGACATAGTGAGATTGCGGGGTACCGGTGACGATCGTCTCGAGATAGAGATCCTCGTTTCTTTGCTAGGTTGTGGCAGAGTTTGCAGAGTGTTTTAGGTACTAAGTTGTCTTTTAGTCTGACTTATCATCCTCGGTGATGGGCGGTCGAGCGTACCATTCAGATCCTTGAGGATATGCTTGAGGTTGTGTCCTTGATTTGATGGGACATGGGAGAGGCACTTACCGTGGTGGAGTTGCCTACAATAACAGTTTTCGATCTAGTATCGGTATGGCACCATTTGAGGCCTTGTATGGCCGACCTTGTAGTCTCTAGTTTGTTGGGCGAGGTGGGTGACACACCTTTGTTGGGTCCGGAGTTGGTTAGGGAGACGACGGAGAAAGTTGAGCTTATCCGTAGGAGGCTTGTTACGACCGAGTCGTCGAAGTCCTATCTTTGACCGTAGGAGGACCGTTAGAGTTTGAGGTGGGTGATCACGTCTTCGAAGATATCACCTAGGCGGGGTTTGTTGAGATTTGGGAAGAGTGGGAAGTTGTCCTCGGTTTATTGGTCCTTTTGAGGTCCTTGAGCGGATTAGCGAGGTTGCTTATCGTTTAGCTTTGCCGCCACAGTTGGCGGAGTTCATGGCGTGTTTCATGTAAGTATGCTTGAGTATGAGCGGATCCATCACACGTGTTGGATTGGACCGACTTAGAGGTAGATGAGGATGCCTCGTATGAGGAGGCGGTTGAAGTCTTGGATAGGCGGGATCAAGTCTGCGTGGTAAGACCATCCCTTTGGTTAAGGTTTTGTGGAAACATCACTTGAGTGGAGGAGGCCACTTGGGAGCGTGAGTTGGGAGTCCGTGAGAAATATCCAGACTTATTTGTTGATGTGTAATGAAATGTCTTAAGTTGTGAAACATGGTGTATGTTTTGGTTAATGTAAATGTTGTAGAACTTGCCTTGTTATGGGAGTTGATTATAATAGTGCATATGTTGGCCATATTATAGAAATTGAATTGTATCATGATTATTGCTTATGATATGAATTGTAAACCATCTATGTGGGAAATGGTTGAAACGGAAGGAAAATGCATGTGGAAATGTATATATTGTTAAATGCCTCTTGATGAGAGATGGAATGACCGGTAATGGGTAATTGTGTAATGTTGTGATATAACATTGTTTAAAGGAGAGGAAAACTTGCCTTTCAAAACTTGTTTTAATTTAGGACGAAATTCCTTAAGAAGTTATAAGCGGTCCGGGTTTACCCTTGTTGTATAGTGGTCGGACATGTGTCCGTGGATGTCGATAATTGAGTATTGTCTTGTTTACGTCCTTTCTTGCTTTATTTTTGAGTTCTGAGGATGTGTTGGGCGTGTTTGTCACAGTTGGTTAAGCTTTAGAACCAAGTCTAGTTGCCCAGTTTTAAGCTGGTCCGCCGGCGGACATGTTTGGCGCCGAGCGGATGGGTTGTTGTTGCTTATGCGCCGGCGGAGGTTTTGGCGCCGGCGGAGAATGCACCCTTCAAGATTTCGTGCACTGCAAAACTTCGCAAGTGTGGTTTATGCGCCGGCGGGTCTTTGTCTTCAGCGCCGCAGTATGTTTTTGGAGAGTTACGGGAGACCTGCGCTCGAGCGGGCTGGGATCTACGCTCGAGCGGACAAACTTTGTGTCTGTGTCTTGGAGCTCGAGCGGACAATGTTGCGCTCCGGCACGGAACCTGTTTTATGTGTCTTTACGCCGGCGGAGAGTCTTACGCTTCAGCGGACTGTCGTACTCGAGTGGGGTAGGCATTTTAAATCACTTTTGACTTATCTTCTTCTTTCTTACTTTACCAAAACACCATTTTGAGCTTCTCACTCAAAAACCATAACTTCTCTCTAAGTATTGATCTAGTTAGAGTGTGTTGTTCACCTTTTGTCTTCACAAAAGGGTGTTGATCGTCGAGGCGTCATTTTGATCCGAATAGTTTGGTGTTTGGAGCATTTTGGTTTTGGTCCTTCTCCTTCGGAGCTCATCTTTTGAGGTAGGGATATCCTACTCCTTTTTATAGATTTTGTCTTTGAATTTTAGCATTTTGATATATTGGTAGTTGTTGTGAAATTTTGGGAAACTTTGGGCCATTGTGTAATTTTACAAAAGTTGGGGTTTTGTCTATAATAAACCTAGAAGCATGTTTGGTATAGAAACATGGAATTAATGTTGAAACATTAGTGAAATTGGAACCTAAGGGTTGTAATGTTAATTATGGAAATGTCCTAATTACATTGATTTATTAATTTGAATAATTAATTGTGGAAAATGAGGAATTGAGATAGAATTGGGTCATGGGTTATGACGATGGAAAGAATACATTGATTTTATGTATTGATATGTGATGTGTATGATTGTTATATATATGCATTGTGTTGTGTTGGAGGAGATAGGGGATGGACTCATGGTTTAGGGAAGATAGGGGATGGACCTCTAAACCGGATGTTCCGGGAGGAGATAGGGGATGAACTCCGTAGATAGAGCATGTATGCTTATCTAGAAAATATTGGCGAGCATGTATGCTTGTCATGGAAAGTGTGAATATATCTCTGTTTTGTTTATATTTGTTGAAGTGATGAAAGAATGTAAAGAGTTGGCCATCTATCAATTGTTAGTCTTTTAGTCATTATTTATAAGCGGTTTAGTATATTTCTACTGGGCTGTGGCTCACCCTATATGGGAACATCATTTTCAGGTACTGGTAGCATGCCACCTCCAAGGACTTAGCTTGGAAGGCTAGTGGCGGATGGACTTTTGATTGTCTTTCCTTTTGCAGTGTTACATGTAAATTCAAGCCTAGGGCTTAATGTGTAAATGAGCTAGCACTCTATTTTCTTGTAACCAAGTGTTAACTTGGAAAACTGTAAGCCCTTAGGGCATTTGCTTTTGTTGTTAACATGTAATACGTTTTGTAATAGAACCCTGTTGAATGAAAGAACGTGGATCTTTTATATATCATAGCATGTCAATATTGTTAGGTTAAATGTCATTATTTCCAGGGCGTTACAAATATAATTTGAATAATAATCATCCATTTTTTGTAATACAAATTTAATTCAAACATATAGTTACCGATATATGATCATCTTGATTTTTTGCATTAATATTTTACTCAATGAATCTTAAAAAGTGAACGGTTCAGATCATCAAATCAAGATCTGTGATAGGCTTCACGGCTCCCTCAAATTCTCTCATGTTGAGATATGAACATGAGAGAAGCCTAATCCTATACATAATTTCATTTTATCACTTTAAGGCCTCATTTGTCAATTATATATTTTAACCAAAAAGTCAAAAAAGTCACTATAAATTGTCACATCACTTTTTCTACTTTTTTGTATATATTTTTTTTATATAAAAAGTCAAAAAATTACTAAAATAGCATTTCTACTTTTTTGTATATTTTTTTTATTATATAAAAAGTCAAAAAATTACTAAAATAGCATGTTTCAAACGAGCCCAAGGCACAAACTAATGGAGCTCACATCAATAACACTAAAGGAATTCGCACTTTTGCTGACTAAAAATTTAGTTGGCAAAAGTTCATTTTTAGTCGGCAAAAGTTATCCGTGACTAATTTTTTTAGTCACCATTTTGGTCACCAATTGAGGGTCGCGAAAAGTAATTAGCGACTAAAAAGGTTTTCAGTCGGGAAAAAGTTCTGTTTGCCAACTAAATTTTTAGTTGCTAAATATATAATTACTACAACTAAAAAAAATATCATGGGATATCCTGGAATAAATGTTCCGGCAGGCTACAATGAAGCTGGGACACCTTATGGGATTTGTTTTGGAGGATTGAGAGGTTCTGAGCCTAAACTCATTGAAATTGCTTATGGGTTCGAACAGGCTGCTAAGGTTAGGAACCCACTTTCGTTTAAACCTTGAAAACTTAGTGTCGGTGGAGACCACGTTTGTTATTTTTGCACCTGCAGGTCATTATGTTGTTGTGCCTAATTAACATTAAGTTTGAATTAAATTAAATAATAGATCTTCAACTTTCAATATAAATATTATTATTTATTTATTTTATTATTATTATTAATTTTCTTTTTTTGTGAATATGTTGGAAAGCCATAACTTTTTTGAATATGTTGTTGGAAAGCCATTACATTGATGGGTTGGTTAGTTTAGTGAAATTTTATTATTATTATTATTATTATTATTATTATTATTATTTTAAATGAAAATTTTGGAACAAGGAAAATTTTGTCCTAAAGATAGAATTCTCTTTGTTTATCAGGTTTTTCCACATTTTACTTGGATTGTAGGAATTCTTATCTGCACCAAAGAAAATGAGAAATAATGTCGGGTAATTTTTTTATGAAAATATTTGAACATCACTTTATTGAAAAATTGGACAAAAAATGAAAAATGTCCATAGAAAGTAAAGGGAACATGAACAAATTAAATGACTATCAATACCATTTTTATAAATAAAACAACAACATTCGTATGTATATATCCAATAAATATTACAGTTCTAACTATTGTTCCAAAATTTGTCAATATTGACATGTGCTTCAATAATGGAAACTAAGTTAAAATAGTCTTTTTAATTCTGAATTCAAAATACTTTGGTTGAACTTTCACTTGGAGGAGGGTAAGTGTGAGGGGAGTGGAAGATACGAGTTTGGAATTATCACATTTTTTTGTCTAAATTTGTAACCGTGCATCCTATCGACGCGCTATTTACTTTCATAAGTTTGTTTAATCTAGGCTGAGGTGACCATTATGATATGGGGGCTGATTCGAGGTTGTTTCCAATTGTTGCCCCCATAACGGCCCTTGTTTTTGCTTTTTTTATCACATTTTTTAGTCTATATATCTAACTGTGCATCCTATCAATGCGCTGCTTGCTATCACAAGTTTGTTTAATCTAGGTTGAGGTGAACGTTATGATATCGGGACTATTTCGAGGCTGTTTCCAATTGTTGCCCCCAAACGGCTTGTTTTCGCCTTTTTCATCACATTTTTTTGTCTAAATATCTAATTGTACGACCTATCGACACGCTGCTTGCTTATGATCTCAGGGTTGTTTTGAGTCCTTTTACCAATTTTTGCCCCCAAACAGCCCTTTTTTCCATTTTTTATCATTTATCACATTTTTTGGTCTAAATATCCAACTGTGCGTTCTATCAATGCGCCGATTGCTCGAACAAGTTTGTTTAATTTACGCCGAGGTGACCGTTGTAATATGGGAGATGATTCGAGGTTGTTTCCAATTGTTGCCCCCCGAACGGCCCGTTTCTTCACATTTTTTATCATATTTTTTGTTCTATATATCTAACTGTGCATCCTATCAATGTGTTATTTGCTATCACAAGTTTGATTAATTTAGGTCGAGGTGACCGTTATGGTATTGGGACTGTTTCGAGACTGTTTCCAATTGTTGCCCCCAAGCGGCTTGTTTTCGCCTTTTTCATCATATTTTTTTTGTCTAAATATCTAACCGTGCATCCCATTGACGCGTCGTTTGCTCTTACAGGTTTCTTTAATTTAGGCTGAGGTCACCGTTATAATCTCGGGGTTGAACTGCAGCAGGGTTTTGGTCGTTACATTATGTAATAAGATTTTGGCCTACCAATACCATCATTCACTGATATATCAACTGATATATAATCGTATCACAAATACCGATATATATCCCAGTACCATTATTTAAAACCATGAGCAACGTCAAGGTCTCCACATTCGAGGTTGGACCAAACCATGTCATGCCACGAAAATCAAATAAAAATAAGATTATATGTACTTGCATTTTCTTTTTCTTTTTCTTTTTTAAATATTGGAGGCATTTTCCAATTTAAAATGTATGAATTGGATTTGACTCAGATATAACTCACATCAGACGTTAAGTAAAAATCTAAACTATATATGCATTCAAATTTTAGATGAATTTTGGAATAATTTTTTCACGGAAAAAATTATTTGAATAATCCTCTGAACTCCACTTTAACTATACTAGATTTATCCTAAATAATGGTATGCGGTTGAGATTGAATTTATGTAGTGTGTGGTTTATGTATAGAATATATTTGCAATACAATAATTCTAAATAATTTTTGGATAGATAAGTTTGAATTTGTAATATTTTTGAAGTTATTTTCCTAAAATTTTGTACAAAGCAATTCACTAGATTTACATCAGAGTAACTTTTTTTTTATGGGCAAATTACACTAATGGTCTTTATAGTTAGGGACTTGTGTCACTTTAATCTCTGACTTTTCAATTGTGACATATTTGACCATAAATTTGAATCTTATTCCACATAAGAATAATTTAAGATACCATTACTCAATTTCAAGGGCAATATTGTCAATTTGATAAAATATAAACAAATTTAACAAAAATAAATGTCAAAAAAATATTTTTAAATTTTTAAAAATTATTTTTACCCACTAAAGATAAAATTATGTAAATTTGATAAATTTTTTACACATTTATTTATTTATTTATTTTACCAAATTAATTTTTATTGTGTGTTTAGATGATGATCATGTAATGAGTGGTTATTTTTATTTTCATTAAATTAGTTTCTATCTTTTCAAAAGTCAAATATGGCGATAACTTTGATATCATTATTAAACCAATCCATTGAATCAAAAAATTCAAAACTAAAAATATTTCATATACTAAATATATCAATTACACCTGACAACCACCCATTACATGATTATCATCCAAATACATAATAAAAATTAATTTAGTAAAATAAATAAATAAATAAATGCGTAAAAGATTTATCAATTTTACATAATTTTATCTTTGGTGGGTAGAAATAATTTTTTAAAATTCAAAAATATTTCTTTTGACATTTATTTTTGTCAAATTAGTTATATTTTATCAAATTGACGACTTTGCCCTTGAAATTGAGCAATGGTCTTCAATTGTCCTTATTTGAAACAAAATTCAAAATTCAGGATCAAATGTGTTACAATTAAAAAATCAGGGATTAAAGTGACACGAGTCCCAAACTATAAGGACTATTAGTGTAATTTGTCCTTTTTTTTATAAATACAGTGTGTTTTGAGAAAATTTTATGTAACGCCCTGAATAATCGCACCAATACATATAATAATAACATTATCATGAAATCCCCAAAAGGATCATCTTTCCCATTGAACAAAGAGTTGAGTGATTACAATTCAAATATTACACTCCCACGATGTCCGAGGTCCTAACCTAGTTCATTAAACTAGATAACTCAACAAAACATAAGCCCTAGGGTATACAATTTTACAAAATTACATATAAAAGTTTCATTACAAAATTCCCAAAAATAAATACAGAACAACTAGATGCTCTTGATTTCAATTAATTTTCCAAAAGAAATTAGAGCTAGTGCTTGAACCAGTTCTTCATTGAGGCTGACCTTCCTCAATTCCTAAAAAATAAATTAGGGTTGAGCTATATGCCCAGTAGGAATACATTTAATCAGGTATCTAATTCCTTGAATAAAATTATGGCATCCATGGAAATAACAACACAATAAAAGTTGTTTCTCAAAGATATGTGTTCCACATCTCACAATAACTTCCACAATCTAATTCAGAGAAATTTAAATCACGTTGTTTAGTTAAATAATTAAACATCCACAACTAAGAAGTCAATTCACATACATTCCATCACACGAATCCAATTCAGAACAACCATTTCTTCTTAAAGACAATCCCCACATTTGCCGGCTACTATACGGCGAGACTGTGTAGACACCCAAAAATGTTTTTCCACGTTCGTCCAGAAATAAGCCTAGATAGGACAATTGGGCACCTTTTTAAACTTCCCACGTGGGTACAACACAACACCCCCTTCACACAATGCCAACTCACATGTGGACGCATCCATGCACAATAATTAAATCACATTTCAATTGCACAATTAAACAAAAGCTTCATCATAGATAAGCATAACATAAAACTCAAGGAATAATAGCATTTCATCATTTGTTTAACTACATCAATACCCACACTTTATCTCTCCATTATCCATCAAATCCCATGAGTCAATAGAAAATTCCATTATCTTGAGCATTTTCTAACCAATTGGAAACTTAGGGTTCCCTTAAATTTTGGGGGTTTCCACTCCTTGTCATTAATCTAGTTTTTAACCATATTTACACTTGTAATAGAGAGAAAAATTTAGGGATTTCAACAAAATATTAAGTAAAAGAGTAATTATATGAAAAGTGGGTTTTATTCAACAAAATCTTCAATTAGTTAACTAACTCTTCTCTTGGTTCCCAATCACACACAATACCATGAAATTTCTTCAAGAATGAAGAGATATAAGAGTAAAAGCATCCCTACCTCAACTATCAAGCCAAAAATCCAAGCTCTCTCACGGATCTATCGCAACTCCTCAATCCAACCGGAAGATAGTGCCAATCTTCAAGTGTTCTTCACCCCTAACCAATGAATTTGGGTGGATTTGATGGTAGGGAAGGTATTTGATGATGGAGATCTAGGGTTTCACGAGAGGAGGAAGAGGTGATAAAGATAGAACTAAGGAAAGTGAGAGAGTGATCTCGAATCATCATATTTAAAATTAAAAAAAAATTGCTAACGCGTTCCCCGCTCGAGCGTGACTTCCTACGCTCGAGCGTACAGACACAATCAAGAAGGCCCTGCTCGAGCGACAACTTCCCCGTTCGAGTAGAGAAAGAAAAGTCTCAGAAGTTTTACAGTGCTATAGTATAATTATTGGATGCTAACATTTCACGCTTGAGCGTAACATCCCACGCTCGAACGGATACGCCTGAAACGTGACAAACTACTGGGAGCAACAAATCCACGCTCGAGAGGCGGATTCCCCGCTCGAGCAGACCCAAAAACAAAATGTCACATTTTAAATTTAGAGTGATAGACTCTTAAATAAAAATATTACTTTATAAATTTTCTTTTACTTTTTTTATTTTTATTTTATATAATTAATCTTGTTGCCCGGCATTCGTGTTGTACATCCACCATCACTGCCTTTTTACTTAGCCCCGTCTATAAAAAAGTCCGAATAGTCTACCCTCATTTTATCCAACTAAATTACCAGACACACACATAGATTCAGAATGATTAAGCTAGGCACAATCGTAATTCTTTGCTCAATGGCAATTGCTATGCCAGTGTTTTGTTTCATTGCCGAGGATCCCAAAGAATTGGAGCAATGGTTTCACGACCTCACCACAAAAACAGACCAAAAAGTGACCAAACTTCACTTCTACCTCCAAGACTTGAGGGGCATAACCACAACCATAGTGGCTCAATCCAACACCAGCCTCACTTCCCCCACTTTCTTCGGCCTAACCTACATGGTGGACGATCCACTGACAGTCGGTCCTTCACAAGCTTCCAAGGTGGTGGGTCGAGCCCAGGGACTGTACGGTTTGTCCTCAAAAGAGGACATGCGTCTGTTTATGGCCATTGATATAGTTTTCACCGATGGAACCTACAATGGAAGCGCTCTCACTGTTTTGGGCTCCAACCCACTAACTCAGACGAAACGAGAATTGCCGGTGATCGGAGGGACTGGTGTTTTCAGGCTGGCCCGCGGTGTTGCTCTGTTAAACACCTATTTTTTCAATGCTGCCTTGGGTAATGCCACTGTCGAGTACACTGTTATAGTTCAACATTATTAAGCTTTAAGTTGTAGTAGTAATGGTGGAGTCTTCTTATTCTCTGCCTAGTTTGTTTCCTTTCTGTTTTCATGTTGTGCTTCTCTGTTTTATTTTTTGTTTTATTTATTTTTTCCCCTCGTCTTGCTAGGCATGTTGTGTGTCGTTTGTTGGAATTGTGTGGATTTTTATTGTATTTGTGTGTGGTCGTCGTCAAGCTTTGAGTTTTGATTGTTGTTTGTTGTGACATATGTGTTTGGTTCTGTGAATGAATATGTTATGTAAGAAAAAGCATGACTCCATGCAACTGCACTTAAAAGACAAATCAAATAATTAACCTCTCTTTCGTATAACACATGGTGACTCTCTCTTTCTTTCTTTTTCTTTTTCTTTTTATTTTTTAATTTTCTCTTTTTTCATATCATAAGTTTTTTTTAAACTAGACACAAAAGCACAAATGACCAACATAGGAAGCTTTTACAGCAATTATAAGTGTGGTTGTCAATGAATGGTGTTCCATCTCATTAGTGTTTCTGTTTCATAGAACGTGACAGAATCTAAAACTGCAATATAACACAAGTGCAAGGCCATGACTGCTTGAATGAGTTCCAAGCAAGGGGAAATAATTTGCATCCTTAGAAAGAGGTGCATATGTTAAAAAAAAATTGATACATAAGTTTACTTTCTAAACCTAATAATGTAAATGAGATAATTAGTTGACAATTAGAGAATATATTACTGCCTTAGATATTTTAAAAGATTATCATATTATTGGATTTGAAAAGTGAATCTAATTTTTAAGCCTAGATAGCATCAACCTAAAAAATTTTATAATTTTTGTGGTGAAAAGTATGAATGGTAAAAGGAAAAATCTTTGGTGTGCATTGCATACTGTATACTACCCTACACAAAATTACATAAGTTTTTACGAACTTACATAAATAGTCTCACAAAAATGAATAAGTTCAACATAAATTAGCATAATTACATAAATTTTCATGAACTTATGCAAATTTTTATGCATTTTTGTGTAATTACTTATGTAAATTCGTGAAAACTTACATAATTTTGTATAAAGTTACATATGGTGTATATTGCACAACGAAGCATTTCTCTGCAAATTTTGGCGGTCCTAACATTTATTGTGCAATTTTATTAAATGTTGAGTTTTTTTAAACCATGACTTATAAATTAATGTGGTAGGGGATGACTGATTTCTAAACTAATTAATAACTAACATAGAATAATCCACATTATTATATATAAATTCAAGCGTCTCAAGTATTTTTTTTTTTTTTTTGCCTTTTGTTTTTCCAACAAATCTGAAGAAATTATTCAATACTTTTCTAGCGATACTTTATTCTATTCTGAGTTGACACTTACCCCATTATCTTTTAGAACTCCAATACAAAAATGATGCACCATATGATTTAGATCGATAGCTATTAATTTAGATCAACATCTGACTTTACTATAAAAAGATTGAAGGGTTAATTTAGTGCAACATCTAACTTTACTATAAAAAGATTGAAGGGTCTTATTAATGTCAACTCTAGTGTATGTTAAGAAAACCTAAAAGACAATGAACATTTTTAATTGCACTCATTTTTATGATACGCTGCCAAAAAAATAAAAAAATAAAAATAAATAAAGTTTTAGAGATAAAAATATAGGGACAATTATTTTTAGGAATTAAATATTTTTGTTACGAAAAGTGTCGTTATTATATTTTTAACAACGAAAATTAGACTTAAGTGATAAATTATTATCTTTTTGGGACCAAATTTTGTCTTAAAAAATAAGCTTTTTTGAAACCAAATTATTGTCCCAAAAAATGTATTTATTAGTGACATTTTTAAAATTTTATCACTAAATTTTTTTTTCGACAGTGATTGGTAGCTCGAATTCGAGGCTCGAAATCTGGCTCGAGACCCAAAACGACGTCGTTTTGGGTCTCGAATTTTTTTTTTTTTTTTTCGTCTGTGTTGCAAGAAAAACAGGGGAGGAGGAAGAAGATGGGGGAGGGGGAGGGGGAGGAGGGAGAGGGGAGGGGGCCCTAATAACAGGGGAGGAGGAGGCGGAGGCGGCGGTGACGATCTGGCGGAGAGAGGACGGCGGTGACGATCTGGAGCTGGGCGAGAACGGCCGGAGGCGAGGCCACGACGATCGACGGTCTGAAGCTCCTCCCTCCCTGCGACGATCGGCGACGGTCTGCTGCGACGGACGATCGGCGGCGAGCTCCCTTCTCTTCTCTCCCTCCCACGACGAGCCCTCTCCTCTCTCTCCCTCCCTTCTCTTTCTCCTCTGTTTCCTCTCTTCTCTCCCTCGAGCCATTTCGAGCCTCGTAGCAGTCGAGCTACGAGGCATTTTCCTTTTTTTTTTTTACTTTTCAAAATGATCTTTTAACAAATATTCTTCCGACGATGGAAATTGGTCATTAAATATCTTTTATAACAAATTTTTTATTTTTAAAGACTAAAAAATTTAATCTCCAAAATTCTATATATTGTCGTGGTAATATACAATATTTTAAAATAACTTAACATGTATTCTAAGAATGTACATTAATAAAATTTAAAGAGTGAATAATTTCTGACAAATAATAGGGAAGTTAGAATGAATAAAGAGGATTGGTCAGTCATGTCATGTCATGTGGAATAATGACCATGCTCCCCATGCTAGCTGGATCACTCCACAGAAGCATGCGTGGAAGTAATGATATGAAACCAACAAATTTTTTTCCAATTTTTTTTTTTTTTTTTCAAAGCAAAAGGTGACAAAGTTTCACTTCTGCTAAACGCAAAAAGGCCTACTGGGCAGCAGTGGGCGGCCCAAGCTAATCTGACAGATGAGGGATTCTATTTACTGAAAAAATTATTAAGTATGTTTAATTAAAATTTTAATTTTTATTATTTTTAATATTCATTTATTAATAAGAATAATATGTGTTGAATTTTAAAATAAAATATTTTTTTGTAGTACATCCTAATCACAGATATATATTCTTCTTCTTTTTCCTTACTACAAAACTCCAAATTACTCCATCAAAACTCACCATTATTATTAACATTATTGTTTCTTATCTTTGCGAATAGAAGAAAATTTAAACCAAATCAAACAATAGATGAGTACAAGGCTAGCATTGGGCATAAGTTGGCGAAGCCGTCACTTTGAGCCCCGAAAAATTGACTAAAAAGCAGGTTGTTAAATTTTGTTAATTATTATATTAACCTATAAAAAAATCTCATTGGAATTTAAAGGATCTAAACAAAATTCTGTTATGATTTAAAATTAATAAATGATTGATATGATATATTATTTAAAGCTAATAGATTTTTATCATATGAAATCAAAAACTTATTGATGTGGTAAATTATTTGAAATTATTGAATGGTTATTTTTCAAATGTATGAATTATGTATAAAATATGTTTCACTATACCACTTACAATTATTCTTTTCAAATTAAAGTAGATTAAATCTTACTTTTGCTCAATCATGTCAAATGAAAGATTAAAAAAGAAAAATTGTCCATTAAAAATGATTTAGTTTATAAGTTGGATTATGCGAACTAGATTAGTAATCTTACAGTTAAAAATGCCAAAAAAATAAGTGATTTTTGTTACAGGTTGTATACTTTTTATTTGATATTTCATTTTAGATTATTTTAGTCATTTTTCTTTTTGTAAACTTTAATGTATATTTAAGTAATTTTTAATTGATATATATACTAGAAGTAATCTTTTACAAACACAATCAAATACCAAAAAAGAAAAAATTACACACATAATTATTATTTTTTAAAATATGTATAAAAGGTCTCGTGTCCTAAATTCGCCTTGGATCTCCAAAAAGTCAGAGTCGGTGTAGATGAGAATAATGATGCAAAACCGTTACAACATATCAAAGAAGTGGTAAGTATTCACATAAATATTAAACTACAATTCTTGATTTTTGTGTTTTGTTTTTACGGAAAAGCGAATATTTAATTTGTTTAACGTCATTATTGTTTTGATTTGAAAGTCCAAATCAAAAAATATTGTTCAGCATTGTATAAGTTCGAATATGGTGGCTTTGTTTTTATTTGAGTGTAATTTGAAAGATAATTTAGAAAAATTATAACATATACTAAGGCCTCGTTTGGGAAGCATCATTTTTAGCCAAAAAGTCAAAAAGTTATTAAATTAGCCAAAAAGCCAACAATCCATACCAAAAAGTCAAAGACTCTCTTTTCTCTTTACTTTTTGCACATCTTTTCGTAAAAAGCCAAAAAGTCATCCCAAACATACTAGTTTTTTTGAGTGACTATTTTAGTCAAATAGCCAAAAAGTTACTAAATTAGCCTGTTCCCAAATGAGGCCTAAGAGTAACAAAAAAATTTAAATAATTGAACAAAATATATTAAAGACTGGTTTGGGATCTACTAAAAAAGATAAAAAGTCCAAAAATTACTCAAAAAGTTAAAAAGTTATCACTATTCATCAAAAAAAATATCAAAAAAATAATTTTTCACACATTAATTCACACAGCCGTACAACTCATCATCTTCACTCATGAAGCTCTTTGTGTTGTGTTTGAAAGGAAAAATTGCACAGTTTGGTGTAATTTTCATACACTGCTGTTCGGCCCATGGGGTCCATCACGGGTCCCGTTGTCGAGTACTATATGTCTGTAAAAAATCACATTGATCGGGTATCGATAACTATATGATCAAATCATTTTTGTATAAAAAAAAAGGATGGTGTTATAATTAAAGATTGAAAAAAAACATATCTGATCAGATAGCTGTCGATATCCGATCAATGTGAGTTTTTATAGGGATATAGTACTCGACGAGTTCTACGCATTGAACGGTTCAGATTATCAAAATAGGACCCGTGATGGCCCCCACGGGCCGAACAAAACCGTTTAGTGCAATGCCCGAAAATTAGCCAATAATTTCTTACCATCAATTCCAATCCACAGATTGTACGGCTGTTGACTTTTCATTTCTAATCTTCTCTTACACACTTCTTTATACAACTTTTTAATACACATTTTTCTATAAAAAGTTAAAAAGTTAACCCAAACATCCATATTTTTTTCCTCAACTTTTTAGTCCAAAAAGACAAAAAATATACTTATTTAGGACATCCCAAACAACCCCTAAAAAATTAAAAGTAGTTAATAATTTTTTAAGTATAAATTGAATCCCAATGATCACGCACTTTTTTCGACATAGTACTTAACATGATGGAGGACCTATTGGGGTGTTTGGGATAGCCTATTGTAAGTTAAAAATTGATAATTAGAAGGCAGAAATCGGAAGCATCCCTTCCCTAACTTCTAAGTAATCAATTTTTCTCAGCTTATTCAAGTTATTTCTACCTAAAAAACTAGGGCAAATTACATATACCTCCCTTGAGATTTAGCTAAATTAGAGATACCCCCTGAGGTTTTGGAAATTATAGATACTCCCTGAGATTTATATTTTCATAACAAATTGCCTCCTGAGGTTTATATTTTCATAACAATTTGCCTCCTAATTTGTTTATGTAAATAGTACCTTCAGGGGGTATCTGTAATTTCTCAAACCTCAGGAGGATATCTGTAATTTTGCTAAACTTCGAGGGGGCATATGTAATTTGCCCAAAAAACTACAAATAAAAATTACACCAAATAATCTGACACAAATTTTTAAATTAAAATAAATTATAACCACCCCTATAATCTATGCCAAACACCTCCGTTAACCGCTCGGCGTGAACTCTCCTCCAAAACCATGGACTATGGGAACGGCCTTTATGGATCGGCCATGCGGAAGAAAATGGGATTTTATGTGGGCCCATCTTCACAGATAGGGAGTACAAACCACAACCCAACATTCAACTTTGTTTGGAAATTTAATTATTTTATGAGATGAAAAAATATTTCATTTAGGATAATTTGTGAATTTTTTTTATAGTTAAATAGATAATTGTAATAATAATAATAATTAATTAATGTGTAAAAAATATGATATTTTATTTTATTAACTATTTTAATATTTTTTATCTTTATAAACTATTTTATCCAAAAAAACTTGTTGCTAACGAGGCCTCAATGAGTACCATGAGATGACTATCGTTAGTTTGGTATGATGTTTTCTGACTGCCACGTGGAGACGTTAAGTTGAAGATCTATATGAAAAATGATATATAAGTTAACTTCTTAAACGTAATCATATATAGATGAGATGATTAGTGGATAATTAAAAAAAATATACGTGAGGAGTTTGCGTAAAATATTTTAATACATTATCACACTATTAATTTTTTAAAAATGAGTGTAAATTTTAATCTTAAATAACACTACTATTCTTCAATATAAGTTCAAAAATGAGTTTAATTTTCAATTCACAAGTCTCTTTTCAGTTTATTTATTTATAAATTCTTATAAAAATTTAAAATTCAAATACAATCTTATTTTTTTTTAGTAGCCAAAGATGAGATAATTAGCGACCAATGTAAAATTAGTAGCCAATGACTTTCGGCGACTAAAAAAAATCGGTTTACTAAAAATTTGATCGTCAAAAGTGTAATTTCTTGTAGTGAATTAATGTATATTTGTGAGAATTTACATGATTTTGTGAGGTAATTATGTATATTTATGAGAATTTACACAAGTATATAAGATATACACCTTATACACCTTATACACCCAAGCACTTCTCTTTCGTCTAATTCCAATGAACCAATGGAGACGTTACTTTGAAGTGAGGGTGTAAATCTGGCACGGCCCAGCCTGGCCCATGTTCGGCTTCGCGGGCTCCCACCAAAATTCAGGCCAATCCAGACCGACCCACGAGCCAAAAAAATAGGCCTAGAGCCAAGGCTATTTGGACCTTGGGCGGGCTAGAAGGCTAGGCCTCGAGCGGGCTAGTAGGCTAGGCCTCGAGCTTGACTCTTTTTTTTTTTGTTTTTTTAATTTTTTTTCACCAAAATTTTATTATTTTTCACTAAAAAAGACACTAGGCCTCGGGTGGGTTGAGTTTCAGATCCGGCCTTGAGTGGGCCTTAAGCGGGCCGATGGACTGGACCAGGCAGGCTAAGCCAGACTTCAAAATGAAGACCCAGACCCAGGGGCTCGGGTTGGGCTCAGCCTGCAGTACAACAGTTGGGTCCACCCCGAGCCACGGGCGGATTTTGGGCCGTCCACAGGCCTCAGGCCATTTTTACACTCCTACCTTAAAGTACCTATTTCTTCAATATTACTGCTGGTAATGCTAACAGTTTAGGTCAATTTTCAATTCACAAAAGTCTTATCAATTTTCTCTCTCTTTTACAAATTTTTATTAAAATTCAAGAGTAAATTATAAATATATCTCGTGATATTTATTTGGAGATTTTTTTTAAGGTCCCTAGTATTAAGATTTTATAGTGTAAATAATACTCAATATTTTCATAATGTCTAAGGTCCCTCAACATTGATCAAGAGAAAATTCGATCTAGAGAATTTCTCTGAACACATCACAGAGAAAATTCCAAATTTCTTTAGATAGTGCTCTGCTTCTTGATATTAGTCCTTCGAGGGTAGTGATATTTGTCGACGAAGGAATCTTCATCGGAGGAACATTTAAACTAGAGAAAATTGAACAACACAGAGAAAATTAAGCACAGGAGAAAAAATTACCCAGAGAAAATAAAAATTTCTCTGAGTTTAAACCAAAAAAATTCAGAAAAAATTGAAAAACACAAAGAAAATTATACAGGGCAGAGAAAATTGAAATTTCATTGGATTCAAACTCTTTTAATATATATTGCAAACAAGTCAGAATCCTTCAAACCCCAAACATATGTAATCTTATGATAAGCTTAAAATTTACTCAAAACCAAACCATTGTACATCATGGTTGATGAGCATTGAAAACAAGAAATATACACAAACAAACTATAGATTTCCAAACCAAAGAATTTCTCTGATCCAAACCAGAGAAATTCAATAAAAAATTCAATCCACACCAAAGAATTTCTCTGGTTTAAACTGGAAAAATTTGGTGGAGATAAGGAGAGAGTGATTGAAGAGAAATTATCAAACACTTGGCGAGCATAAACATGGGTTGAACATTTCAATTCAGAGAAAATTGAACAACCAGAGAAAATTTCAATCTAAAGAAAATTGAATTACTCAAACACCAAAAATAGAGACAAATAGATACCAATACCATAAGCTTCAGAACCAAAAAACTTGTTAGGCTAAGTCCTCAGTGACATTTGAAAATTTCAATATTAGAATTTGAAGAAGACACATTCTTGACTTCAATCTCCGGATCCACTCTTCTCTCTCTTCTCCTTCGACGTCTCTCCTCTCAAAACCCTAACCTCTTCAAAACCACTAGACCTCTCTTTCTCTCTTATCTTCTCTTCACACCCAAACCCTTCTCTTCTCTCTTCTCTCTTCTCTCCTCCAAACCCCTTTGACTCCGAACCCACCTCTCTCTTAGCTTGTATGAGCTTTGTCTTTGACCAAATCGACGTCATCGAGAGAGAACGCTCTCAGAAAGACGACACTCTTCAGCGAATACACGCTTGGTGCAAGTCCAAGAAGAACAAAATCCACGAACATAGCAACCACAATCTAGGATTTTGTGTCACTGAATTGAGGCCTATTAAGCCTAGCTCGGCGGAGATAGAGGTGAAGGAGGAGGAGAGCGGGGGGTTGTTAAGTAGGGAGGTGGAGTTAGTGCATCCATTGTGGATTGAATTGGTGGAGAGATTGGTGTAGTAGAACTATTTTGATCATAGGAGGAATGATGAAGTGAAGATAGTGGAGGATTTGGGGTTTCAAATGTCGGATGTTGCAGAGGAAGGGATAGATTTCACGAGGGTATGGGTTTAGGGACCTTAGATATCAAAAAATAATATTCTGGATCTCTTCCATTACTAAAAATGTAGAGGGACCTGAGACTAATTTTTCCTATTTATTTAAGATACAAATTATTTTTCGTGATTTTAAAAATTACATCTCGTCCTTTTACTGTTATACTCGGATAGCAAATGTACTATTTTAATTAATAAATTATCAAGTCAATTAACAATTTTAATAATGTCATAAATATTTTTTAATTAATAATTCAAATAATTTTTAAAATTATAGAAAATAATCTGTATTTTAAGCAAAACCAAAAAATATATATATTTATATTTTATTCAAAATTCAAAATATAAACACAATTTTCTAAATCGCCTTATAGCAAGATGGCTCATTGCCAAAGTCATTTGAGTTTCTTTAATGAAGCCCCATCCACTTGTTCAATGTAATTTATGTAACCAACAAAAATTATAGTCAGGATTGCTTTCAAGTAGAGCTCATGTTCCCATCAACAATAGGAGGTTAGTTTAGTAGATAAGACATTTGAATCCTTCGCTCAAGACTTGAGTTCAAGTATCCATAGTCTCTTGTTGGGATTAAACATACTCTTTAGCGCCTAGAGCACGCGGGGGCCTAAGCTTCGGCCCCGACGATGGCATAGGTTTAGTTGCTAAGAGACAATACTCCTTGGTGGGTATGTTGAAATAGCCTATCTGCATATCTATTTAATGAATTAAAAAAAAAAAGTTCATTTTCCTATCACCCCACCATATAAGAAGAAGAAGAAGAAGAAGAAGAAGAAGAAGAAGAAGAAGAAGAAGAAGAAAGAAACAAAAAAATGTATTTTTATTTTCTTTTTTGGATAAATTACAAATACATCTTCTGAATTTACTTAAAATATAAATTATCCTTGTAGTTTTGAAAATTACAAATATCTTATTATCAGAATTTTTTATTTAATAGAATTAACAGAAAAATTAAAATTCCTAACTACTCCTCTATATAACAATAACATTATCTGAATTGTTAATTAAAAAATATTTTTGATATCATTAAAAATTGTTAATTGACTTAATAATTTTTTAATAAAAAGGGTAATTTTTTATGTGATTAGAAATTTAAAGGAACGAGATATAATTTCTAAAACCACATATAGTAATTTTATATTTCAAACAAATCTTAGAGAGTGTATTTATAATTTACCCTTATTTTTTGGGGGTTAAGAAATTAACTTAGCGGTCTGTCGACTAAATAAAAAAGCATGTGATATTTAGGGCTGGTTTGACAACCTTAGAAAAAGTCAAAAAGTCAAAAAGTTACCAAAAAAGTTAAAAAGTTATCACTATTCACCAAAAAAAATATTAAAAAATTAATATACAAATATTAATACAAATCAACTTTTCAGTCCAATCTAGGTACTGACGTGATGAACTAGTCAATGAAAGGAAAAAAAAAATTTCCATGTGTATATGCACTCAATTGGATGGTAAAGTTAGGCCCATGGAGGCCTACCATGGGTCCCGTTTTGATAATCTGAACCCTACAATATGTAGAACTCATCTAGTACTATATGTTTGTAAAAAATCACGTCTATCGGATATCGCTAACTACTTGATCAAATCAATTTTGTATAAAAATGGATTGCGTTATAGTTAACAGTTAACAAAAAAAACTAACGCGATCAGATAGCTATCGATATCCAATCAACGTGATTTTTTATAAGCATATAGTACTCGACGAGTTCTACACATTGACGGTTCCGATTAGAAAAACAGGACCCGTGGTAGGCCCCTACGGGCCAAACAACACCATCTAATCAAAGTCTGAGAAGAAGACAATATTTTCTCATCTACTCAACCAGCCGACTCCACTGCCAATCCATACGGCCTCCTACCCTATCATCTCCCACTCACTTATTTATACAATTTTTTAATACACATTTTTTTATAAAAAGTCAAAAAGTTAACCCAAACATCCATATTTTTTTTTCTCAACTTTTTAGTCTTAAAAAACAAAAAGTGCACTTATTTAGGACACCCCAAACAACCCCTATTGAGTTTGAATCTTAAATTTGTGTGAAGAAAAATAAAATGAAAGAAATTTGTGAAAAAATTAACTTTTTATTTAATTTACAAATTATTTTTAAAATTTTATTTTTTTTATACATCTTAACATAAATTTAAAATTCAAACACGATTTTATAAATAACCTTATACTTATATAACATGAGAAAATGACTGAGGCCCTCAGTAGGGGTGACCCCCACCACCCCCACTGTTTTTTTTTTCATTGGTTGAATTTTTTTTTTTTTTTGTCTTGCTATCACAGAGCCCCACATGGAGGTGGGGGTGCTCGGGGTCACCCCCACTGGGATCCCTAGCAAATATTTGTGCATATAGATTTACTAGAAGTACTGAAACTAAAATCTTTAATATGATGAAGTACTCTAGGGGTGTTTGAAAAGTTGGTTATTTTAGTAGATAATTTTAATTTTCGACTATTTTAATAGGTTAACATAGTCGTGTTAATTGAGAAGAATGTTAGATTTTTTTATAATTAAATGTGATATTTGTGAGAAAAAAATGAAATAATTATAAATTTAATATGACATTTTGCCTTATCAATTATTTTAATTTATTTTATCTTTTAATTATATTTTAATCCAAAATTCAAAAAAATTATTGCCAAACACCTCCTTAACATGCAAGTCCTGATCGTCTTCTTGGAGGATCTCTACTTGGTTCCCTACTTGGTGGACCATTGGGCCCACTTTTGGATCCAATTTCGATGATCTAAACTATTCATATTTTAGGATTTGTAAAGTATATTATACCTGTAAAAAATCAAGTCGATCGGATATTGGAGCCCACGTGTTCGGATCATTGAACTAAAAACCGTTTTATTAAAAAATAAAACTATTTATTAATTTTTTAATAAACAATTTTTAGTTCGATGTTCCGAACACATGATTTTCAATATCCGATCGACTTGATTTTTTACAGGTATAATATACTTTACAAATCCTAAAATATGAATAATTCAAATTATCAAAATTAAGCCCAAAAGTGAACCCAATAACTCCCCAAAAATGTATCGCCCACATGTTTGCTATCTATCGTTTACTAAAAAATTAAATTTATAATAATAAATTCATAAAATTCAAAAATAATTTAAACATAATTTCTTTTAAATTATAAAAAATAAAAAATCAATCGGACAAATTTCATACAAGGGCTTGGTGATAGTAGTTGGACTCATGAAAAATTTACTAACCTCCTACTCCTAGCATACCGCCTCAAAAAAAAAAAGAAAAATGCATCGAATTCTCTCGCTCGAGTGGCCCAATCCAAAATGACATTATTTTGGTTTTTTTTTTCCTCTTTATATCTCAAACAAAACAGAGGTAGGAAGGAAGAAAGAGAGAGAAGGAAGAGAGAAGAAAGAGGGAAGAGAAAAGGAGAGAAGAGGGAGGGGAGACCATCACCGGCACCCACCATCCTCTGTGTGTATACATAGATCTGTGTATACACATATCTGTATCTCTCTCTCTATGTATCTATCTCTCTCTCTGTGTATCTCTCTCTCTCTCTTTCATTCTCTGTATCCCTCTCTCTCTCTCTCTATGAAGTCTCTGTGTGATGATGATAATGCGTTGGTTGTTGATGATCTCCTCTTTTTTTCTTTTTTTCTTCTTTCTTCTTCTTTTTTGAGTTATGGAAAGGATGAAGAAAAGGGAAAAAAAAATGAAAAAATCCCAAAACGATGTCGTTTTGGAATTCGGGTCACTCGAGTCACGAAAAATTTGAGCTACGTAGCAGAACTGAAAAAAAAAATTTGAAAACTCAAAAATATCTACAATCTTTTGACATGAGATCCTATAAATTTCCCCTTCACTTCTTGCTTCAAAACGCACCCCATCAATCATAAATTGAGAGAGAGAGAGAAGAAATGGCTAGAGTAGATCTTGTTATTGTGATGCTCATCTCTCTGGTGCTAAGAATGGCATTGGTACAAAGCCAAGATGGGCCTAACCAAGTCAACTGGGCCACCAGAGTTGACCATCAAAATGTGGTTGTCACCACCCTCCAATTCTATTTCCACGACACCTTGAGTGGGAAGAACCCAAGGGTAGTTAGGGTGGCTCAAGCTGTCACCACCAACAATTCATCGAATTTTTGGTCTTGTGGCTATGGCCGACGATATTAACGGAGGGGCGGACCCTCGTCAAGCTTGTGGGCCGAGCCTGAGGATCAGGCTCGGCCAGCCAGACCGAGCTTGCTTTCATCTTGGCCATGAACTTTGGCTTCCTAGATGGGATATACAATAGGGCCTAGACGCTGCCTCGGTCCCAGTACGTGAAATCGCCATAGTTGGAGGTACTGGGGTTTTCCGGTTTGCACATGGATATGCCATTGCGAAAACGTACTTGGTTAATTTTACAGCCGGTGATGCCATTGTTGGGTACAATGTTACTGTTGTTACTCCAAAATTTTATATTTATAAATGTGCAAATAAGGGGGAGAAATGACTCTCATCCTATCTTTATTCTAAATACAGTAAATTTAGTAATCCAAAAAATGTGATAAGAAATGTAATGTATAATATTACTCTTTTGAATAATGTGATTCCATTATTTAAGGTTAAAAAAAAAAAAAAAAAATACAATCCAAGTGAGCCAGAATAATTTTTTCCCTCCCGAACACGGCCTTCTCTCTGTTTGTGTTGTTCTTTTCTCTTCCAGTTCATCACTACCTACACTGTAAACACCACTGACTTCCATTCACACAAACTCAAAACAAGATTCTCCATTGGATAAATACCACCATGGAATTAAAAATATATATTTAAAACCACTTTAAAACACCACCAGTCGCAACCACCTACAGAAACCTAACAAAATGAAGGTGAAATTCCAAGAGAAAAGTAACGAAAAACACAACAAACTAAAATCAAACCCGGGAGACTCATTAATTGAGGAGTGTGTTGGGCGAATTTTCAAAACTGAAAATTTGATTCAATCTAATCTTATCCAGAAATAAAATCAAATATGAAATTTTGGATTTAATCAAAAAGTGCTTCAAAGCATTTGGCGTCGCCGCCGTTAGAGAAGAAGTTGAATTTGTGTGGGAAGCTAACCAAATGACAAGGAGCAAGGAAAAAACAAGCAAAAGCAAACATTAAGGCAAGCATAAGCAGCCATAGTTCCAGCCCACCTCAGCATCAAATATTAATACTGTGTTTGGTTGGAGGATTTGACGAGAGACTTGGAAAGAGAAATGAAAAATGTAAGTAAAATGTAAATAAAATATATTTATATTTCACCTAATTTCACATAACTTTTCCCTTTCTATTTCCAAATCTTTCTCTAAATTCTCCAACCAAATACAGCTTAAGGCACCAAAAATCCAAACGAAAAAGCAGAGCAATCACTGGCCTTGCCTATCCACTTGTTCAATATAATTTATGTGAACCGGTAAAAATTAGGCTTTCTAAATTTTTTAATATAAAGCAGAAGATATTATTTGATCTTCTCTTCTTTTTCAATTACTTATGATCCGATCGAGTGTACAAGCAACAACAATAGCAAGGGATAAATTTTGGTAAATACTTGATTTGATACAAGTTTGATAAATGGACTGCATCTTATTTTTATCAAAATCTTCATCAAACATAAATGGGTGAATTATACTAATAGTCTCTATAGTTTGGGACTTGTGTCACTTTGATCCCTAATTTTTCAATTGTGACACATTTGACCCTAAATTTTGAATCTTGTTCCAAATAAGGATAATTAAAGATATCATTAGATTTTTCAAGAGTAAAATCGTCAATTTGATAAAATATAAATTAATTTGACAAAAATAAATATCAAAGCAATATTTTTGAATTTTAAAAAATTATTTCTAACCACTAAAAATAAAATTATGTAAAATTGATAAATCTTTTAGACATTTATTTTTTTTTTTACCAAATTAATTTTTATTATGTGCTTGGATGATAATAATGTAAAATAAATTTTTAAAATTAATTATGTAATTTTTATCAATTTTACATAATTTTATCATTGGTGGATAAAAATAATTTTTTAAAAATTAAAAATATTTGTTTGACATTTATTTTTGTCAAATTAGTTTATATTTTATTAAATTGACGATTTTGCCCTTAAAATTAAACAATAGTATATTTAATTGTCCTTATTTGGAACAAGATTGAAAATTCAGGGTCAAATGTGTCACAATTGAAAAGTCAGGGACTTAAGTGACACGAGTCAAACTAGAGAGATCATAGTGTAATTTGCCCAATATAAATTTGATGAATGATTAGAGATGCAAGTAATTGAAAAAAAAAAAATGTTAATTACATCATTGGTTTTTGAAGAAGACATTATGTGATTTCTAATATTTTAATTGTTATTTTGATTCTTAAAATGTTTAAATAGAGTGTTTTGACTTGAAATGAAATATTTATAAAAAGTCATTTTATTCTGTTTAGAATTACTGAGAAATTCTGTTTGTATAATATTGCTCTTCAAACTAAAGGTTCTATTTTTTTTTTCTTTAAAATGCAGTTCAAATGCATTTTTATTAGGGGATTTTTTTTAAGGTCCCTGGTATTAAGATTTTATAACATACAAGACATTTAATATTTTTATAATGTTCAAGGTCCCTCAACATCGATCTAGAGAAAATTTGATTCAGAGAATTTCTCTAAACAAATCACAGAGAAAATTCTAAATTTCTTTGAACACATCACAGAGAAAATTCTAAATTTCTCTGGACACATCAGCCCCGTTTGGTAAAACTATGGAAAAGTGATTATAGATTATAACTTAACAGATTATAACTTATAGCTGTAAACATAAGCTGTTAACCTGTTTGGTGCAGCTGTGAGATTATAAATTTAAACAGTATAGTAGTATTTGGTTGATAAACTGTAAAATAACTTTTTGATGTGTAATTGTCTTTTTTAACCTTACATAATATAAAAATGATTATTCTGTTCATTTTTTTAATAAAAGTTAATATAATTAGTATTACATAAATTATTATTTTCAATTTTCATTATAAATCAATTAGTATAAAATTATTTTATTTTTTCATTATAAATTAATTAGTGTCAATTAATGGCTTATTTTCAATTTTTCATTATAAATCAATTAGTATAAAATTATTTTCTTTTTTCAATTAATTAATTAGTGTCAATTAATGGCTTATTTTCATTTTTTCATATAGATTATTATTTCCATTTTTTCATTCTAAATCAATTAGTATAAAATTAGTTCATTTTCCATTATAAATTAATTAGTGTCAATTAATGGCTTATTTTCATTTTTTCATATAGATTATTATTTCCATTTTTTCATTATAAATCAATTAGTATAAATTATTTTTATTTTTTCATATAGATTATTATTTCCATTTTTTCATTATAAATCAATTAGTATAATTTTTTTTTCTTTTTTACATTTTTTCATTATAAATTAATTAGTGTCAATTAATGGCTTATTTTCATTTTTTTCATATAGATTATTATTTCCATTTTTTCATTATAAATCAATTAGTATAAAATCATTTCATTTTTTCAATTAATTAATTAGTGTCAATTAATTAATTAGTGTCAATTAATGACTTATTTTCATTTTTTCATATAGATTATTATTTCCATTTTTTCATTATAAATCAATTAGTATAAAATTATTTCATTTTTTCATTATAAATTAATTAGTGTCAATTAATGGCTTATTTTCATTTTTTTCGTATAGATTATTATTTCCATTTTTTCATTATAAATCAATTAGAATAAATTTTTTTCATTTTTTCATTATAAATTAATTAGTGTCAATTAATGGCTTATTTTCATCTTTTCATATAGATTATTATTTTCATTTTTTCATTATAAATCAATTAGTATAAAATTATTTCATTTTTTCAATTAATTAATTAGTGTCAATTAATGACTTATTTTCATTTTTTCATATAGATTATTATTTCCATTTTTTCATTATAAATCAATTAGTATAAAATTATTTCATTTTTTCAATTAATTAATTAGTGTCAATTAATGGCTTATTTTCATTTTTTCATATAGATTATTATTTCCATTTTTTCATTATAAATCAATTAGTATAAAATTATTTCATTTTTTCAATTAATTAATTAGTGTCAGTTAATGGCTTATTTTCATTTTTTCATATAGATTATTATTTCCATTTTTTCATTATAAATCAATTAGTATAAAATTATTTCATTTTTTCAATTAATTAATTAGTGTCAATTAATGGCTTATTTTCATTTTTTCAATTAATATAAAATTTATTTCATTCATAGCTAAAATGCTTAATTATTATTATTATTATTTTGACTAAAAAAATACTGAAAACCTCCACACACACACACACAAATCTGAAACCCTAGCTTCGGCAGGCCGCGCAACGATGAACCGACGCTAGGGTTTGAGATCGCCTCACACGGCTGATCGCGAAGGGGGATAAGGACGACGACGGAGGCACATACAGAGAGAGAGATAGACCAACAACAAGAGAGAGAGAGTGATGTTCAGAGACAGATCGCGATGGCGAAAGAGAGACAGATCATGATGGCGACGAACCAACGCCGGAGAGAGAGAGAGAGAATAGCTTTTGAATGTCGCCGGAAATAGTCGGAGAGAGAGAGAGAGAGAGCCAGAAATAGTCACCGGAAATCGCCTCTTAGACGCCGGAAATCACCTCTCAGGGTCTCTGTCTCTCTCTGGACATGAACAGTGATTGAATGTCAAGTTTATATAGTGGCATTTTGGTAATTTTTGAATTTTTGGAGAGGCATTTAAGTCATTTTGCCCTTCTATAACCAGCTGCGCACATAAGCTTAAAAAAAAAAAAAAAATCTCTGAGGCAGCTTACAACTTTTAGCTCAAAATCAATTAATTTAAGCAATAATTTTTCTCTCATAAGCTCAACCAAACACTTCAAAATGACTTATTTTAAGCCAAAAGCTGATTTAAGCTGCTTATAAGTTGTACCAAACGGGACCATCATAGAGAAAATTTACACATCACCGACACCAAATTTCTCTGGACACATCACAGAGAAAATTTTACATATCACCCACACCAAATTTCTTTGGACACATCACAGAGAAATTTTACACATCTCCAACACCATGTTTCTCTGGACACATCACAGAGAAAATTTTACATTTCACCAGCACCAAATTTCTGTGGATTCAAATCAGAGAAAATTGAAATTTCTCTGAGTTTAAATTAGAGAAATTTTTTTCCTTTTCCTTTTCTTATTTCAACTTCGGTTTATTAACAATACTGTTGTTGTTAACCATTACTCCATATCCAGTTTATGCAAATATTTATATATAAACTAATATTTCTACAAAGCCCTTTATAATGACATTAGAATTAGACATTCAAAAAATACAAGGACCAACCAACATTCCAATCCTTAGTGAGCATTTCGTGTTGTATGATTTTCCTACCTGGCTAGATTTGGATAAGCTTAGCCGCCTTGATCTCGCACGTCTCTAAACATCGAAAGAAATGGGTTGAACCCTTCAGATGAAGCCCTGCCCAAGATCCATAATAGCAAGTTACTAAACGAATTCATGGTCCCAGCTTTGTTCACAAATTTTTCTAATTTTGTTCACATAGAATTAAAATTTCTCTGGCTCTATTCATAGAGAACTCCTCTGACTTTGTTCACAAATTTCTCTGTGTTTGTTCACAATTTTAAATCAGAGAAAATTGTTTTAACTAAACTAGAGAAATTTTAGCACAATGATTTTAAACTAGAGAAATTGTTTTAACCAAATCAGAGAAATTTTAATTAAACCAGAGAAATTGTGTTTGTGCACAATTTTAAACTAGAGAAAATTGAGTATAACAAAAAATCAAACACCTTCTTTGTTAAATAACAAAAATTCTCTCCTTGGCATTTCATCAAACACCTTCTTTACTGAAAACTGTGTTGACCTTGACATCTTCACCAAACTTACATACTAGCAAAGGATTTTCTTCAAACTTACATTTGTTTTGAACATTTTCTTCAAAGGGTTTTTTTTTTTTTTTTTTTTTTATCTTATGAAAAAGCATTGTTATCAACAATGGATCACATGACAAAAAGTTGAGTTAAATTCCCATAAAAAAACCAATCAACATGGATAGTCAAAAACAGGGTCCAATTACTTCCCTTAAACCTTACCAAGAAGAAATCTATTTTTGAAGTAAGTTGTTCATGATGTCCATTTCATGTATAATATGTATCAAAAAGCACAATAGTATTACCATTCATATAATTACCTAATAATCACAATTCAAACTATTTAAGCTTCTTTATATCGATCAAATTTCTCGAATGGCTAAAAGGGTTTGTTGGATTGCTTTGCTTGGATACATCATAAACATACACATGTAAATATATATATATATATGGAGAGAGAGAGAGAGAGAGAGGATAGACGTCGCCTTTAGTGCCAAAGGCCATGAAGAGAGCCATCGGTTAAGTCCTCCTAGTACTCTCACTCTTTGTCTCTATAACTCCCATTCCCTTCAACGATTTCGTCTGTGATATATGGGTGTGGGAGTTGAGGGACCTTAGACATTATAAAATAATATTGTGAATCTCTTTTATTATTAAACATGATGGAGAGATCTTAGACTAATTTTTCCTTTTTATTAATATGACATTGTTACTTTAGGCAATTTTTTTTCTTTTAAACTCACTATAACAATTTACACTTTTGGCGACCAAATTTGGCGACTAAAAGGGATTTAGTCGTCAAAAGTTTAATTTTTGGCTACTAAAAATTATTTTGGTCGCCGTTGGTTCAAGTTTTTGCTACTAAAATATTTTAGTCGACATATACTATTTATTGGCAACTAAAAAAAACATTAGTTGGTAAATTTTTCACAATAGGCGACTAAAAAATTATTACTCACCACATTACTCTAGTTTTTCACTACTAAATTTTATTTTTGTCGTAGTATACTAATTTTTGCTGACTAAAATAAATTTAGTCACCAAATAAGAGCAACATTTACACTGTTACTCTTTGGCGACTAAAGAATTTGGTCGGCAAATATGCAGTTTGGCGACTAAAAAATATTTAGTCGCGGTATACTCAATTTTTTCCGACAAAAGAACAATTAGTCGCCAAATAGTCAACTTATGGCGACTAAAAAACCTTTTAGACGCTAAAAGATTTATAGGATATGTTTGGTTTGAGTTTTAGAGATGAGTTTTAGAAAAAAAATTTCAAAATCACTTTCTCTCTCTTACACATCAATCAATCACTTTTACTCTCTCCTCTATCTTTCTCAATCACTAAAAAAAACATTAGTTGGTAAATTTTTCACAATAGGCGACTAAAAAAATTATTACTCACCGTTACTCTAGTTTTTCAGCTGCTAAATTTTATTTTAGTCGTAGTATACTAATTTTTGTTGACTAAAATAAATTTAGTCACCAAATAAGAGCAACATTTACACTGTTACTCTTTGGCGACTAAAGAATTTGGTCAGCAAATATGCAGTTTGGCGACAAAAAAATATTTAGTCGCGGTATACTCAATTTTTTCCGACAAAAGAACAATTAATCGCCAAATAGTCAACTTATGGCGACTAAAAAACCTTTTAGACGCTAAAAGATTTATAGGATATGTTTGGTTTGAGTTTTAGAGATGAGTTTTAGAAAAAAATTTCCAAAATCACTTTCTCTCTCTTACACATCAATCAATCACTTTTACTCTCTCATCTATCTTTCTCAATCACTTTTTCTCTTACACACATCTACTCAATTATAACAAAATATCAAATCATCCCAAATTCCAAAAATATTTTCAAAATATACAACCAAACAAACCAAAACAATTTCTAAAACAATTCTCTGAAATTTTTTTCAAAAATAACCCTCCCAAAAACAAACCAAACAAACCCATAATATTTAGGCTTGGTTTGGCATCATCTAAATAAATCAAAAAATTAAAAAGTCATTATCTTATTTAAATCACATCATCCTATTTAAATTACATCACCTTTCTAACACATCACATCAAACCCAACCCAAACCCACCAATAAGTCAAAAAGTACACGTTTTTTAGTACATGCCAAACCAACCCACAGTGGGAACAGATTTTAGGCGCCTAAAAGATTTGAGTCCCTTCCTCCGTCTCTCTCTCTCTCACAGAGAACCTCACCTCCTCACTTCACTGAAGTCCCTCACCACCGTTGCTCACGTCCGTCGCACATCACCGCCGCCGCAAATCACCACGGCCACAGCCGCAATACGAACAGGTTCTTTCTGTTTCTTTCCTCGCTCTTTTGCTCTCTATCTCGCTCTCTGTCTCTCTCACTTTCGCTCTCAGTCACTCGCTCTCTGTCTCTCTCTCGCTCGCTCGCTTTCTCTCTGTCTCTGTCTCTGTCTCTCTCTCCCTTCCTCTATTTTCCCATTTTTCACTCTTGCTTTAGGGTTTTACATGATTTACCAAGTCTAATTTCGTGTTGATTTCTGAAATGGGTTTGGTTTGAGTGGTTTGATTTCTAGGGTTTTATGGGTTTGATGTGGTAAATAGGTTTGATTTAAGTGGTTTGATACCTTTCCCCTCTTTTCCTTTCTCTCTCATTAGGCTCAAAGCCCTAATCTGACTCATTGTGTATGTATTTCCATGTGCTCAAGGCCCTAATTATTCTTCAATCACTGTCCTCTATTCAATGGTGAATTGTTTCTTTCTCTGTCAAGGAGTTTTGGTCTTCTTTGTTCCCTTGAAGTTTCTGTGTGATCATATGGACAGCTCCATAACATAGTATCTTATTCTGGATCAGTAAAATGATGAAATTACAGAAGGCTGGTTTTCATAGTCGATGCTCCATATGTCTTGGGAGTGTGGAGTAGTTGACCACCTTTCAATTCTAAGGTTCCATTCATTCTTTGCTGCTTGTATTCTTGGATAATATTAGCTTCTTTACAAGATGCGTAGGTGTTTAAGAGTTTGTGGACTTAGAAAAAGTTTTTGTGGAATGTCTTTATTATGGTCCATTGGTCTATATTATTTCCTAATTTAAAGGCATAGAGGGCAAAAAGTGCACTGCTATGACTTGTTATTAGACTTGTAGTTTTTAGTTTTTTCATATTATGGGAATTTTTGTCTTCCTTTGTTTCTTCACAAGTCATTTATTATGGTTACCCACGTTATTCCCTATGATGTAGTAGTGCATGCGTAATTTGATATATTTTCATAGAATTTTTTCATTTAAGACCTTAATGATATAGACTAAATGATTTATCCAAAAAAAAAAAAAAATGATATAGACTAAATGCTGCGCCCCAAAGTGCAGGTGTTACTGGAATTCTCTGCAGCAGATTTTGCTGTGAAGTCATATTAACAGACCATAATGAGGAAGTCCTCAAGGCAAGGTCACCAAATTAAATTTCATTTTAAAAATAAAAAAATAAAAAAAAATTGGATGAGTTCTGTATCTAATCTTCTCATATTGTTACTTTATTTATTTATTTATTTATTTATTACATAATTTGTCCATTTTTAGATCCTAAATAAAAATATAGATCTCCACTCGTCTGCTGACAATTCTTATGGTTCTGCTGGTAAGTAACCATGCTGAAAACTATACATTTATGTTTGGATAAGTTGATATCCTGTTTTTGACCTTTTTCGTGCAGGTCTAATGGTGGAGAAGTGGAATGGGGAAATTCTGATCAGCTCGACCAAATTTTGAAAAGGCATCCAGGTGGATTTGATATGGTTCTTGGTGCTGATATTTATATCCTAATTTTCATATTTCATCCTTCAGGTTTCAAGTAATATGCATACAAGCCTATGAACATACAATACATACATCTAAATACACATGAAAGCACACATGTATAATATGCCTAGGTATTTAATCATGTAGATTCAACTATTAGTGTTATTAATAAACATTTTTAATTGTGTTTGAAATTGAAAACAATAAAACAACCTTAAGAATAAAGCTTTTGTTATAGTACTACTGTTAGTGCCACTGCTGCTGCTGCTAGGGCTTACTACTATTACTACTATTTGTAATCAATGATGCCAGTTGTTATTTATGTCGTTTATGGAAACGACTTCAGCTACAAGACTAGATTGTGTTTATATCTTTTGAGAAAATTAAATTGGATCATTTTGTGACCATGCCATTTGCATTCCTAGCATGTGTTTGATCTTAAGTAGGTGCAATATTTGGTATTATTGAAACTTCAAACATTTGTTTTGAAGTGCTGATACTGGATCCAAATGTTAGATGCTAGTAGCTCATATATGTTGGAACTTTTGCTTTCTTATTTTGAAAATATTAAAACCTGAGAAGAAAAGTGAGAAAAGAAAGCCTTTACAACTTGTAAGCTTTCAACAGTCTAGCATCCCATTGCTTTTTGATACTGTGCAACAGTTCCTCCACATTCGGGAGGAAGGAAATCGCAAATTCCTACTGGCTTATGTTTCCCGAGCCAAAGTGTAAGTGACTCATTCATATACATATGCTTCTTTCGATATCATTGTTATCATGGTTTATGGAACTGCTTCATTTTAAATTGTAATAATAAGAATTTCAGGGAATTTTCAATAAAAAAAGAAGAGTTACACAATATGTTTCATTGTAAAAAATGAACTTCAATTAGTATTGTTCCTGCCTCAGCACAATTATGCAGATTCTCATTTATACAATCACATTTAATGGGTGTTGATAAAAGTGATTTTTTGGGGAAATATCTATTCTAAGATTTTTTTAAATAGTGGCATGTCAAACCAATGTGAATTATGGTGCATGTCCTGATTGAAATGTGATAATCAGGCTGCCCGTTTTAATACTTAACCAGCTTTTATTCCCTGAAAATTTATGGGTAATTTAGAAGATTTGGTGGTTCTTTTTTGTATTTTTGTTTGCTAAAATTGAGATTTTGAGGACCAAAGTGACATGGGTCTTAATTTAAAAAAATCTTGTAATTGTTGTGAAATTGTAACTTTTAAACTGCCTCCCCTGCTTGTATCTAGATACTTGCAACACCGGAAGTGATATGAATGTATTTGATGATTTGATGAGAAACATATTAACTATAATGAGAGCATGCTTTTCTTCTACTTGCATGATCTATTTTGTCATATAATTATCTGATTCTCTTTGCGCAGTATTGATGCAATGGTTATCAGTGAAGCTAATGAAGACGTGTCACTTGGTTCATGGTTTATTGGTCTTGAAGTAGAGCACATTGGTGACCGCAATATGTGCTGCAGGACTCCACCAGGGACCCTTTTTCTTTTTTCTTTATTTTTCTTTATTTATTTTTTTCTCCTTTTTTTTCTTCCATGGTTATAGTTTTCTTTTGTTGATTTACAATGCCAGGGTGTGTAGCTGCATTACCTATTGGGCATAACGATGATATGCACCACATTCAATGGCGTGAAATATCTTTTTTCCTATTTTTGTTTACATTTAGACAGTTAACCTTGATCTAATTGAATGAAATCATTTGCAGAGAAAACTCACATTTGACCATTCCTGGTTCCTCAAGTGAAGAGAGGAAAAACCAACAGAACCATGGCAGAATTTTATCTTTGTTAACAAGTTTTTGTTGCAGTATGGTAGTAGGAGTAGATCACTTTGGCTCTAGCATTGGATTGCTAACCCCCTAACTTAACCAATTCCAAAATCCCTGCATATAAAGTAAGATAAAAGCTTCCTCTCCAAAATGTTATTTTTGGGATGTGGAAGAATTTAGGAAATGGAAGAATTTAGGTACAAAGGATGACAAGAGTCACAAAGTGTAGTCTAATTTTTAATTGTGTAATGTATTAATTCACTTTCAATTCTTTTTTGCATGGTCTTATGTTGAAATGCTATATGGAACTAATGGGTGTAATTTTTGTTTTGTAGATGGCTTTTGGCATTGACATATGGATCTTCCATTTTTTTGTACGGAGGATAATTTACACTTTTGAACAGCTGGGAAGTTTTTTGTCGTCATCTGCCTTTTGTGCGGAATTTGGATGAATCGTATATATAATTTTTGACAGGGTACATAATACTTTTGACATGGAACTTGTATTTGTTGCCATGATATATAGATTACTTTTTGTCATAGTACATATTATCATGGTAATTTGTACCATGCCAAATGGTCATTACAATGCATAGTAGTAAAAATATTTTTGTGTACGGAGGACATTGTTTTGGTATGCTTATTTGTTATGTATGACATTATTTCTAATTGAAATATATATAGTTGGTTTGTATATAAGTTTATATTAAAAGGTATTCTTTTTTGTTTGACGGTTGTAAGTGAAATGTGTTATGAAATGGGTGAAAATATACTCATTGTTTTGTTTGTATATCTATTACAGATTACGGTGGATACATACAAGTTACGGAAAAATTAATTAAAATGAAAAAATAAAATAAAATGATATTTTTGGTGACAAAACAATTGGTAACCAAAAATGGAGTCAAATAATTTTAGTGACTAAATAATTAGTAGCGAAAAAAAGAAAAAAAACACTTTTAGCGACTAAATATTTAGTCGCCAAAACATAACAATTGTATTATCGGTGACAACCTTTGGCTGCTAAAAAAAATTAGATTTTGGCCGACTAACCGGTGTAGTAGCTAAACAAGAAATTGAACTTTCGGCGACTAAATATTTAATAGCTAAAAAAATGTAAATGCACAAGAAAAACTATTGGCAACTAAAACTTTGGTTGCCCTAAATACTTGAATTTTTGGCAACAAAAAATTTTAGTAACTGAAAATGTGATTTAAATTAAATTAATAGCCTTTGGGCGACTAATAGATTAGTCGCCAATTTGTCTCATCAGCGACAAAAGCTTATTTTGTCACCAATAGCTTTTACTTTTGCCTACTAAAACATTAGTCGCCATTTATAGGACTTTTGGCGACAAAATGTATTTTAGTCGCCAATACCATCCCCGACAATCTTCCCGCAGCAAATCCAGTGACCAAAATATTTAGTCGAGAAAATATTTCAATGACTAAAAACCTTCCTTTTGGCGACTAAAAATTTAATCGCTAAAAGTGTAATTTCTTGTGGTGACTGCAACACCAAAGACTACACGTAACTCATACATTAACCTAGTAGCACCCTTAAACAAATAATTTGATAATACAAATATTAATATCGTTGGTGCAAATCTTCCACCACCTCCACCTACAAATAATAATAATAGAAAGCATTAAAGAGAATGAAAGAAAACAGATAATTATGATTTTTTTTACTCTTAAGAAATTGGCAACAAAGCCAGTTGACTAAATGTAAAGACATGTGAAGACATGTGAAACTAATTGGGTTGCGTTTAGATCCAAGATTTAGAAAGCAAATGAAAAGGAAAAGGAAAAGGTTTTCAAAAAAAAAAACAATCACATTTTGTTTCATTCACAAATTACTTTTCAATTTCTCATTTCTTCCTAAATCCCTAATATTGTGTTTGGTTAGGGGATTTGAAGAGAAATTTGAAAAGGAAAATGAAAAAGATAGTGAAATGTGAATAAAACATACCTACATTTCCATTTCACCTAATTTGACACACATTTTCCCTTTCTTTTTTCAAATCTCTCCCAAAATCTCTTAACCAAATACAATATAAACAAATCTAAGATCAAAACAACCTTATAGTGAAGACATTTGACTTTCTTGATGAAGTCCCATCCACTTGCTCAAAATAATTTATTCAAACCAACAAAAATCAGGCTTTGACAATCGAATTAATTTTGAATAAACCTAAGGCTGGTACTGTCAGCAAGTGGGAATATATTATATGGCCTTCTCTTCTATTTCATTTTCTTATGATTAACTAGTTTGTTTATTTTTGGATACTTACGTATAAATCTTAACAAGTGAACTTATTATTTAATAGGTCTTATAGAAAAAATTTGTCAAAAAAAAAAGTCACTAATTGTAAGTTTTAACAACAATTTATAAAAATCATGACAAAAAAAAAATCACTAATTGTCAATTTTTAGCGACATATATAAAAAATTGTCACCAAAAAATTATTTTTAGCGACAATTTTATCAAGGCTTATTTTCAATAAGACTTTATGGGAATTAAGTCCAACTATTAGGACCTATTAATAGTTTATCCTTTGTTTTTTCCTCAAGAAATTGGCACTCGGACCGAACATCACTTCAAAACAGCTGGGCCAGGCTTAGGGGATGTATGGGACGTCTTCGTTGGAGGAAGCAAGTAATTTTATAACCATGAACTTGGTTTTCACAGATGAAAAATATAACGTCAGCACTCTGGCTCTTCTAGGCCGCGACCCAGTATTTGATCAGTATCGTGAGATGTCGATCGTCGGTGGTACCGGTTTTTTCCGACTCGCGCGAGGAATTGCTACCGCGAGTACTTATTCCTTCAATACAACCTCGAATAATGCTGTGCTTGAGTTCCATGTTATAGTTATTCATTACTAAAGCTTAGCTATCTTTGAATAACTGGTTACAATGCACACAAAGTTCTATTATGTGAGTGGACCTCACATTCCATATAAAAGAGATAGTCATTCGAAAATCTTGTATTGTGACAGAATATTAATAATCATGTACCAATAATATTGTGATAAAATCTTTTTGTTTGTTTGTTTGTTTATTTTTTGAGTTTTTGTTTGTGTGCTACTTATAATATTTCTGAAAAGAATTGATGATAAGTCCACTTTTATGGATGTATGACATTAGGTTGAATGATTAATTTGTTTTGATTATACGAACATGGTTAATGAAATACATTAGGGAGAATAACAAATTAATTTTAAAGGAATTCGCAGCAAAAGTTACCAGCTCCAAAAAAATTACTGTCAATGAAAAATTGGTTGGGGCCGGAAGAGTCACCACAACTGGACACCAATGACAAACATATGGGTACGTGGACAAATAAACATATACATAGAAGTAATATTATTTTTTAAATTGTTGTCTTTTGGTATGAAATTGTTTGTCCTCAAAATATATTTATTGATGACATTCTTAAAATTTTATCACTAAAGTTTCTTTCTTTTTTTTGACTTTTCAAAAAATTTTAAGTGACAACTATTAATAGGAATTGATCTCTTAATATTTTTGTAAAAAAAATTTATTTCTTAAAAATAAAATAAAAAAACTTAGATAAATTATGCAAATAGTCCCTATAGTTTACACGATATGTCAATTTGGTTCCTATTGTTTTAATTTGCCTGATTTTGCCCCTTAATTTAACAAATTGTGTCATATTTGTTCAATAAATAACGGTCATTAAGTTTGGTGGACGAAAAATCATCACGTGCTCAAACGATGTGTCAATTTGGTCTTTATTATTTTAATTTGCTCAATTTTATCAGGGACCAAATTAACACATTGTGTAAACTATATATTTGCCCCCTGAGGTTTATATTTACATAATAAATTGCTCCCTCATTTGTTATGTAAATATAACCTCAGGAGGCAATTTGTAATTTCTCAAACCTCAAAAGAGAATTCGTATTTTAGTCAAACCTCGAGAGAGATATTGGTAATTTGCCCATTAAAATAATAGAGATCAAATTAACATATCGAGGACTATTTACATAATTTATCCCAAAAAAATACTTTAAATTCCTAAAACACATGTATATTTTAGTAGATCCTATGAAATATATAAATCACTCTTTGGTTGTCGAATATAATTAATTTTGCATAGATCCAGGGCAAGTAATGACACTAAATTTTTTAATATGAAGCACAAAGCACGCGGGAAGATATTATACTTTTTCAAATACTTTGTTGCCATTTGGTAACACTACGTTTTCAGTTTTTTATTTATATTTATAAAAATTTTAAAAACTCAAATAAAAACTTGTTTGATAAATTTTTGATTTATAAATCAATGGTCTCAGTTTATAAATTTGGCTAAAAAATATAAACTCAAAAAGCATGTTTCCGTTTTGAATTTTTAGTGTTTTTTTTTTTTACCACCCAACACTAACCACCACCCACCACCATTTTCCACCATCGTCTTCCATCACCACCACCCATCTCCCACCACCACCATCCGCCACCACCACCACCACCACCACCCACCGCCACCACCACCCACCCACCACCACCACCCACCACCACCACCACCACCACCACCACCCACCCACCCACCACCACCACCACCACCCACTTGCCACCCACCCGCCACCACCCACCATCTACCACCAGCCACCCACCACCACCACCACCACCCATCTACCACCCACCCGCCACCCGCCACTACCATCCATCCGCCCGCCACCACCACCCACCACTCGCCACGTACCCGCCACCAACCACCTGCCACCACCAGCCACCACCCACCAGCCACCCACCCGCCACCACCATCCACAACCCACTACCACCATCACCACCACCACTACCCATCACCCACCCGCCACCATCACCCACCACCCACCTGCCACCACCAGCCACCACCACCACCCGCCACCATCACCCACCCACCACCCATCCACCCACCGTCTTCCGCTGCCACCACCCGCCACTTGCCACCACCGTCTTCCACCACCACCACCCGCCATCATTTTCCACTACCGTCTTTCGCCACCACCACTCGTCACCACCCACCACCCGCCACCACTTGCCATTTCTCACTCTTTTTTATATTTTTAAATTTTTTTAAACATTTTGTCTAAACCAAACGCATTTGTAGTTTATGTTTTTCTAAAAATAAACAAAAACCAATTTATAAAATTTTTGTAAATATAAACTGAAAACGTAAACGTTACCAAACAGGCCCTTCATGATTGAATTTCCTTTGATGTAATAGCTACTCTTTGTTTTTGAATTTCCTTTGAAAAAAAAAAAAACTCTATGATTAACTAGTTGGTAATGGTTGGGAATGGTTGTGTATGAGGTGTGCTGCTTCCTTGTACAAGTAAGAATGGCAACAGGCCAAGGTGGGGCCGGGGATCACACTCCTCGTCCCTGATCCCCGACGGCGAACCCACCACCGTCCCCACCTCGTTCTTAAAGGGATCGGGTTTCCGACCTAAAAATTCCTCGCCCCAAATCTGTTTCAACACTACCATCATCAACAACAACAACAACAGAAGCATCATCATCAACATCATTAACAGAATCATCAATATCAACAAAATCATCAACAGATCATAAACCAAAAAAAAAAAAAAAGACAGATACACACAGACATACATGTATAGATACATACACAAACAGATCTGAGATCTGTATCACAGAGAGAGAGAGAGAGAGAGAGAAAGAGAGAGAGAGTGGACGATCAGCATCATCAACAAACGGTGAAGAAAAAAAAAAGGACAGATACAAACACATACAGATCTGTATTCGTGTCACGCATGAGAGAGAGAGGACGATCGCTGATCAATAATCAATCGCGACACCGTCCCGACGCCGGTGTTTTGAGGAGGCGTCACACGCATACACCGCCTTTGACGCCAACTGCTTTCCCTTGTACATGAATGAAGATCCGACAATTCATTCATTATCGCTATCGCCGATCTCCATCGAAAGAGAAAGAGGGAAGAGAGAAACCGAGAGAGAAAGAGAGAGGGGGAAGAGAGTAACCGAAAGAGAAGATGGAGAAAAGCGGTGGTCATTGTGTAATGTTTTAGGATTTAGTTTTATATATATATATATATATATATATGTAAAATGGTAATTTTATTTTGGGGACAAACCGGGATGAGGTGAGCGGGGATAAGGCCGGGCTTGGACATCGATCCCGCCCGATTCGAAAGTGATCGGGGATTGATTTTTTAATACCATCCCGTCCCGTCAGGAGTATTTTTCGAAAAAAAATAGCTTAAATCAAGGTCGGGGGGTTGGGTTCCCGTCGAGTTGGGTTCAAATTGCCATCCCTATGTACAAGCAACAATAATAGCAAGGGATAATTTTTCCAAAAAAAACTCAATGTCATTATGGCACCAAAAACAAATAAAATATATAAATAAAGTTATTAAAATATTTCATTAGCTTATTTAAAAGTTTAAGTGGGTGTTTGGGAAGTGAATTTTTTTTTATAATTTTTTTAGTCGTAAGATATTATTGGAAAAAAAAAATTTGTGTTTGGAAAGATGGTTAGATTTTTTTGTAGTTGAATGTGATGTTTGTGAGAGAAGAAGTAAAATGATTATGGAATTTGATGTGATATTTTGTTTAGATTTATTTTTTAACCAATTTGTCTTTTAGTGAAAAAAAACCAAAAAATTTTGTTCCCAAACAGCGCCTAAGTGATTATATATTATTTTATAAGTTAAATTTCTCTCATTGAGTTTTCAACAAGAGAACTTGAAGAGCCTATAGAACCCATTACAAGTCCCATTTCGATAATCTAAACTATTTATTTTGTAAATCCCTTAATATATAATATCCATGAAAAAATTTAAATCAATCCGATAATAATAACTTTTTCATTCTATAGCATTTGTCTAAAAAAATATGGATGATCCATTTCAAAAATATATTTGTCATCTATTTTTTCGAAGACAAATGTAATAAAATAAAAAAGTTACGATTATTGAATCAAACTATTTTTTTCATGGATCTTATACATTGAGAGCCTTACAAAATGAACAGTTCGAACCAATAAAATGCAAATCATGGTAGGCCCTATAGGCCGCTCAAGTTGTCTCATGTTGAGGTCTTAATATAAGAAAAATCCAACCATTATTTTATTATTTATATTATATCCTTACCACGTTCTTTACATGTGACAAAACTTTGCCAACAAGTGAATCAAATGTGTAATTGTTTTAATTATCAATAGATGGTGAGATTTAAATGCATAATTTATTATCTACTCTGATATTATGATAAATTATTAATTACAAAATATGAACTTAAATGCTATTAAACTCACAAGTCTGGTTAACATGTGCCCTTAGTCTTAAGGGCACATGATAAAGAAGTTTAAAAGTATTATATATTCAGTCGTGCTACAGGCTTCGAATATTGAGGTACGAATTTGCTATGAATTGGTTTAATCGGTCGTTCGGCCGGTCATCCGACAAAGAAACTGACAGCCGCGCGATCGACAATGTGACAACTGCGGTAGACAAGTGCTTCACCCAGTCGTCCGAGTGATTGTCCGGCCGGTCGACCGGTGAATACAAATTCGCGCCATTCGCACCTGAAACTCTCGAGGCCTGAAGCATTAATACATTCTTTATTAGACTCACTTTAACACATATTAAGCCTGTTTGGTAGAGCTTATAACCTACTTATTTCAGCTTTTAGCTTAATTTAAGTTAAAATATTGTGTTTGGTGCAGCTTAAGTTAACCAGCTTATAGTTTAAATTAAGCTATTTCTCAGCTTATCTCAAAAGCTGGTCAAAGGGTGTTTAAATTTTTTATTTAAGCGCACAGCTGGTGTGGGAGGCTAAAATTACTTAAATGCCCTCACCAATACCCAAATATTAATATTAATTAAAAAAATAAAAATTTGTATATTTCTAAAGAAAAAGAAAAAAAAATCAATATTAATTGGTATTAATTATTAATAAATTAATATTGTATACTTTTGTAATGAATTAATTATTAATTGATACTAATTAATTACAATTGATATTAATTGATTAATAAAAGTTAAATATTAATATTAGTTTATACTAATTAATAATTTTAGTATTAATTGAGACTAATTAAGCCATTAATTGATACTAATTAATTTATAATGAAAAATAATTGTAACAATAATACTTCCATTACATTTTTAGCAAATGTATAAATTTTTATATTAATTGATACTAATTATATTAACTTTTATTAATGAAATATATTTTTTTTTAAATTAAAAGTGAAAAAAATGACAAAATAATCATTTTTATATCATATAAGGCTAGAAAGGACAATTATACAGTAAAAAATTATTTTGCAGCTTATTAACTAAACATTACTCTGCTGCTTAAATCCATAATTCCACAGCTACACCAAACAGGTTAATAGCTTATGTTCACAGCTATAAGCTATAATCTGTTAAACTATAATCTATAATCACTTTTCCACAACTCTACCAAACGAAGCCATTATACAAACAAACAAAACATCTAATGTTAACAAAACCCTAAACTCACTTCCTAACCAATTAAGTTTTTATATGAATTAATAATCAACCATTCAACAATAATTAATACCACTTGCATTACCAATGCTACAATGGGGATGTTTGTTTCAGCTTTTCAAACTAACTTATAACTTTTAACTTTGAAAAAGTTATTTTAAACTATTTGGTTAAACTTATTTCAAACAGCTTCTGGTTCTAACAATTTATTTTAACTCAAAAAAGTTGATTCTAAAAAGCTAATCACCCCTTACTTCTGATTATCAATTTCTGTTGTGGACATGTTAATTTATGGTTATACTTTTAGATTTTTTTTATTTTTTATTTTTTTAAAAATAGAAAAAGACCCAAATGAACTATAGATTTTTTATTTTTATTTTTTATGAGAAATGTAGACAAGTAGTAAATAATAAAAAAATAAAAATTAATTGAAAAAACTATTTCACAGCTTAGTTAACAAATACTACTCAACAACTTAAATCTATAATTCAATAGTTATACCAAACAAATTACAACTTCTGATTAAAGTCATAATCTATAATCTGTTAAGCTATAATCTATAAACTGTTTTAACAGTTACACAAACGAGGCCAATAACTATACTCACTCCAAAGAGTGTATAGCATTATTACCAGTTTTTTTTTTTTTTTTTTCTTTGTTAAAAATATCATCCTTAGCTGTTACATGTACACCTTAGACATAAATTAAGGTTTATAACTTCATAGCGCAAATTCAATATTTGAGGAAAGGTGTTGGCTTTTTGGCTTTCGAAGAGTATTTTTGTAAATACGAGTGTGCCAGCAAGGATCAATCAATCTTTACAGAAATTATAATTGTCAACCAATTATCAGACGATTGTGTTTTAGTTCTTTCAGCCTCAATGAAGAGGACTTTTACTGGTGGCTTGACTTAGGAAAAATTAAACAAAATAACAGTTAAATGACGAACAATTGAAGTATTTCATTAAGATGAAAACTTACAATGATCTAAACTCAGCCTCGTAGAAGTTTACAGCAACAATCTACTTGAAACTACTCCTATAAACAAAGTGCAGTGCAGGAATTTAAAGTGCAGGAATGTAAAGAACAGGTATTTAAAGTACAGAAAATGTAAAGACTGGAAATGTAAAACTAGAAAAGAAAATATGAAGTAAATGACTGGTTTGTTGGATCTGAGTCTGGGAGTTTTTCGGGGCTTCTCGCCACTTATACCCTACAAGGATGACTACCGAACACCACTTCAAACCGACGAACTGCTCCTCCATGATTGCTTGATCATGCTGCCTTAGAAGTAGTTCCACCACGCCATTACTTGCAGTTGGGCTTCCCTCCTATATTTGAATTTGAATGTGAGTAACCGTTGAAGCTATGTCCCTTTGCATCTCTTTATTGATCCAGTGCTACTCATATCACGTGAGAACCAATACTAATTGCCACGGTACGATCAGATCAAGACTTAAATGGTCTTCCTATATTACCCTTATTCTCGCCACGGTCGAATTGTGATTGACTTTTACAAAATATATAGCCACAAATGCCTTCATTAACTCTATTATTCAAAAATCTTGGAACATGAGTTACATTTGTTATTTGAAATTGAGAAAACAAATGTAATGCAACAACATAGTATGATAAAATGCTTATGCTTTGACACTTGAAAATCCCTTTCACTTGGTTAACCACCAATTGAGAATCTCCGAAAATATCAACTGCATGAACTTGTAATCCAATAAGAATTTCTAATCCCACTATTAAGGCTTCATATTCAGCCTGGTTATTGGAACAAATAGCTTCATCCACTCTGAAATCATGTGTGGTTTCTACTCCTTATGGTGATTTAATCACAATACCAATTCTAATTAAGCCATTGACTTTCGACCCATCGAACCACATCTGCCATGGCTCAACACTGGCCATACCAAGTTCCATCTTCTTGACTGCTTGAGATTGATGGTCTGCCAGAAAATTAGTTAAAACTTGCCCTTTTACTGTCTTTTGAGAGACATATTCTAGATGGAACTCTGATAAGACTAGTATCCACTTGCCAATTCTTCCCCTCAATATAAGTCTAGATAACATGTACTTAACCAAATCTGTGGTTGCAATTACCAAGACAGTTGTAAGTAAAAGGTAATATCTTAATTTCATTGCAGCAAAATACAAAGCAAGACACAACTTTTCAACAGCTGAATATTTACATTCACAAGAATTTAAAAACCTACTAAGGTAATAAACAGCTTGCTCCTTACTTTCTTTATTATCTTGAGCCAAGAAAGCTCCCAATGAATCTTCTGCTGTAGCTATGTACAACTTCAAGGGCTTATCACCCTTTGGTGGCATCAGCACTAGAGGGTTGCTAAGTAGGCTTTGATACCTTCGAAAACAATTTGATGCTCTGCTGTCCACACAAATTCCTCTTCATCTTTCAGCCTTAACAAGGAAGAAAATACTTTAGTTTTCCCTGTAGTGTTAGAAATGAACCTTCAAAAAAAGTTAACCTGTCCAAAGAACCTTTGTAATTCTTTCTTACTTGATGGAGGTCCGGCTTTAATGATGGCTTTGGCTTTGTTTTAGTCAATCTGTATTCCTTTCTTGTGTACCACATAGCCCAAGAAGTTTCTAGATGATACGCCAAAAACACACTTAAGAGGATTGAGCTTCAATTTGAATTTTCTTATTCTTTCAAAGGCTGCTTCTAAGTGAAACAGATGCTCATCCATGAATTGGGATTTAACTACAATGTCATCAATATAACACTCTAAATACCCTCCAATAAAGTCATGAAAGATAGTATTCATAACCCTCTGATATGTAGCTCCAGCATTCTTCAGGCCAAATGACATTTTAACCCATTCGAAAGTGCCAATATTTCCAGGACATCTAATGTTGTCTTGTGAACATCCTCTTCTGCAATGCAGATCTGGTTATAATCAGAATGCCCATCCATCATTGATAAAACTTGATGCCTTGCTGAACTGTCTACCAACAGATCCACTATAGGCATAGGATACTCATCTTTTGGAGTTGCTAGATTTAAGTTTCTGAAATCAAAGCATACCCTCATTTTACCATTCTTCTTGATCACAGACACAATATTAGATAGCCATTTAATATACCTGGTTGTCCTAATAAAGCCTGTCTTGAGTAGTCTGAAAATCTTTTCCTTGATTTCTTGAATTACTTCTGGACTCATTCTTCTTGATTTTTGCTTATATGGCTTGAAATTAGGCTTCATAGGGAGCCTATGTTCCACTAATGACCTATCTAATCCTGATAGTTCATTATAAGACCATGCAAAACAATCTTTATATTTCTTTAGAACAACCAATAACTGGTCCCTGTCTAGATCATTCAAACAAGCACTTATATAAATGGGCTGTTGCATAGAACCTTCCCCTAAATTTACTTCTTCTAAGGGGTCTTGTGTCTGAGAATTTATTAAAGCTTTTTCTTTGGTTTCTTCTACCTTCGAAGCAAACTTCTCACTTTGTTTTGCTCCCAGGTTCTGTAGCTCAACATCTTTGCTCTCCTCCTCATAAACAAAATATGTCCATAATGCATCTTCTTCCTGTACCTCCTAAACTTTTGTTTCAATGTCCAATGCACAGTATTTGCCAAGGGTCAAAATTTTGACCTGTTGCTGCTCCTGTTTCCAGCCAATTATTATGGCTTTTCTCTCTTGCTCCTGTACTTGTTGGACTATTAATTTTACATCCAATGTTGAAAACTTAATTAGAGCCAAAGACTTGACTTCTTGTTCTTCATCTCTTTGCCTACAATCAGGCATCATTGTCATCCTTAATGACAATTTCTTCATCAGCACTTTCTTGGACTAAGTGCTTCAGGTGTGTCACTTCCTCTTTAGCCGTCACTTCGACTGAGCCATCAGCTTTCCTCAATATACTGAGTAGTGTCACTCCCTCAATATACAACTTGGCCTCTCGCAGACAAGCTATGAAGGGTTGAGGATCTACATCAATTTCTCTCGCTCTCCATTGCCTAAGGCTATCATAATTTTCTGATACAAAGAGGAAGGCACACATTTGTTAGTGTGGATCTAATCTCTCCCAAGTAAAGCATTTTATTTAGCATTACTGTCGATTACGAAGAATGCTGTCATGCAGTCCCTGGTTCCTACACTCAAGTTAATGGATAGAATCCCCTGAGCCATCTGTTTGTCTCCAACAAAGCCAGCGATGGTTGTGCTGGTTGGGATCAACCTGAGATTCTTTTTCCCTAATTTCTTTAAAGAAGATTTCAGTAGTAAATTCACTGCTGCCCCATTGTCTATCAAGACTCAGTTCAGTTGTATCCCATCGAAAAAAGCCTTGATGTACAAAGGCTTAACATGTTGTGTCATAGAATTCGAAGGATACTCAAAAGGATACGAGAGGTTAATGCTCATCTCTTCTTCACTCTCATATTCAGTTTCCATTGGGGTAGCCATTCTAGAATCATCTTATACCATACGTACTTGTGAGTCTTCACTAAAGACAAGAATAGGATCCATGTCTTGATCATCTTGGTCCTCATCTCCAGCCTGGAACTCATGATGTAATATGTGTACCCTATTGACTGATACTGGAAGAAATTAGTCAAATTGGATGGCTGGTTGCACCTGCTTCCTCCCTTGGCCACCTTGTTCAGTTACTTCAGCAGCATCCTCCATGCTGCACTCTGGCACTTCGTTATTAACTGATTTTTTCGAAAGATCTTTCTCAACTGGTTTTTCAACTAAAAATGTTTGCTCAGCCATGAAAACTTCGAACATTTCTTCCTCCACCATTTCTTTCTTTTAACTTATGCCAATTTCTTCTTCTATCTCGCTATCACTCTCCATCAGAGCTTTCTCCAATCCTGCTAAGCTAAACTTCTCTCTAGCTTTTAGTTCAAAATGAACCTTGGCCAATCGTTTCCGCCAAGAACCCACTTTGCTTTGTAGAGTTGGCTTTGGAGTATGATCTGACTTTGGAGTCTTCTTTCCTTCTGTCTGAACCAATGAAGAGCTCTCTCTATTTTCTTTCATATCGTTCTGGTACTGAGTGTACCTGCGCTGGATCTTTCTCCTCTGTGATTTTGAAATGACTGGAACTATATTTGGTCCCTTTGTCTTTGGGTGTTTAAGCAATACCCAATTGTTCGGAGCCACCAAAAAAGGCTTGACCATCCTGCCTTGGTTTCCAACATCTCTCTGGGCAGGCACTCCCCTAGGTTTGTTTTGCATTACAAACCAGTCTGGAACTCCAAGTACCCACGAACTTACTGACTCAGATGTTGAACCGCTTTTTTCTACCTTCAAAGCCATCTTCGAAGCTGACTGTGAAGGTAAGTGTTTGGCCCTGACCTCATGTTTCGAGCTTGATTCAAACCTTCGATGAAAGTAGCCACTTTCTGTCTTGCGTGAGGCTAGTCTAGGGGACCAATCTCTGGCTTTGATCCCATGAACTGAGCCTTTTTTCAGTCTTTTTTCAGAATGACTGCTCTCCATTCTGTAATAGTTAAGTGCCCTAGATTCATATAAGGGCCTCTTGCCTTTAGCATGCATTCTGTCCATTGCAGGCTCAACCACTAATGGTCCCTGCTTATCACTAGCCGGATACGGCCTTTTGTTGTAAGTATTGGTTGATTTAAGACATCTCTGTACATCCCTGTAATATTGCTTCCCATCAACTGAAAGCCCTTTCAACCACTTTTAACTCAGTCTGCAATTGGGACACATCCTTTGTATTATTGCTGCCTCTAAAGAATCATCATCTAGTGATTCTTCATCAGAATGTTCCCTCCGGTGTGAAAAACCTTGTCCAATAGCTGGTGGGTTTCTAATGTCCTTCTTGATGGTTGTCTAGTTAGCAATATGCATCTGCATATTGACTTCTTCCAATTCTGTCAAGGACAAGTTCTGGAAGTCTGACGTAATAACATTAGCTGTCGCCTCTCCAACTTCTGGAAATGGATTACTGTCGATCCCCATGGCTTTTTCTGTTTTGACTGAAAACTTCAAACTTCCTTTCCAAATTTGTTCTTGGATCCTGTCTCGAAAAATAATACAATTTTTAGTCGAGTGAGACCAAGAATTATGCCATTTACAATATATTTTTCCCTTAAGTTCATCTGAAGATGGCAATTTTACTTCTTTAAGTAACTTAAGGAAGTTGGCCGCGAGCAAATGATTAAAGATGTCATCTGCTTTTGTTAAATCGAAAGAATACTTTCTGTGAAAGTCTTTCTTTTTAAACTGCTGGTCAACTGTTGTATCCTTATGAATTAATGCCTCACAGATCACAGGTTCTTTGCTACAATCTCTGCTGCATCGATCTCATAATTAGGATCTCTATAATATGTCTTGTACGATGCATTATTTCAATCTTGTTCATCCTCTAATAATACTTCGTACCTAGACACCTTATAAGTTAGTTTCACTAAATCTCTGAATTCAGTTGAGTCAAATTTCTTTCGAAGCCTGAACTCTAGGCCATTCTGAGCCAATCTTACGAATTCTGGCTCTGGTAGGATGACTCAAAATTTATTTCGAGCCCTTTTAAATTTGGCAATAAACTGAGTAGCCTTTTCTTTAGGCCTTTGACTCAATCTTGCCAAATCTGCCATGGATACCTTTGGCTCCGATTGAAAGAATTGGGCATGAAATGCCTCTTCCATTTGTTGCCAATTTTGAATAGAGCCAGATGTAAGGTTGATGTACTATACAAATGCTCCTCCAGTTAAAGAATTTAAAAATAATCTTAATTTCATATAGTCATGATTAGTAAATTCACCACATTGAACAACAAACCTAACAATATGCTCTATTGTTGATTGATTTCCACTCCCATAGAAAAGGATAAAATCTAGTATCCTGAACCCCATTGGATATTCATGTACCCTATCTACCCATTCTGAGTATAGTTTTCTGTATACAGGAGTCTAGACCCCCCGAGCCATCGATTCACACATCTCCCTAACAATATCAACAATTTGATTCTTAGGGATCATATTTTATGCCTGCTGAACCACTATTAGAGGAACAAACACAAAATTTGATGGACAAACTTGTGCTTGCAGTCCTCTTGGTCTATAAGGTGATACATTTGGGACTGGTTGTCCCTGTAGTGCAGGTTGCTGTTGAGGATGTAGATAACCCCTTTGAGCCTGTCCTGCGAAAGGTACATGAACAGGCGTTGTGTCCCTTCCATTTGCAGGCCAACCTTCCAACCCCCCGAGTATAAATTTGAATAAGGGATTATTATACCCCCTAGTGCCAGGTATGGCTTCGAACATGGGATTTGTAACCATTCTTACGCCAGTTTCTTGTACTTGATCAGATCCACCAACTTGTGTGGCTTCATTGTTGAGTACTGAGACATTTTGACCTGCTATAAGCCTCGAAATGGATTCATACCAAAACTGAGGTAATAGTCTTTCATAGTTCTGATTACTAGTTTGACCATTAAAATGTCTATTAACTTGCATAAGCTGTTTGTCTTTAACCAATCTTTGCTGAGAGACATTTAAAACTTCCTTTGTATATCTTGTGTTTGTTAATTGATGGTTATTCATTCGATCCAAAAAGGATGTTACCCACCTTTTCATTGTGTTCATTAATTGTTGTCCCATAACATCTACTAAGCTATCCCATAAATTTGTTGGCTGAGTAGATAGAACAATGAATAATTCAATTCTTTGGTTTCGTCTAATATTATAAATATATGGTTCTTGTCACGAAATACTGGTCTGTTCGACCATAGGTTCTGATATCATGAAAGTTTCCACAGAATGTGTTACCACATTATCCTCTGGATTAGGTATTTCTACCTCTCTTTCTACGCCTTCTTCCAAGCGTTCATTTTCTCTTTATCTTCTTCGTCTAGTCATTTTAACAGGTCCCACCGGACGTGCCAAAAATATATGTTGCCTTTTTTGACTTTCGAAGGGTATTTTTGTAAATGCGAGCGTGCCAGCAAAGATCAATCAGTCAATGATCCAAACTTAGCCTCGTAGAGGTTTACAGCAACAATCTACTTGAAATTACTCCTATAAACAAAGTGCAGTACAAGAATTTAAAGTGCAAGAATGTAAAGAACAAGTATTTAAAATGCAGAAAATGTAAAGACTGGAAATGCAAAATTGGAAAAGAAAATATGAAGTAAATGACTGGTTTGTTGAATATGAGTCTGGAGGTTTTTTCTGGAGACTTCCTTGCTATTTATACTCCTCAAAGATAACCTTCGAACTACACTTCAAACCGTCAAACTGCTCCTCCATGATTACTTGATCATACTGCCTTAGAAGTAATTCCACCACGCCATTACTTGCAGTTAGACTTCCCTTCTATATTTGAATTTGAATGTGAATAACCGTTGAAGCTATGTCCCTTTACATCTCTTTATTGATCCAGTGCTACTCATATCACGTAAGAACCAATACTAACTGCCACGTGTACGATCAGGATCGAAGACTTAAATGGTCTTCCTATATTACCCTTATTCTGCCACGTGTCGAATTGTGATTGGCTTTTACAAAATATGTAACCAACAAAAGGTCGTCTTCAAAAAAAAAGATTGAAAGCTCTAATGAGTAAGCTCTAGAGAAACTTTAATGGGTGAGGCTAATCTTGTGATCACTACAAAAAAATTTGATTTTTTGCGACAAAGAAATGTCCACAAATACTCATAATGCCATCTCAAATACTTTTTACTTATTTACAAGTGACTTTTAACGACGACAAATGGAAGTCATAACAAAAGGCGTTGCTAAAACCCTTTAACAACGGCACCATGTCGTCGCCTTTTTTTTTGCGACGGCAAAAGTTATTTTTTGCAACAGAATTTTGGTGTCACCAATAATATGTAAAAACTCAACATTTTTTGCGACAACACTATTTTACCGTCGCAAAAAGTATTATTTGAGACAACGGAAAATGCATGAGACCCCCAATGGGAGTGCTAGGGGTCTCTCCTGAATGGCCAAAAAAACTTTTTTTTTTTTTTGTTGGTTTCAGCCAGTGGCAACCCCCCACGTGGAGGTGCGGGTGCTGGGGGTCGTGTTCTACTGGGGGTCACCAACTGAACTGTTGAGACAACAAACAATGCCATCACTAAAGGGTTTTTATTGCAATGGGATACCTACCGTCGCTAAAAATTATTTGAGACAACAAAACATGTCGTCGCTAAAGATTATTTGAGATTGTAAGAAATATCGTCGCAAAAACTTTTTTGTTTCAATGAAATACTTTTGGTTCTAATGTTTTTTGAGACAACATGATGCCGTCGCCCAAAAAAAACTACAATAAAATTATTAAAAATATGAAATTTACTTGTATTAAATAAAAAATAACTAAAAAAGAAACCAATAATTACATAATAATATAAAAATTTTAATATAAAAATAACAATTCATCCATAATAAAAATATTTTTATATTCATAACAACACATCAACAAAATTATCCCACTATATAATGTTACATAATACAAATATAGTATTTAAATACATAATATTGTTTACAATTCAAAATAACGTAAATCAACAAAAGTTTTCCTCATAATTATTCTGTGGGTAACAAAAAAAAAATTAGTCACATTCTTCACATCAAGACTCCACAAGAAGCAAACTCCTATTCAAAAATATCTAAAAACAAAAAATAAAAATAATTAATGACAATATAATTATATGTTAATATTTTAATTATAAAAACATAAAAATTTAACTACTAAATTGATTTACGTTATTATATGTTAATATTTCTCATATGTATAACTAAATCCAATCACTTACTAAATTTGCAACATGTACCTTCTTGTTACCATCAAATAATTTGCTCAACTAAGTAACAGTTAGATATTATAAACATCTTGACAATGCATATACTTATAGGATAACACAAATTTCATCATTATTTAACTCTCCAGATAAAATCATTCGTGCCACAGTAAAATCATCCATTTCTCCATGATTAATGGCAATTGAATGAAGAAAGAAATTACAAAAATACTACTTAGAAATAAGCAGCCATTATGGGAAAGAGGGAAACCTGGGCCTTATTTGATTTGTTTTTCAGAAAAAAGTTTAGAAAAAATTCTCTACAAACAAATTTTCAAGAGTAATCAAACCAAACAAATTTTTTCAAAAAAAAAATCAAAATTTCGTTTGATTACCTACTTTCCAAAATCACTCTCTCATACACATCAAATCAATCACTTTTTTTTAAAACTCTCTCCCCAAAAAAATTTTCCAAAACCATTTCTGAAAAAAGACAAACCAAACAAGTTTTCGTACTTTTTATCTCAAAAACGACTCTACAAACACAAACCAAACACACCCCAAAACAAACACACTAAGCATCTTCCAAACCAAAACTTCATCACTATTTAACAAACCATAATTATTTTAAATCAACAAAATAAGGCTCTAGGAGGGTCCTGCTCGAGTAAAGATAGCTCAAACTGTAAAAAAGAAAAAGAGAGTATTCAAAACATATGTGAACAAAATTTCCATTTGGATTTCAATCTAATTGAGAGGGAGATTTATGATCCGAATTGGGCTGTGGTAATGGCCGGGCAGATTTGGGCCGAACAAGACTGGGCCTGGAAGCACGGCCTGTCCTGACAAGTTTTGCTCAGTTTAGGGAGGCATGGATAGACCGGGCTATTTCAGCCGAGATATCCGAAGCTAGGCAAGGTGTGTTTGTTCCACGATTCATGAGTTAGCTCGGCAGGAAGGCCGACGACAAACCAGCATGAGCTGCCTGAGTTCGGCTATGTCGAGATGCAACCGAGCTCGGTCGTTATTGAGCACAACGAATGGGCGCTCAAGCTAGCTGCACAACACAGCCGTTGATAGCCGAGAAATTGTAGCCCAACTGTTGAGTTCCCAGTAGAGTGGGCTGGCGGTTTAGTTAGGTGGTGTTCAATAAGATTTGTGCCGACAAATGGGATAACAACACCACGAGTCGAGAGACTAATGGGAGTAAATTTGGAGCGCAGAAGGTATATAAGCGAGTCTGCACCCCGCATGCTCAGACAGATAAACATTTGGTGAAATACACTAAACACTCAACTCTCTCCTTTCTCTCTCTATCCCTGTGTGTGTTCTAACTTGATCGTCAGAGAAGTTTTCCGACCACACACCGCCGGGTAGGTCACCACTGTTGTGCTCGCAGGTCGATCGAACTGACAAGAACTTGAAAGAAAGAAGTGCAGGCTTGCCTAAATATTTGCTCTCCGTACACCAATCATAAGAGAAACTAGCCTCACCCTCTAGAAAGGTCCAAAGCAAGTTGAATCACAACCCCAAAGGCAAGTTTCTTTCTCCAATTCGACATATTTCTTGAGTGTTCCACTCGGAAGGTATTCAACAACAACACAAGAAGCTCTGGAGGAAAGGAATTATGAGCATCACTTGAAGTGTTATCTAAGGAATCTTAAGATTTGATGTTCCCATAGAAGCTCCAATGAACTATAAAGAAAATGAGTAAGCATAATATAAAAACATATAGGAGAGAAAACAAATCATTTCACACAAGCCTTAAAGGAAGAAAATGAGGAACAATCTCAAACAACAAAGCAATTTAAATGTATTTATCAAAAGAGAGAAAAAAAATTAAGTGCATGATGACTACAAATTAGTCGGCAAAGTCACTAGGTTATATGGCGTAACAAAGTGGTATTGCAATACAAAAACCACTAGGCTTCGCATGTATGTTACAAAAGATGAGGAGGAAGAGAAGATGAAGAAAAAGAAAAGCTTTACCTTCAGAATATTTGGATGGTCAAGTTTATGCCAAATAGCCACCTCTTGTCAAACGATGTTCAAGAGCAAATTGTTTCAAAGAATTGTGGCAATACCGTCCTCACCCTAATCCAATACCTTCACTATTACATTATGAAAGATATAGTTGTGAGAATATTGATATAAACAAAAATGTGTGATATTAACTAGATAAATGCAATTTCAAGGTTAAATCTGAAAGAATTAAACATGTTGATAATCAACAGTACATTGGTATTTACAACAGATTCCATACATATAAAAAAAATTACAATAGATTATATATACCTAACAAGCATGAACATAAAATGTTATAGATACATCTACATAAAGATGATGTAAAACTGATCATTAGACATATTCAATATGGTGTAACTAAAAATAATAGTAACTTGAACTTAGATGTGGATTTCAAGATTGAATTTGAGAGTTTATTATGATGGAATTGAAATGACAATATCAAATTAGTTATTTGAAATCCTTCATGCTAATGTTTATAATGGCAAAATATTTGTCTTCTTGTTCTATTCTATCTTCCATTTAGTTGGTCAATCTCTCATTGATTTTTATAAAGTTTAATAACCTCAAACGCTTCATTTGAAATCCATTTATCGAAACAGGAACCGAGTGTAAGTAGTGCAATTTCTTATTCTGTTCCATTTTGATTGCTATTCAAAGAAGAAAAAAATATACAGTATCATTACTATTCAAACAAAAATCAAGTATCATTTGACCCATTACAAAATAATGTTTTCACATGGAAATCATTGAAGAAAAGCAGGGGGGGAAAAACCAAATAAAATTGCAATCATGGAGAATGAAATTATCAATTCAATGATCCTACTAAAAAGAAAACAACCAAAAAGTAGACTAATTCAAGAAATTACTTATTTAAAATAAGCATATCACCTCTTCAAAATTGAAAGCATTAAGTAGCTAGAGTATAGATTGTGAATTTAACACATCTTTTAATCTGATGAGAATGAAATTAATTCCAGATTGACTAAACAGAATGAAGCATAGGTAATTGTTGAATCACCTGCAACATCCTGGCCATCATAAGTCCCCTGCACACGGTACCATATGTCCCATGAGCTATGACATTTCTTATATCCAATTTAGCTAAATCAATTTCCCACTCTTCTCTCTTTGAATGAACTTCCCTATCCCTCGACCAGACCCGACTCAAGTGTTTCTCCAATTGTAAACCCCAACTCTTGAAATCAATCTTATCTGCTCTGAAAAACATATATTTACTACTAATACTTCCCACATCCTTTTCCTTCAACCCCAACTCCTCTTGTGTGTTACTATCTCCTCCACCAATCTTCAAATCCATTTCTGCAGAATCAAATACAAGACTATAAATTCAAAACAAGGTAGCAGAGAGAAGTTGATAATCTTGATCACTATTTTCTGGGAAAAATTGAATGGAAAGAATAATCAAAATTTCACTTTAGCTATTACTGTCAAGCTATCCCTTTGGGACCAAGATTTTCAAGAATTAATAAAAAGAGTGAAAATTGAAACCCAACTCGAATAGTAATTACATATTTGAAATGGTGCATGCATATCTGCTGAACATGATAAACAGACAATGAAGTTCAAAGAAAAAATTAGACAGTTTTGCACGGTAACTATGAGGCCCAACCAGACATTTAATTAGTAGATGTGCAATCAGCAATCCTACCATAACGTGCTATGAACTTCGGTGAAGTACCAGAAAAATTTGCTAATAAAGAAAAATTTGTACCTCAAAGTCGTTCCGTTGTGCTCCGGAGACCTCAAGTGCTTTGACATCGAAGGAATCGATCCGAGGGCCTGCCGAATGAGTCTTTGCTCGGAATTATCATCGTCGTCCGAATCCATGCCTATTCGAGGTGTCAAATCTTCATCATTCTCCTCGTCCTCGATCTCTGACTTGTCCTCGTCCTGAAATACCGATTGAGATTCAATCGAATCCATTGTCGATAGCCTCCCGTTGTCTCTCCGATCCATCCTCCACCATACTTTCTCTCTTCAGATTCCAAGCCGAGGCTGAGATCGATTAAAGGTCGTGTCTAATCTGTGAAAACTGTTGCTCCATTTGTGTGTGCGCAAGTATGAGTGTGGAGATTGGAACCCTAGAAACTGGTGCAAAGATTGGCGATTGAAAGAAAGGGTTTTCCTATTCTAATATTTTTAGGTGTTGAAAATTTCTTATCTTCTTATTTGGCGCTTATTAATTTTCATTTTCGCGCCTTGGTTTTCCCGGTCACAAGTGAAAATTTGAGGTAGCTTTTGATAACGTTCACCTTTTAGTTCTTGTTTATAAAATTTTTATAAATTAGTTATTGTTTATTTTTAAAAAAAATATATATATATAAATTACACATGCGTTTGATTTGAACAAAATATTTTAAAAAAATTAAAACATAAACAAAAAAATATGTTTGTTTAGACTTAAAATATTTATATTTATTTTTTATTATTATTTATGACAATGGGATCATAAACATTATAATTAAAAAAAAAATGATTGGAAAAAAAATAATTTTAAAAAATTTATTTGAAAAAAAAATTTTAGTCACTTTTTCAAATTTCGTTTAAAACCAACATAAACTCATTTTTAAGTTTACAATTTTTTCCCAAATTTATAAACTGAGACGACCATTTATAAACTAAAAAAATTATCAAACAAGCTGTTATGATAGTTTTAAAATTTTGTAAATATAAATTGAAAACTAAAAACGAAATGGTTACAAAAAAGACCCTAAACAATGAATTCATGGCTCGCTTAATAATTTTTTTATTTACATAGGGTATTGCCGTCACGATAACTCAGATTTATGCTGAAGGTTGTCAGAATAAAAAAAACTCATTTTTTGCCAAAAACCTCCTTGTCCATTTTGTCAAGACAATGAAAGCTAGGAAGAGAAAGAAATGTAAATGAAAAGAAATAAGAGATGATTAGCGAGAGAGAGAGAGAGAAAAAAAACAGAAAAAACAAATGAACGAGAGAGATATATTGTAACAACCTCGCATCGATTATCGATAACTCATCAATTACGATCGACATCGCTAAACCGAATCGATAATGACCGATAATTGATTAAACGGCAATCGATGGATCGATTGAAATCAAAACCTAAATTGAATAAGTTTATCTATTGAATTGCATATTGCATCTGCTTGATTGATTGATTATCTGTTGAATTTATATGTTTAAATCGCTAATTGAAGGCCTTATCGCCATTTAATTAGAAACCGCTTAGTGTTTTGTAATCAAGAGAACATTTGTGATTTTATGATATATTTACCCTAAAAATCGATTAGGAATGATTAAATTAGATTTAAACGAAGTTAATTGTCAAGATTGACTTATTTACCATTGCCACCTTAGTGGACCCATTGTTTAATATTATTTGAGCCTTAATGCATGTGAACAAAACATCTTGATCAGCCCTGTTTTGCCTCTCAACCGACCAAACAAGAGAAACAAGGGAGAGTGAGAGTTAAGAGAAGTATTAAGCTCATCTTGTAGAAATTGCTTGGAATTGGTATATAACTTGGCATAATCTAGCTTCCTTACCTGAAATTGAGACTTAGATAAGTGAATTCATTGTCTTCTTGTTATCTTTAAGCTCCATCTTGCATGTATCATGGTTATAGAGAACTTGAGTCTTGATTTTGTTCATAATTGTTGAATTAGAGCTCCATTGTTGCATGCATGGTCATTTTGGCGTATTTTAAAGTTAAATTCTTGGAGAATTATACATGCATGTCCATGTTTTTATCATAGTCCATGTTTCCACATTGTTTTCAAGGATTGGAGTTCATTAGAGCAAGATTTAAACCTTGAATTTGGTTAAAAGTTCATGCATTGCATGTTTTGGAAGTGTTCTTGAAATGGGTTTGAATTTTGGGTTTAATTGACTCACCTTTAGGGCTTGAATTCATAAATTGACTTTTGAAACTTGTTATACATTGTTTTGGGATGTATTTTCCAGAATTTGGGCCCAAGAGGTCGAGAATTGAGTTGAGAATGCTTGGTTTGAGCTTGGGAGGCAAATATGGAAATTCCAGATTTGGCTTCTTCGCTCGAGCGAAGGATTCCTCGCTCGAGCGACCAACATTTCCTCTGAGCCACGCTCGAGCGAAGTATTGGTGGCTCGAGCGTAAAAAACGAGCATCCAAGATTTCTTTATCGTTTCATCGCACCGCCGAGCGAAGATTGTTCGCCGAGCGAAGCCTTTTGATTTTGCAACCTCGCCGAAGCGAAGGAAGGCTCGCCGCGAGGCCCCTGCCAAAGAACTTTTGAAAAATGCCTTCCAACTGAATTTTTGCATCCTCATCCCATCCTAGGCATTCTTAGGCCTAGTTTAAGGCATCTTAATGAGGATTTCAACATAGAACCACACCGAGGAAATTTAGGGACTTAATTATCATCCTTCCCGACTATGAAACTTAGTGTGTGTTCTATTTGTTAACTGTTTAGGGTTGGTTTTCGGGACGCGCTTAGTCGCTATTAGCCCAATCTCGTGAGTAACAATTGTGTAAAGATATGTTCAAAATGGTTATCTTTTGAATATTGAATGTAATCTGCTTATTGAATCGATATTGTTTATCGAATGAATGTATGTCTCAGATTCTCGAATCAGACAGGCATCCTTAGCATTGATCGTTACTATTACAGAGCTCGCTTGCCTCAGTGGAACCATATCATATCGATCGATGGCCATCATTATCAAGTTCATAAGATTCCTGGACCTCATCGCTTATAGGCTAATGGGTGTACCACATATGACTGATTGACTGAAATACTGAAGGACTGAAATACTGTTTAATGAACTAATTTCATTACTGTAAGGACATTCATTCATAACCTCTTTACGCTTTATGTTATTCACTAGGCTTTAGCTCACTATTTATATATATATATGTAGGTTCTCAGCAGCCAGACCGGAGCTAGGAGCGTGGGTTGGTCCCCAGTTTTGTCAAGCCAGCCTATGTGCCTCACTGCGAGGTTCCGAGTTGCCATGCTATGGCTTGGGGTGTTTTTGTGTCCCCTATCGGTCTCCTCGATCGCTTTTGTCCCATCAGATAGATCGCTTCATCGTTTATCAGATCATATCGAGGGATTAGGTCCCCAGATCAATGATTGTATATGATCAGATAGACTGCATCAGCTCAATCAGATGAATGCATGAAAATGTTTTTGGCATACAGATTTTCATACCAATGGACACTAGTTACTCATCAGATATTTCCGCCAGTCTCAGATTGCTTAATCAGATATCGTTTCAAGAAAGCCTTCTAGAATCTTGACATCGCAAGTTATGTGATAAACCCATAGGGCCGGGTTTGGGTCGTGACATATATATAGAGAGAGATAAAAAAAAAGAGAGATGAGAGAGATAAGAAAAAGAAATGAGCGAGAGACACAGAAAGAAAGAGACAGAGAGAGACCTATTTCATTTTTTGACTTTTTTCTCTTTCAACAACAATGGGCTCAGAGAAAGAGATGAGTGTGATTGAGAGAAATGAATGATTGAGAGATAAGAGAGATGAGTGAAAAAGAGACAGAGAGAGAGAGATAGACAGAGAGAGAGAGAAAGACAACAAAAAGAAATAAACAAGAGATATATAGAGAGATAGAGAGAGAAGAAATATGAGCAATAGAGATAGTAGCAGTGGTGGTAATAGTAGTGAAGTGGTAGTAATGGTGGTAGTAATAGTAGTCGTAGAGATGGAGTGGCAACAGTGGTAATAATAGTGGTAGTGAAACGACATTTTATAGTAGTGGTGAAGTGGTAGAGGAGATGGGTGGTGAGAGAGAGATAAGTGAGAAACAGATAGAGAAGAGAGATAGAGAAAGACAGAGACAAAGACAGAGTGATGAACGAGAGAGAGAGACAAAGTGGTCGCTAAAAGTGCATTTTCTTGTAGTGGAGAGCTCGATAAATAGAGAAGAGGGGAGGGAAAGAGTGAGCAAGGTGAACACAATGGAGGAGATAGACAGACAGACAGACACACAAAGAGAAAGAGAGAGAGAATAGTGATGAGTAAGAGAGAGATAGAGAGATAAAGATATATATATATATAGAAAGAGAGAAAGAGAGAGAAACAAGAGATGAGCGAGAGATAGACAAAGAGAAAGAGAAAGAAATACAGCGAAAAGAGATGATCGAGAGAAAGACATAGAGAGAGAGAAGAAATATGAGTGAGAGAGACAGAGAGATAAAAAGAAAAGAGATGGGCGAGAGAAATAGAGAAAGAAGAGAGATGAGAGAGATAGAGAGAAGAGAGATGAGCGAGAGACAAAGAGAAAAAGAGAGACAGTGGGATGTAGATAAAGACAGATGACAAAAAAGAAGAGGATGAGGAGAAAGAGAAGAGAGTGAGAAAGACAAAAAGAGAAAGAGATAGAGAGTGAAAGACAAAAAAGAGAGAGAGAGAGGAGAGATGACCAAGAGAGACAGAGAGAGAGATAGAGAAACAGAGAGATGGGCGAGAAAGATAGAGAGAGATGAGAGAAATAAAGAGAAGAGAGGTGGGCGAGAGAGATAGAGAGAAGAGACATGAGCGAAAGAGACAGAGAGAGAAAAGAGATGGAGAAGAGATAGATGAGTGAGAGACGCGAGAGAGACAAAGAGAGAGAGACAGATAGACAGACAGACAGAGAGAGAAGAGAAAAGAGTGATGAGTGAGAGAGAGGAAGATGAAAAAATGAGTGAAAAGAGATAGACAAAGAAAGAGAGAGAAAATAGCGAAAAGAGATAAACGAGAAAGAGACAGAGAGAGATGAGCGAGAGAGCGAGAGAGATAAAGAGAAGAGAGACAAAGAGAGATAGAGAGAAGAGAGATAGAGAGAAGAGAGATGGGCGAGAGACACAGAGAGAAAAAGAGAGAGAGAGAGAGAGAGAGACAGACAGATAGACAGAGAAGAGTGATGAGTGAGAGAAGAGAGAAAGAGACACAGAGAGAAAAAGACGTTTTTTTTGGTGACAAAAAATATCGCTGCATTTATTTAAACCATTTTGTGACTATATATTTATGAAGTCGACTCAAAGCCACAATATATATTTACTTTTTTTTTTTTTTGCAACGGTACCTATTACTTTGCAAATTATTATTATTATTATTTTTTTTATGATAGCAATATTTGCCGTCGCAAATATATATATATTTTTTTATAAAGAATTTCGCTGTCAAGAATATTTCTTTTTTGACGACAAGTTGTGCCGCCTCAAAAATTACATTTTTACTTTACAAGTCGTGGCCACAAAAGTCTCATCGCTTATGCCCCTGCTTGCAAAGGATGTTATGTTTTGTGTTAGTTTTATATTATTTTTTTTGGGGCTTTGCCACATCACTAAAATTCAAATTAAAATTCTAAATTTAGAACTATGTATAATTTTCCAGTATTCTTTCTCTGTCTGTCTTTCATTTTGATCCTCCCATTTTCTTCTTTTCTCTTTTTAATATTGGGCTATCCAGCGGTTTAGAATTTTATGTTTATAAGAGTGAAAATGATACTGTGTCAAACAGTAGTCCTCTCCTATTGATGTCTTTTGTTGTACTACATATACTGTTTTTATATTAGTAAACATTTCGTTAGTAAAAAAAAAAAAAAAAAGAGTAAGACTAAGTTTGGAAACTTATAAAAAAGTTAAAAAGTTAAAAAGTTACTTAAAAAGTTAAAAAGTTAACACTATTCACCAAAAATCAACAATTACAGCTGCACAACTCCTATTTCGATTTTTTTCCTACAAATCAATTTTTACAATTTTTTATTACACATTTTTTCATAAAAAGTCAAAAAATTAACCCAAATATTCATATTTTTAACTTCAATTTTTTAGTCCAAAAGAATAAAAAGTACACTTATTTAAGACACCCCAAATAACTCCTAAATCCTAAGTCCAGCATTTAATACAAGACCCCAAACTCCTAAAGTAGTTGTTTGTTAACGTTATTTAAAAATTGAAATCTAAATAATAAAAAAAAAAGAGAAAAAAGAAATGCTTATTTAATCATATGTACTAAAAAATATTTATCTATATATAAAAAATATATATGGAAAATGTAATTTAATCTCAACTGAACCCTTGATTTAATTTTATAACTAGAAATGCGAGAATAATAATATTTAGGGTAAATTACAAATACACCCTGTGAGGTTTACTTAAAATATAAATTGTCTCCTCGTGGTTTGAAAAATTACAAATATCTCGTTGTCGTAATTTTTATTTAATGTATAATTGAAAAAGTAAAATTTCTAACTGTACACCTATACAATAATAAAATTATCAGTATTATTAATTGAAATAAAATTTTAATATTATTAAAAATTGTTAATTATTTAAGATATGGCCCATATTTTAGTAATTTTAAATCTAAATTATACAACTTATTTATGAGGATAAAATTCAAAAATAAATTTTCATGGTTGATAACGTATTTCTATTTTCCAAGATCTAAAGCGGAAGAAGGAGGTGGTTGACTGGTGTAAAAGGAGCTAATTTGAGCCCATTAAATTAATTAGGCCTAACAACCCAAGGTTGGTGGGCCCGGATTAATTGCTATCAAACGGGCCGAATTGCTCTAAGCCTTGAAAGGGTTTAGATCCACGAACTTAGAGACTTACTTGGCCCGAACTCGAAGGGCATTGAGCAAGCCTAGAGATCGATTCGATCGCAATCTAGAAGCCGCCCATTGGTGAGTCCTGCAACACTTCATGTTCGAGTTTTCGATCTACGCACTGTAACTGTGGGCGTAATAGAGTTTGAACAAAGGACCCGATCCCGATGACGATGAGTGAAGATAAATTCAGTCTTCGGTTAAACTAGCCTATGCCTAGGTCGAGGTGGCACGACCCCGGCGGGTCCATGAGACTCGGCAATATTTAATCTACGGGGTCCTCTAGGACTACCTTGGCCCTTTGGGATGATTGGGAATCATTGGTTCGGTGTGGCTAAGAAGAAGGATTTGCCAAGAGGTTGATCTCCTCTTCGAGGGTTTTTTTTTTCCTCATCCTTGAAGAGGTCACCTCCTCGGACAAAGTGGCTAGAGAGAATATTCCCCATGTGCCTTACACATGGGCTCCATCCTACATCATGAGGTGTCTATAAATAGCACCCACCCATAGCTTTACAAGGGATGGATTTTGGACAGACGACTCTTAGAAAAGAACTAATTTCCCATCTCCATTATCAACCTTGAGAGTGAAAGTGGAAGATCCATGGGAGAGCCTTGCCATTATCCTCTCTTTAACTACTTTGCCTTCTTCTTCACCCAATCTCTTATCTCCGTCATCTCTTTGCTCTTGTGTTCTTAGTTGAGACTATTGAAGAATCTAAGCATTTCATCATCTTCTAGAGAATTCAAATTTTTCTTCAAGGATCTTCGAAGATCTTCGAATTTTCCAACAACGTTCTTGAACCCTCTCAAACATTTGGCAACTCTGCTGGGGAGGCGGATTAGTTAATGGTCTCAACGAGATCCGAACCCACACAACTCCAGCTGGGATTGCAGGAGAACATAAAGTTCACCAACAAGGATCCTGTTATGGTGGTGATGATAGGACCATGGCTCCAGATCAACCGCTTTTGCTCGAAGCCATTCAAGGACTTCAAAATACTCAGCAGGAGATTCTTACCACTCTTCAGAATCTCACTCACACCATGTTGGTGATGAGTTCTAATTTTGCACCGGTGCCAAACGGAAATCAAACCAGCGGTGGAGTTATCCCTGCCGGAGTGCAAAATCAAATCCAAGGAGAAGTAAGCCCCAATTAGCTTGTGGGTCATGGCAACACAACAGAATACATGCTCAAACCACAAGAGGCACAAAGAATTTGCCCATGCCCGGCTCCATGGCGCAAGCCAAGATCCAATGGTGACTAAGGAGGTTCGTGTAATGAATGGTGCTCACATCGTGGTGTCCAGAAAAATATAAGGGCATAATGGCGCAAAAAGAGCTCGCCTGCATTTAATCTTGTTACACCAACAAGAATGTTGCTCAAGTACGAGCGGGCCTCATTTGGTGCCAACAACAAATTTGCAAGCCCAACCCAAAGATAGCTGCAGTGGTGGACTTTACGAGCCTCAATTCAATGTCTCATCACCAACTGGCTTGTCCATAGGTGCTGATGGCTGGCCAGTATCGTCAAATGTCCCCACCAATGATGAATTTGCAACACCAGAATGGCCAAGTCACCCCTAGCTCAGTCTTCGGGTCCATAAGCCAAGTTTCGGGAATACCACCATCAAACTCTCTCCTTCAACAGTTTCTCACTCTTGCCGATGTGCAAGCCATGTTTGATCTCGAGCGGGACAAGAGGACTTTACCCTCTTTCCCTGATCCGAATGTCAAGTTGCCTTACCCTATTGAGATGCTGAGCTATCCATACCCTGAGGGGTATACAGTGCCGAAGTTCATCAAATTCGATGGCAAACAAGGAAATGCTTGAGAACATGTTGTGCGATTCATCGAGACTCTGGGTATTTATGGTTCAAACAACATCCTCCTACCGAGAATTTCTAAGTCCCTTATCGACCGAGCATATAGTTGGCATGTTAATTTGGCCCAAAACTTTGTCCGGTTGGGAAGAAATGGTTAACAAATTCCACTCCAAGTTCTTTTCAAGTGAGAAGGTGACCACACTTACATTGTGTAAAGAAAACAACGAGAAAGTAAAGACATCCTTGACTCATAAAAGGTTTCAAGACAAGGCTGTGGATTGCCATGAAGTAGTGGAGGAGAGTTATCTGGTTCAAATTTGTCTAGAAGGGGCATTGAGCAGGTACAAAATGTTTCTAGTTAATCACAAGCTACCCACCTTCTCGGCACTAATAGAAGCAGCTCGGAACATTAGCACTCCTCAGGCTCAGGAGTCCGGATTTAAGGCCAGTTACAAGACTAGCTTCAAATCATCTCATAGACTTATTGTTGCTGCTACCTCTACCCCAGATACCCGAAAGTCACAAGGATGGGGTCATAGAGGCCAGAAGAGGAAGCAATATAATGGTGAAAATGGGAATGTTTCTTATCCATGTGAAATCGAGGAGGTAAAAGCTCTAGTTAAGGAATGGGTGGCCGAGAGAGAGCTTAAATTGCCTTATGTCGAAGAAATGCCATAAAAAAAAGACCGCAAGAGCCTTGAATTTTGTATCTATCATCGCACATTAAAACATCCAACAGAGAAGTGTTGGACTCTCAGGAAAATCTTCAGAGATAAAGTTGAGGTAGACGAATTGAGGTTCAAAAAGCAAGGGACTCAAGACATCCGAGAACAACCATATCCTCAGCACAGAGACAAGGGCAAGAATGTTGTTATGATAGCTTATGAAGGCCCGATGATTGAGGCTATTGCCAATCTCGATGATGATGATTGTTATTTGGACAACATCTTCGAGCTCGAGGGTGAGCAAGTTTACTATGGAAGTGCTCTCGATCCGTATGCGTAACCTTTATGACTCATGTCAAGATCCCTTTGATCCGTATGAGGAGAAGAGAACTACGGAAAAGGAGGACACCATGTTTATGTGCCATCTTATTTTGAAGAGACCGAGGAGATGGTTAACTATGAGCCGCCAAGAGTGGAAAAAGATCCGGATCACTATGCCAAAACCTCAGAAGATCAGGTAAAGTTCAAGCAATTCTTCGACCAGCTTGGACTTTCCAGGGAGGCAAGAACAGAAATCACCAAGTCTATCATCAATATAGCCGAGTCACACCATGAGGAGTGCATGTCGACTGAGGGATCCATCCCGAGGAAGGCAAAAGAGTAATCTAGTGCCATTACTTTCTCCGAGATCGAAAGCATTCCTTTTCACAACTGCCCGCTTTATGTGACTGCTTTTATTAACGGGGTTGAGTTCAAAAGGGCCTTTCTAGATAGTGGAGCCTCTATCAACATTATGACTCGCGCTACTCTAGAAAAGGCCAGAATATCTGAAGAATGCATTGTGAAGCAGCCGATAGTCATCACTGGCTTTGGTGGAGAAATGAGAGTTACTATAGGATTCGTAATAGTTGATTTAGCCGTCGGAGAGATTCGCTCAGCCACTAAGTTCCATATTATCGATTCCAAGGCAAATTATCACATCATTCTAGGGAGGACTTGGATGCATAGATATGGGGCTGTATCGTCAAGTTATCATTAGTGTGTTAAAGCTAAATGAAGAAAGAAGACGTGATAATTCAAAGCATAAAAGGCCTTTCGAGACCCATGAAGCTCAAGATTCGATGCCATCTACTTCACCAATTGGTCGCCGAAGAAATTCCCACCACCCTAAGCCTCGGGGTCAAAATTCTTCGTTGGGAGGATATCAAAGACGACAAGGAGCCAAGGGCGTAATCAAGTAAATGAGCGATGTCTTGACCAGAAGTCCGCCTATTCCTCAAGGTGATGAAAGTCCGAGAATGGGGTAAGATGGTGTACTATTTGTGAAGTGGGAGTCGGTTTCTTCACCACCGAATCGAAAGTTAAAAGAAGAGTCTCCGACAATGACATAGTAATAAAGCCCAAGCGGCTCTGCACGCATGCAAGATGGCCCGGCTCAAATTGAACAACTTATTGAAATATATCCGAGTGATGGACAAGATGCACCAAGGACAATATTCATAAGTTTGAGCCTTAGCCTAGAGAAGTTTTAACAATTGTTAAAATTGATAAGTCGATACTTAGATGTGTTTGCTTGGTCATATAAAGAAATACCCTGACTAGATCTTGACCTAGTCTCCCATTATCTTGATGTGTTCCCAAACTCCAAGCCAATCAAGCAAGTCGTCAAAAATATCATCTAGATCTTGAAGAGAAGATTGAGGAGGAGATTGAAAAACTTCAACAGTGTGTTTCATTTGGCCAATACAATACCCCACATGGTTGGCAATCATAGTGCTAGTAAAGAAGAAGAATGGTCAAAATAGAGTATGTGTAGACTTTGGAGATTTGAACAAATCTTGCCCGAAGAATGAATTCCCTCTACCTCACATTGACACCCTCGTGGATGCCACCTCAAGACACCAGATGTTCTCATTCATGGATGGATTCAACGGACACAATTAGATTAAGATGGTAAAAGGATGCAAAAGACCTTTTAGAACACTTATTGAAACTTCTTCTATACACCATGCCTTTGACTCAAGAATGCCGGAGCAACTTACCAAAGGGCTATGATCAAGAATCTTTCATGACATGATCTATCATGAGGTGGAAGATTATGTTGATGATTGTGGAGAAGTACATAGGAAAGACTCTTCAGATCCTGATAGACGCCTATGATCCTTAGCTAGACACCTGAAAAGATACGAACACTCCTTGGGGTGCTTAATTAGCATTCCGATTTTTAGTTAGATCCTCTACTCAAGAAAGCTTGTTTACTAAGTTTTTAAAAGTGATTCTTACATAGCTTTTCTAGTCCATCGCCTTTATATTTATACTCGCTTTTCCGATCCTGACCGTGGCCTATCTTTTTAATCATTATCTTTCCCAATATTCGGCTCTAGGATCCTCCCTATTCGCCTATTTGTCATATTTGGCCCCTTGTCCTGCGGGCATCCGCCGGATAGCGCCAAGCATCTCAAACATTCCTCCTTTATCTTCACCAATTATTCGCTACCACAATTGCCTCCTAACTCCCTCGTTAACTGCAGCTTGATCGGCGTGTTCGTCCAGAATTTGAGAAGTTCAATACCAAAGCGGTTTCAATGTGTCCCAATATGTCGAGGCGACGCCTTTTGCTCATCATTACGCTTCCCGCCTATTCATGTGTGTCTCAACATTTATTGCGATTTGAAACTTTGGTCCTTTCGAATTCATATTTCGTCGATTTTCTAAGACTTTTGGATCGCCAGTGCATATCCCTCCGTGACTCGCGTTTTCTGCAACTTCTTCCCGTCTTCCCTTATCTTATTTGCTCTTCGTAAGTTTCCTTCTCCCTTCTTTGTAACCCTATTTTCGCTTGTCGCTTTAGCTCCGTGAATATTTAGTTTGCTAGATGGCCAAACATTTGAAAGACCTCCTTCGAGGATCAGATTCCTGCTTCCAAGATTTTTCTATTCCCGACGACGCCCATTTATCCCTTGTAACGGACAACGCCGACATGGAGAGGGAAGATCAAAACACGATCAGATTCCCCATTTTATCCATTATGAGGGCGGGTTCGCTTCCTTACACCCACTCCTTAGGCCGCTTCTCCGCTATTGGGGTTTGATTCTTCTCAACCCAATGTAAATTTCTTTCAATCATCATGGGGTTGTAGAGTTGAATCGATGCCTTAGGATTAACCTTAGGATTCCGCCATTCGGCATTGTTACGCCTTAGCCAAATCCTCCTACTGGGCGATATTTTCTCAGTACGAGATATCGACCATCACTTGGTGACTATGCTTGCCAGCTAGAAGCGGGTTGACGACGCGATGGTTAACGCCCGAGGTAATTGGGAGTTCGAAGGGAGGATCACCGGACCCTATTCCTGCATATAAGGGTGACCCAAAGTTGCCACGCAATGTTTTGTTTGTTGGTCTATCTTTATTCAAATTCCTTTCCCTAAATTGCTTTTTATCTTCGCAGTAATAGGTTGAAGAAAGTTCTCGACTTGGCTGACGACGTGGTTCTTAGGGAAATCAAGATCGCACTCAAATATTTCGCCGCCCAAACGTAAAAAACAAGGAGAGCCCATATTCTCCTTCGACATTTAACCCACTTACACTACTTTCACTTTCAGACAATATTCCGATTCCATCCTAGTCATCAGCTTCGCCCTTATCTTCCCCACTTCAAAAACCTTAGGCGATTGGTCTCAGAGCTTCGATTCGGGGAAGACGCCGAGCGGCTTTGCCAGGGGTGATTGCCGATCCCCGGGAGTTCATCGAGGAGGTCGAGAGGCGACGAGGTCAGACGCTCAAGATTTGAGGCCACCGAGCCATCCGCCTCAGACGAGTAGATTTCTCTTCTAGGATATTTTTAATTTGGGAGATCTACCCGATTTCTTTTGAGGGTATGGCGGCGAAAGTCTAACTCAAATGGCGCCAGAAGAGAAATGCCGAGCGGATAGCCGCCGAAGAAGGTCAATGCGCCGAATCGATCCCGCTTGATCAAGCCCTTCGCATCCATTTCGAGGGACTGCTGAGGTTGTTGTGTCCCATGGAAAAGGAGGGTGGAGAATGTCAATGCCGAAGCTACCGATTCCGAGCAAGGCCAAAAGCTGCAGCCGAGGGAGAAGCGAGTTCGTGGCCGCCCCAGAGTAAACGGCCTCGGCTTGAAGAATCGGACGAGTCGCTTGCTCGTTATTCACCAAAGATTAGGATATGCCGATTTTATCCGACGCCACCATCGAGATCCAAATGATGGCTCGAGCCCGGCGGCTTCAATTTCTACCACGACAAGAAAGCCTTCGGTCGCGTTCGATATTATGGCTGTTCTAATCGCCAATTCCAAGACTCTTGGTAGGTCACCTTATTGCGCTTGTTTGTTAAAGGCGCTTCATCGATACCAATTGTTTTGCAGATTGGAAGGATCGCTAACTTGGTCGCCGCCGTGATGCTTCCTGGAGGATTGACCATTTGCAAACAGAGGTGCAAGGTCGTAAAGTAGGCCGAAGTTCAAATTATGAGAGCGAAATGGAGAGTGCACGAGCCAAAGGAGAAAGAGAGAGTTCACGCCACAACCTTCGTGTTGATGCCGAGGATAGGCAAATGCGAGCGAGGAATCGCTCAAACTTTCCAAGAAAGCGCTATCAAGGTAAGCTCGCTTAGAGGAGCTTAAGGCCCGCGAGAAAGCTATATCGGAGGCCTTTGAGGCAGGAGAGGCGCCTCGACGGAATATGTTGAAGAAGTGTCCAAATTTGAGAATCGCGGGTTCAAACATGGGTGGCTCAAAGCCCTTGCCGCCGAGGTGACATTGATTTGCCAATTCCTTATGAGCAGTGGATGTCGAGCCACTTGAACTGATAACCGACGAGTGATCCGGGAGCCATTTATCGAGCAGCGCTTTTTGTTTTTGTTTTTCTTCTTGATAGTGCTTTTGTTGGTTTAAGGTAGTTTTCATGTATAAATTGGTTAGCACCTGCGCGCAATTTATTAATGAAAATTTCCTTGTAATATTTGCTACCACCACACACTTTGTATGAAAGAGTTCTGTGGTTTAATTTTAATGAAAGAATTCTGTGTTTGTCAATGCATTTAGTAAAATGGAATTGCATATAATGTGGGGAAACCCTGATTTATGAATCTCAATGAAAGAATTCTGTGTTTGTCAATGCATTTAGTAAAATGGAATTGCATATAATGTGGGGAAACCCTGATTTATGAATCTGCCCTTGCCCCAGGGGGTTCATGAAAGGAATTCTAGTCAATCAATTTGTGAGTCCGGGGTACTTGGTCCAAATAGATTGATAACCGCTTCTGCTACCAACTCGAAATAATGATTTTATCGTAAGGCAGAATGATTTTATCCGAACTCTTCTAAACAAACCGCACATTCAATATCGTGTGTCCAAACTTTAGTTTGTTCCTTATTTATTTATTGTCGCTAACCACTTAAGGTAGAGAAGAAGAGATTGGGCAATATTTGGATTCCTCGCAGACTAATACATATCCCATCAAAATCACCATTTGCAATTTCACCGCCATCGATCTTGGACCCTTAGATTGATGAATCGCCTTGCCCTGTGGGGTTCATGACAAGAACTTTGGCTCGAGGAATCAGAGCCGATTGGGTACGGCAAGGCGCTTAGGCGAACATATCCCATCAAAATCACCATTTGCAATCATCGCTTAAGCCGGGGTACTTGAGCAATGGATTGATGAATCGCTGCCTCTAATCAACTCGTTAGCCTACCGGGTACGAAGGCGCTTAGGCGAACATATCCCATCAAAATCACCATTTGCAATGTCATCGCCATCGATCTTGAGCCAAAAGTTTGTCCTACCCAACTTATTTGGCGTCAGCATTGGGTTTCACGATTAATGAACTTGCCTCGATCGTGGCGCTTCTACGAAAGTGTTAAATGATCAAAGGTACAACTTTTAAGGTATCCGATTCAAACTCGAGAGAAAATCTATTGTACGTAATGTCGAACAAACTCTTCTTTAACAAAGAAAGGGAAGCCAAGACATCACGAGCTTGGTGATATGAATTGAAGTGAACACCGCAGCGCGCTTGCATGTCAGGGTAAAAGTTCTACGGGTCGAGAGAGGCGCCAATCTCCTCGTCATAGTAGGTCGCCCAGACGGGATAGGCAGTCCCAGGGGAGATCGCCACACGCCCAAGTCGAAAGGAGATCAGACGCGAATCCATGCCCGTTAAGTTTTGCAGTATTTGTGAAGAATAGGCCCATGACGGAAACGGATTCTATTGCTCGAGATCCAGACGCGGCGTCGAGTTTGTCGACAAATATTTCTCCTAAGTTCAAAGCCAATGGTCGGGTCGTCAGACTACGGCGTTTCATGAGGGCATTCATGGACGGTGAAAGGGCTCTATACGGCTTATGAAGTCGGCATGCGATTGCGCTACGCCGCCGAGAAACGGAGAAAGGAAGAGCGATCCGTTAGCTTTGGAGGCTCGCGGAGGCGGCCGAACGCGAGTTAAGAGAGATCAAACGGCCAGTACAACCAACAGATATGTGAATCCAATCGTGGAAGAGAGGGTTACCTATTTATAAGCTGCTGTTCTTGCCGATCGCGAGATTCCGAGCATGTTCGCATTGGAGTCCGCTAAGGGGAGGTCTTATGAAAAGGTTTTCACGAAGGACGCTTGGTTGGAATCCAAAAGACCAAAGAGAAGTTTGTCAAAAAGTTTGCCGTGTGAAAATCGTGGGTTTAGGCATGGTTGATCAAAGCATCTCAAGCCGAATCTCTTCGCTTGTCGCGCCGATTCAAGGCCACCTCTACCACAAGAAGGACTTTCCGCTTTCGCCGAGGTTGAGAAGAGTGAGGATGAGGGTGACGCCAGATGACTTTAATTATTTGTAAGTTTCAACGCCGTCGCATGCGCTATGTAATTTCTTGGTTCTTTGAATAAAAACGCTTATTGAAAATATCAAATTGTCTCCGTGATTCGGCGTGTCCGTGTTTAATTTTATTGCATAAATGTTTGATAGACGTAAATACATCAATCTGACTCAAAGATCTATTAAATCGCTATACCGATTCGCTGGCGGATCGGCCGCATGTAATGAAATTTGAAGAAGCCGTGAGCTAGGATCGGAGGGGTTACGGCATTTTTGCATTTTTAGAC